>CP139507.1:217631540-218231540 GCA_021014915.2 Artemisia tridentata subsp. tridentata
CGCTCTGACCATCGGTCTGAGGATGATAGGCGATACTCATGTCTAACTTAGATCCAAATGAGTCTTGCAATGATTCCCAAAAATTTGAAGTAAAGCGACTATCTCTGTCGGAAATGATGGAAATTGGTGCACCGTGCCTTGAGACAATTTCCTTGACATAAAGTCTGGCGAGCTGATCCATAGTATAAGTCTCTTTGATTGGAATGAAATGAGCTGACTTGGTGAGACGATCAACTATTACCCAAATAGCATCGTAATGCGTTCCCACTTCCACTGGGGAATCTCTGGTTGCTGGAGCAATCCTGATGGCTTCTGGTACTCGGCTTTCACTTTAGCACAAGTAAGGCATTTACTGACATACGTAGCTATCTCTGCTTTCATATTCGGCCACCAATAAAGCTTCTTGAGATCCTGATACATCTTATCAGAACCTGGATGAATAGAGTACTTCGACTTGTGTGATTCGTGCATGATCAACTCTCGTATTCCACCATAGAGAGGTATCCAACTTCTATCCTTGAAGCATAATGTTCCATCTGATCTCCTTACTAAACCGTTTGCATTATCTTGCATTCCTTTAAGTGTTTCACTTGGTAGGTTTTCTTCCTTGAGTGCTTCTACCTGAGCCTCTAGGATTTTTGATGGTAGTGGTGAAATAATTGTCATTCCCAATGATCTGACTCTCAAAGGCTTGAGTCTCTCTTTCCGACTGAGTGCATCTGCCACAACATTGGCTTTTCCTGGGTGATATCTGATTTCACAGTCGTAATCACTAAGTAGTTCCAACCAACGACGTTGCCTCATGTTAAGTTCCTTCTGATCAAGAATGTACTGTAGGCTTTTGTGTTCTGTAAATACTACACACTTTGTTCCATAAAGATAATGCCTCCAAATCTTGAGTGCGAAAACCACGGCACCCAACTCTAAATCGTGAGTAGTGTAGTTCTTCTCATGCTTCTTAAGCTGACGAGATGCATAAGCTATCACCTTCTTGTTTTGCATTAGCACTGCTCCAAGTCCTTTGTGTGAAGCATCACAATATACCACGAAGTTTTCAATCCCTTCTGGCAATGACAAAATTGGCGTGCTGCAAAGTTTCTGTTTCAATAACTGAAAAGCGGTCTCTTGCTTTTCTCCCCAATCATACTTCTGGTTCTTTTATGTCAATTTGGTCAGTGGATTAGCTATCTTGGAAAAACCTTCAATGAACCTTCTGTAATATCCGGCAAGTCCTAAGAATTGACGAATTTCTGTGGGAGTTTTTGGTGTTGCCTAATCTTTAACTGCCTCAATCTTTGCTGGATCAACCTGTAGTCCCTGACTATCAATGACGTGACCAAGAAATTGTACTCTTCTGATCCAAAAATCACACTTTGAAAATTTTGCATACAGTTTCTCTTTCTTGAGCAGTTCTAAGATTGTTCTGAGGTGTTCTCGGTGCTCTTCTTCACTCCTTGAGTAGATCAAGATATCGTCAATGAATACGATCAAAAACTTGTCTAGATATGGCTTGCACACCCTATTCATGAGATCCATGATCATAGCTGGTGCGTTGGTTAATCCGAACGGCATTACCTGAAATTCATAATGACCATAGCGTGTTCTGAATGCTGTCTTCGGGATATCCTCCTCCCGAACCTTAAGCTGATGGTAACCTGATCTCAAGTCGATCTTGGAGTAATAACTGGAACCTTGCAACTGATCAAATAGATCGTCGATCCTGGGAAGTGGATAATGATTCTTCACCGTTAATTTGTTTAGCTCTCGATAATCAATGCACATTCTGAAAGATCCATCTTTCTTCTTTACAAACAGAACTGGTGCTCCCCAAGGCGATGAACTCGGCCTAATGAATCCTTTATCCAAGAGCTCTTGCAATTGGTTCGACAACTCTTGCATTTCTGAAGGTGCTAGTCGATAAAGTGCTCGCGCAATTGGTGCGGCTCCCGGTACTAATTCAATCTGAAATTCGACTTGGCGAGTAGGTGGCAGTCCTGGTAAGTCTTCTGGAAAGACTTCTGGAAAATCTTTAACTGTTGGCACATCCTCAAGTCACTTCTCCTCCGACTTCTTTTCTGTGATATGAGCCAATAATGCATAACAACCCTTCTTTATGTATTTCTCTGTTTTAATGCACGAGATGATGCTGAGTCTAGTCCCACTGCGTTCTCCACGAACGACCAATGTTTCGCCATCATAAGGAAGATGAACAACTTTTTCATCACAGATGATTCTGGCATGATGTTGAGATAACCAATCCATTCCGATAACAATGTCGAAACTTCCAAGTTCTACTGGCATGAGGTCTATATTGAATGGGTGATTGAGAAAATTAAGAGTGCAACCACGAATGATCGTGTCGGTGCCAACTAAACTACCGTTAGCTAGTTCAATGTGATATGGAGTGTCTAATGCGGTTGGTTCAATGTTGAGTAATGGTGCAAATGCAGTAGAAACAAAACTTCTATCGGTGCCAACTAAACTATCCGTAACGACACTCGGGTCCTCCCTGAAATCTTCTCCTCCAAGGACATAAGCTCTTCCCCTAGCTGTTCCACCTTGGTTATTGTTTCCCTGATTCTTTCCTTTCGGACATTCCTTCTTGAAGTGTCCAACTTCTCCACATCCAAAGCATGTTACTGGGGGCTTCTGATTATCAACCACAATCGGAGCTTTGCAATCCCTGGTTGAATGACCAACTTTCTTACAGTTTCCACACAGATTCGGACAATTTCCAGGATTATGATGGGTTTGACATTTGTTGCACTTGGGTAAAGTACCATTGTAACCTCTTTTCTCATCTTGACCTGCAACGTAAGCCTTTGCAATTTCCTGTCTCTTGGGTGGTGGTTGAGTAACATTGCTACTCTGGTTGTTGTCCCGGTTTCTTTTGTTGTTGTTGTTATTGGAATTGTTTCGGTTGCTGTTATAGTTGTTGTTGTTTCGGTAGTTGTTGTGGGAGTTACGGTTGTTGTAGTTACGGTTATTGTTGGTGTTGTTGTTTGAAGCAGTTTCTTTCTTCACTATCTGAGCCATGAGTTTCTGAGACATTCTGATTGCCTCATCCAATGTTTGTGGGTCAAAAGAAATCACATCTCCCCGGATGTTGTGAGGTAATCCTCCAATGAAATTCTCCAATAGCTTCTCAGTGTCCGGAACCATTGCCGGACATAATGCTGCCAATTCCTGAAATCTCCTGATATATGCCTCAATATCATTACCTGCTGTCACTAGCTCATAAAACTCTGTTTCCATCTTTTTCACTTCTGTTCGTGGGCAAAACTTCTTTGTCAGCAACTTCTTGAATTCGTCCCATGTAAGCTTGTGAGCATTCTCCATTCCCATGGGGTTTGCATACTAATTCCACCATGACATAGCTTCCCCAACGAGTGTACTAGTAGCAAACTTAACTTTGCTGTCTTCCGGACAGTTGCATAGAAGGAATACTGATTCTGTCTTTTCAAACCATCGGATCATGACAGTGGCTCCTTCAGTGCCTTTGAATTTTTTCGGATCACCACTCTGGAAATCTTTGTACGTACATTTATGGCCATTTGTTCCATTAGTATTTGTTCCTCCCACTTCTCCGGTCTTTGCCCGTGAAGCGGCTTCAGCAGCAGCTGCAGCTACGGCAACTCTTTCAGTTACCAATGCTGCCTCAATACTGTCGGCAACAAGTCTCTTGATCTGGGCGGGTGTCATAGCAGGAGTAGCTCTTTTGGGTGGCATGATTCTTCACAATCACAAAAGATAACACAATGAGAACTCACAATGGAAACGGTCATCATACACAATATACACAACTACAACATGTATATACATCCACAACACGTATAAATACAACCACAGCATGTATAAATACAATGAAACCACAAAGAAACATCATAAATATAATCACATCGCACATGAATATAATACATGAAAATTTTGGTTACGCAGACCGATATCATAAAATAGCACAACGAAAATCCTGCATAGTAGAGTTACACTTGATATATTTGTTTGTACTACAAGCAAAAGACAACAAGTACTAACTATGTCCCACACCCCGGGACTAGGATAATAATGTACAAGCTATATGATAACAGTCTAACACTAGGCACCTCCTCCGGGTGCTCCATCTAGCCTGCAGAAAATCCTCTGAAGATCCCTAGACATCGCAACAACAATCTCTTCTAGGTGCTGAACTCGAAGCTAAAGGTCAGTCTCCCTAGTCTCTGATGCAGACAACCTAGCCTGAACTGAAGATAACTCACCGGCCTGGCGATGATGCTCATCCTGGAACATCTGTGCTCTGTCAACTAACCCATGCATCTCCTGCCTTAGCTAAGTGATATGCTCTGAACTCTCCAACTGACAAGCCTCTAAACCCTGGTGTGACACATCAATGGCAACCCTGCCCTGGATCAATCCCTCGACCTCCTCCTCAATAGCCTCAATACAGCTCACTAGGGTCTCGTCTAGATGAGATAATGCCCTCTCAATCTCTCCCTGAAGCAGATCTAGTCGCGAGTCAAATGTAGCAGCAGTAAGCAATCTGTCAGCAGCAGCCCTCGAGCTCTCACCAACCTCGAATCTGCTGGGTGGTGCTGTCTCTGTAGCATCTGAAGTGTCTGGTGATGAGATATCAAGACGAGCCCACTTCTTGAGCGGTAGGTCTGACATATGGGTAGGATCTCTGATGTGAACTGGTGCTGATAGGGATAGCAATGGTGGAGACAATGATGATAAGGATGGTAAGGGTGATAATGGTGGTGTACTGAATGTCACACTCCTCCTCGTTTTCAGGCGGTGACGGAGTGGATGAGATGAAGTAAGTGATGATGGTGGTGGTAGGGATACAAATACAGCTGGTGACTTGACAGTGAGATGATGAACTCGCTTAGCAGCAGTGCGCTTCATGCGCGGCCCACCTGGATATGTACGGTAAACTCGACCATAGGGTACAAACTCTCCTGGCTGGATAACTGGAACAACTCTGGGACCACGACGGATCACAGGTGACAGTGGTGGGGTAGGCACGACTTCCCCCTCCTCAAAGGGTTCTGTCTCGGCCTCTGACGTCACAGGTGAAAACTGTGGAGTAGGCTCCACTGATGACAAAATGATAGTGGGTATCGGAGATGATGTAACAGACTCTAATATGATAGAGGGTAGTGAGGAAGTATCGTCCGCTGACTCAGAGTCAGACGAGATAACAATAGGGTGTGAATCCGAAGACATCACTGAAACAACAGATGTGAAATAAAAGTAAATAAACATTTACACAATGTGGGTTATGATGAAATGATATATGTATGAGATCGCAATCACTACGTGTAATATAATGAATATGCACTTATGCTACAATGATGAGATGCTATGATGGTGCAGCTATAGTCTAGGATATAATGAATAACCTAGTTCGCTATAACCTTTGCTCTGGTACCAATCTGTCACACCCCCAAATTTCGTGACTTGCAGCGGAATAAGTCATTCAGGGGCACGACTGGTCATAGCACCAAAGTTGCAGTTATATTGAACGACCTAAAGTGTCGTTTAGAAAATACATCGTTTGATTATTTAAAAACATTCAGAGTTATAAAGCTAGGTCCCAAAAGGTGAAACAAGTTTTCAGAAAAACAAGTTCATACAATTCAAACGATGGATAAGTGCATAAAATTTAAAGTGAGACGCGTCGACTCCACGACTCCATGATGTCCATATGCAAGCCAACATGCGATACCTTAATTACCTGAAAATACATTGCTAAAAATGGTCAACAAAAAATGTTGGTGAGATTATAGGTTTATGTAAATGAAATATTGTACGGATACCACAAGTATAAAGTGTATGACAAAACCATGCCACATAAAAATGATACATTAGCTCTAAGCTCATGACCCCGAAGCTAGACTGAATGAAATGCCTCAACCGAGTGTTTGCCAATCACTCTAATATGACAGAAATGAAATGCGTTCGTTTGACCAGTTGGTGCTACCAACCCGAACGGAGGAGTCACCCTCAATAGATCTATTCACTCACTCTCGCTTGCTAACAATTTACGGTTCATGATGATAAAGGGGACTTTAATCTGGGCAATGATGTAACTTAAGCAATGTAATGAGTTTCCATACTTTGGTCCGCATATAAAAATGGTGCATTGTATTCTCCCCCGAGAGTTTAGAAATCAATAAACAATTTAAAACGGGGCTATGAAAACTCGCCTGATATGATAAAGCAACAATGATCACAATGGATATGATGAAATAAAGCTCGGTCTCCAACCACGACCAATTATGAATGATGTGATCCAATGTAAGCAATGATACAATGCAACACATGCAAATACGTATGTTAACGATACCACTTGTTAGTTTTGAAAATAACTTTTATCGACGAAAAATACACTTTTGACGTTTCGTTAAGTTATAAACTACTTTTTGCGTAAACATGTTAAAACGGTACTCCACGATCCTTGTTTGGTGTTCTATCGGCAAAATGTAGCGTTTTCATCGCAATTTAATACTTTCCTTAACTTGTGAAAATATGCCCAAAATGGCTTTGTGAACTAGTCGCGAAATATTGCACGTTACGTGTTAGTTGATCAAACTCGACGTTTTTGAAAACCTTGTAACCATGTATAAATGTCGTTTCCTTTAACTTTCGATTGTAAACGCCTCGATCAATTAAAAAATTGGCTAACAACGTTATGTTTCGCAAAAACACTAGTTTTAATATTTAAAACACTTTCTAATAGTGGTTGTCAAAATAAACTAGAGTTCGTCGGATTTAAACGTGAATAACTCGGCCGTTACAAGCTCGTTTTCAACTTTGTTTACATCCATGGCTTCGTATAAACATGAACTAACATAATCTCAATGGGTCGGGTCGTCTAGATTACGTCTAATGCCTCGTTTTGTCCTTTGAATCTCGGCGATCAGCAACTAAATTTTCAGAATATTAGTTTTCGTCGTCTAATTTCGAAAAATCATAACTCCTTCGTTATAAGTAGGTTTTTAGTGATTCTTGTGGCCACGGTTTCGTTTTTGAAAGAGCTTTCTGAATATGAAGGCCAAAATATGCCAAAAATTACTGAGTTTTCCAGTTTACACGTTTTTGGACAGAACCTATTTTAGATTGTTAAAAACTCACTTTCTTGGTTCTAAACTTGATCATACTAACTCAAATCAACTCCACAAGTTCGCAAATCCTACCATACACCTTCTTAGGGTGTCATGGGGTCCTAAACATCACCAACCTTGGTGGATTTCATGAGATCATTAGTGAAACTTATAGATCTAGTGATATAAAGAGTTTATGTTCAAATGTGGTATGTAAAACATAAGTATCTTGCATGGATGACTAATATAACTTGAAAATACATGAACATATATATCAAATGAAAGTATAAAATGATCATAACATGTTCTGGAAGACTTACTTGATGATTGGATGAGTTTCGATAAGAAATGAGTAATAAACTTGAGGTTTGATCACAAATCCATAACTAGGAAGGCAAATGGGGTATGATTATGCTTTGTTCTTGAAAAATCTGTGGATTTTAGGTGTGTTCTTGGTTGTGGCCGATTCGGGTGGATGAGGATGGGAGGGTTTGATCTTTTTGTTAGCTAAGTGTTTATGAGTATGTGTTATAGTTAGTGGAGCTTGGAATTAAATCAAAGAAATTCATTAATGGGATTTGGAAGTATTTAGCCTAAATGGGAGGGGGGGGGGGCGGCACACATGGGGTAAATGGAAGAGATTTGATAGCTAATTAAGATACTTGTCTCCATTTATTTAGAGTTTAGCTAGTTTAGTGTATACCTTGAGTGTTATCGGGTACCGAGTTAACTAAAAATAACTCGTGAAGAGGTGAAATGAGATACGACGAAGTTGTAAAAATTGTAAAATCATGTTCCTTGCAAGAATCGGGTGTTAGAATGATAATCGGATTGAAATTTCGTAAACCGACGGAGTTATAAGCGTCAAACGAAAAATATAGCGATTGGTTTAAAAACACCGGGTAAAGAAATAATATAATCTCTATATCGTTATAATTAGCTTGAAAATGTATTAGGATCATTGTCTGGAGTATTAGGTTTACTGTTAGTAGAAATGACTGAGTGGTAACGTTAATTAAACAATTAAGCATACGTTAATGAAAATCACACAAACACATGCATGAACTGATATGGAAATGATGTTACTGATAATATGCAGACTACCCTAGCCAGTATGATGTGTCTTTTACTGATGATGCATGAATACGCAGCTAAACCTAACTGGTTACGCGCATTTGAATACTCGTAAACCTAGTTTACGACATGATGAATGATGCCCATGAATAGTGATTTCCCTCCAGGAATGAATAGTGTCATGTGAATAGTAAAATTTTTGACGACTTCTCAAAGTCTCAAACTAACTTCACAAATGATGAATAGTGAATTGATGAATAGTGATCAGTGAATAGTGATTGATGAATAGTAACTCCTGAATAGTAAATTGTCGGGGTTTGGAAAATGACCTGAAATTACGAGTTGTGACAGAAGTAACCCTGTTCACATGGTTATACTCGTAATAACAACATCATATATATTAATAAATACCTCTTTTGGGTCAAATTTTTGCTCGAAAGAATGTTTGAAGTCAATTGTAAAACCACGCCTCCAAGAAGGAACACACGAAAGCAACCACTATGCTTCACAAAAATTGAGATAATTGTGTAGATAGAATCGGGAATGTTAAGCAGACCTTGGATGGAAGTACTAAGCTGTTAAGGCCCTAAGATGTATCAGAATACCATTACTCATTGAAAACTATCTTGGATTTTGTAAGTGAATTGAACACCTCAGACTGAGACTGTCGATAGTAGTATATCTGGCCTTGAAACTATCCCTACGGTATACAACCTCCTTCACTCATTCCATATTATAGGATTCTTGTGGTGTTAGATGATGCGTTAATTTTAGATATACGAAATACAATGACCCACCTAACATTGTGACCCTTTCTGAGTTCTAGATAACTTAGTCGTTGTGGCAGAATCGTTGTGACATGATTTCTATTTGACATTGAGGTTGTAACTTACTGTAAGACCTTGGATGCTCAGCTGTTACTTGTAATTTTGTCCTACATCACTCGACATAGTATTTGATTGATTTATTCACTTTCAGACCACTAATACAACAATCTCAAATCATTATACATAATAGTACTGCCTAGATGAACTGAATACTTGAACTCATGAACTGCACTTAATAATAATTTCCGAGCATAACCAAACATCAACACTCAAATTCTGTCCTTGAACATTTTGATTCATTGATCATCAACATCCACCAGTTATACCTGCCCGGCTACAGGTTCCCCCTCGATGTTTACCCTGAATTTCTTTCATATCGAATATGAGACTCGTAGTGATATCTATTCTTATTGTACGAACTCTAATTAGTCCTACTTATTCTTTTCGGCTTATAATGACGGAAATTACCTTTACTATTTTCGGTTGATTGAGGGTATCAATCTCGTAACTCCTTACAAACCCCGTTCACTTTATACATCTCAGTGTGAGATCGTTCCTCTGAATCGCGTACATAAGATTTTTGTGGTTGTGTACAAGACACTACGCATAAAACAAGGACTGCAATGATGCAAAACCAATAAACTTACTCTCGTCACACTAATATACAACTAAGACCCTCTTGATGTGTCACGCTATATGACAAAACCCTTGAGCCTTCAGGGTCTACTTTAACTCCATCAACATTTACAATACGGTTTAAGGAAAACATGCTAGGAATATATGGACCCTTTGTCAAACAAACTCATGCGATTACTTATCAGTTCTTGCATCTACGAGGAATCTATTAAAAAAACGATCTAGCCATTTTTGGCACGTCTGAAATCTCTCTCACTTTTTTCACACATTACATATTATGTAACTTTCATAACTTATAATTTACTTAAATCACTACTTCTTCGATCTTCATAAACGGCGACCGACCTTTCATTCGGCAAAACAGATGTAATAAAAAAAATTTCTATCACATATGATCCTTGCCTCAACTTTTGGTGAACAGTACGATACCAAATACAGTAATAAATCCACTCCCATTTATAGGAACCAACCTCACTAAAACTCTTTTATTTATTTATTCATTTATCTCAACAATACTAAAAATCATAAACTTCTTTAAGTATCTCTACTACTTATAAATTATTTTTTTTGGGCACTGCAAATTCTTGCAAACTAATCTGGATTTGGAAAAAGACTGGAGATAAAGCGACTGATCTTTGTTTCCTTGATAAATACTTAATAACTTGGTAAAAATTTCTTACATACATCATAATGGGATTATTTTGTAACTTCAAATTATGAAAATTTTCCTCAATCTTATCTGTGTAATCAGGTGGACATAATTTCTTTCTCATCGCTTTTGCTCATATACGACACACCTACTTTGAGTACCTCAGCCCTTCTTCAGTAATCTCACCAATTAAAACTGTTAATACCTACTTGTTGTTTTGTTTTGGGGCAACCCACCAAAATTATGCTTACACCATCAAATCTAATCACTCGATAGTTGCAATTAGATCTCATATTCCATTAATAGTATTTACTTTGGTGTATAAGTTTTGACACACATTGGTGTGCAAATTCGATTTTCTAGTCATTTCATTTTAACCTTGGCCTTCGTTGGGTTCTTCATTCAAGCATCGAATTAGTTGCATCAAGGGCAACTGGTGTAGCTCACTCAATTATAATTAATTAGGTCGTTGGATCTTGGTTACCAACTTCATTAGCGAACTCTTCATCCTAACTCACTTTTCCTTGTTAGAACATTCTCGATTTTTGTGGTTATCGTGGATTGAACCTTAAGAAACGCATACCAATGATTAACTTATTATCAGTCCATAAGATTTTATGTTTAATAGCTGACTTCAATATGGGAAACCAACCAAAATGCTCATTCGGGGAGTCAAATAAACTATACGCACTAAGATTTTGATTATAGAAGATTGTTGAAGTTCGAACAGTGGACATGAGTATACCTGAGAACGCACTAATTATATGAAAAACCAAATACCCACACATATTCGATAACAAAATTTTAATGGTAGAATCGATTGAATTTTGGGACGAAATTCTCTTTAACGGGATGATACTGTGAGAACCCTCACCAAATCAGGTTGGTCAACGACGACCTTTGACCCGACAATCGACTTCTAATTAGAAATTATAACACCCGGAAGTTTGAAAAAAAAATCAGGTTACAATATCTCTCATTATCCCTCAAATAACGAAACCAAAAGAAACCCTAAAATCAGGATTCACGTTTTATTTGACCATCTGAATATAACCTAAAGTTTAACTAAGTTTAATAATTAATAAAAACTATAGGTTATAAATTTATTACACATTATTAATCCTAAATTTAATTTGTGAAAAATAATACACATTACAAGTTTCCTATTTGAATTCTAACCTAAATAATCGACCCACATATGAACCAAAACTCTTTGTACGTTTAATTGTTTTGTACCAAATCTTTACCTTCCTAATTTCACTAATCCCATACGTTTTCAAATTGTGAGAAAACCGAATTTTATTATGGATGATCATAACAAATCGTTTGTTTCCTTTCTTGATAACCATTCACACGTTTTGGTCATAAATCATATAAACCTTCCTATTTAGCTATCCTCTCAAAAACCGGTTATACTTATCTCTCACCCCTCACCTTCCATGTTTTTCTCTGAATAAAACGGTATATTATCTCTTTGTGTTCTTTCCTGCACCGAACCAAAAACAAAGAATACATGCATATACTTCATTCGTTGCTGCCAAGATTCAAGAAGAAAGAAGGAGACGAAGCAAGGTTTGGTGACCAAGGTTTTGTGCAAGTTGTGCAGCCCTCTTGTGATCGTGTATAGCAACCTAGTCCACATCGCTTGTCCTTGTTCTTTGTTTCGTTATTCCAGCCCAAGGTATCATTCGCAAATCATCCTGGTTGATAACTTAATTAACATAAAACGTAATGTGTAATTGAAACCTAACCTAAAACTTGGTATGATGCTCGGTTCTTAACCTTGTTGTGTTGTCTCGATTAACATAATAATTTGTATAAAAGATTTAATGCCACATTAAAAAGGGTTAGAGTCTGGTAATCAGTATGTCGAACCATGATTCCTTTGGCTAATCGATCAGGAATTGCATCTAGCCCTAATTTTTGTAAACATTAAACCCTCATGTGAACATTCATTACACATTTAATATCGTTAGAAAACTTGAAACCCTAGACTGCATTAATGAGAGCATTAAAAAGGGTTAGGGTTTTGCATCCATGATTTTATGTGGGGATCGGGTTGCTTGATTGTCTTGTTATTCTTAGAATGGTGTGTGTGATTGCTGATGGTTTCATGTGTTATTCGAATGGTGTATAAACTTGTACTAAAATCAGAATTTAAAAGGAATATGGGTGTGGGTAAATCTGGTCTCGCAAAAACTGTTTTGGTTTTGTGATGTCATGTGGGAATTCGCATTACATGTGTCTCATTATTTTGTTATGGTGCATGTGTGAATTGTGTCAACCTATAAAGATATAGAACATGTGTGAAACTATGTCAAAAATGTGTATGTTATATGCTAGCAATCGGATCTAAAAGGGGTTAAGTCGTGGTGTGATTTCTGTCTCACTAGTATACTGTCCAGAAAATGGGTCGTTTTGCAAAAGGTCTAAATTAATGATAACAACATTTTCTTGCAAGATTTTTTAGCCTAAAACTAAGTTCAGGTTGTGTGCTATCTGCATATAAAATTTCATAATTTTGGAGGTCGGATAGATGACTTTTTGATTTTAGAACATTAGATGTCAATCCTGAGTTTAGGAATCTGGAAATTCAGCTGGAGTTTTTGAGTTTTAGTTTCCAAACAGTGGGGAATTAGGTGATCTCCTTTTACAGGTAGAATATCTAGGATATCAGGGACTTACTGGATTCTTATAGATTTTTTTGAAGGGTTCTCATGGGGCAAACAAATGCAAACTTTCTGGGTGTATGTGCAGTTATCTTTCTGGGCAGGTCTGGGAAAAATGATTTTTGAAAGGGTACTATCACTTGGAAATAAAATCTGAGAAAATTACGGTAAGTGCCCAACATGTATAGGTATCTGTGATAAAAATCTTAGCTTTCCAGTAGACAATTAAGTATGGTTTAAAATTCATAAATTTCAGAACCAGAATGGGATAAAAATCTGAGCTATCTTTCAAGTAAGGATTTAGTGTAACCTAACTCCATATAATGTGTTTTGACCTAAATTAAATTTGTAACGTTAATATGGATACTCTTAA
Organism: Artemisia tridentata subsp. tridentata; assembly: GCA_021014915.2. Lineage (NCBI taxonomy): Eukaryota > Viridiplantae > Streptophyta > Magnoliopsida > Asterales > Asteraceae > Artemisia > Artemisia tridentata. The sequence continues at coordinate 217,644,872 of CP139507.1, forward strand.
ACATATGTTAACCTAATCTCCGTAATGAAACCCTAATCACAAATAATGAATGGTAATAAGTAATTAAGAATCCGTTATGACATTGAATGAGCTAATAAGTATATTATGAACCCTATATCCGTGTAGATTCGTAGAAGAAGGCGTGACGTTGTTTCCTTGTGTTCATTTTCCCATTGCTTTCATTTCCATTTGCTATGATAGATCATTCGAAGGAGATGTAGTTGTGTTTCCGAGTGTTCTTTCATTTGCATTGATTTCTAAGATTAATGCTTGGACTTGTTACCTTGTCTCGTCTGCTTCAAGGTGAGTATTCGTGCCCCCATTTTACTTACACTTTTCCTTGGGGGAAAATGATACTCAAAGTTTATTTCAAGCTTTTTATGCCGTGCTTAAATGTTTGTTTTATTTTGGACATGTTTGTGTTTATAATTGCGTTAGGTGCACTAGTGGTTTGGATATTTTCTATTTGGTATTGCTGTGTGGTCTCATGTCTTAGGTGTCATTCACATGACATGGGAGTGCTCATGTTTAGCTCCAGCTGGTAGGCATGCATGTAGTACATATGTATTGCGGGGATGAAGATTTGTAGATGAAGAGTGTGGTTGTTGGTGGTTTATATGGGTGGTTACCGGATTAGCCCGATGGGTGGTTACCTGATTAGCCCGATGATTATGATAGAACTGCTTGCCCTACGCTTTATTATTATTATTTGCACACTTGTCCTATTTATATATCATGCACGGTAAATCTGGTTTTATGTACTTTAAACTTACGAACTCACGAACTTTATGTTGACATTTTAGAGTATCATTTTCAGGTGATCGATAGTTGTATTTTGAAGGAGCATGCATATTGAGGTCATACATTGTTCTCATATTAAAGACCGAGTGATTTGGCCAAGACCTTTTTCTAAAGACTTAAATTTGATAAGATTAATACTTGTGTTTTTATTATCCAGTTTTGTATTAAATATCTTATTGTAACATTGTAACTTATTTCCTAAATCAATTATGGTGTTGTTTTACTATCTTATGCGATGTTACATTTTCATTGCACCTCGTGTTTCCGCTCTTAGCGGGGTGTGACACTAACTAACAGAATGATCTATGTGATAATTTAGTAGAATAAACAGACTTCTAAATGTTTATCATACCAAAAGTACTTTGACAAATTATAGGTGCACACATGGCAAACAAATAGTGTAACAAAGTTACAAATGATGCACAAGTTTCATACAAACTATTATAACATTTTGGAGCAAGCATCATTTAGGCTGTCCTACGAAAGACTTAACAAAAGACAAGAGCTTGCATCATATAAAATATCATGTATCAAAATGACATATCATGAGTTAACAAGAAACATGTTAATCTTGTGAAATATCATATAACAAAAGAATAAAAATATCATACAAATCATGTTATCATTTAGTAGCATGAAACATATAAGCATTCAGACAAAACCTTTCCAAGGTTTTCACATTAGACTATTACTTAAATAGTTATCATGATAACATCAAGATACTATATCAAACAACAGCATGTAATCAACACATGTAAGTGTGATGCAAGGATTCTAATAAACTAAAGAAAGAAAAATCACATCTACTACTTGTTTGATTAATATTCCTAAGACAAGATAAAATATCTTATTTTAATACTTACTTTAGGCAAGTATAAGAATACAGATTTTTCAAGTTGGAGAATGAATATGAGACTATTACTAGCGGTGCTCAATTCAGGCTAAACACGACCATTTTTACGGGTGATTCCACATACCCAACTTCTTTCCTGGAAGTAATTTAACCGTTAGGTTAAATTGAGTTTCTAGTGCAATAGGTTCTCCAGTAGTCATTCTTTATGTTAGAAAGATAGGAATTCTTATTTTTGCCTATTGAAGTATAAAAGAAGATAATTCATCAATATTTGACTTAATGATACTCAACTATATCTATTAAAACTAAGATGATGAAGATGTCATGTTATACACAAGAATCTGACAAATATGTGTCAACATATTTTAATCTTGTATTTGGAATCTAAGGTTATTGCATGATCTAATGGATGACATCTTTTAAGTATGTGTTATGAAAGTGATTTAATCATCTAAGACTAAGAAGTGTGTTTTGGTGTGATAATGGACTATGTTAAATTAAGAACGTTCTCAAGAAAGTTCTTTGGAACAAGAATCCAAGTAGAATTACCAACATTAATAGATCTTGTGTATGCTCTAGAGATGTGAAGTTTGCACAAGGTTTGATCTAGATTATAAGCAAGGTTTGGTTATGATGTAAGCTTGAATAGATACATATAGTATCTTTCAACAAGTAAGATTATCATGCTTGTGAGAAAAAGTATGATCAGATGAGGGAAACAGTTCATAGAACTTGTAGGTGTAATGAAATCTCTTGTAACACAACCATTCATGTTGCAAGAATGATGCATAGGATATACATTATCCCTTTAGAAAGATGAAACCTAAACACATAACGTTTTCCGAAACATCATGTTTTCCTAAGTGAAAATATGAATCCAAAGAGTTTGAATTTGATAGTCCTATCCTAAATGATGACAAGAGAAATTCACTTGAGTTTCTTATGTATACTTCTCAAGAGTCATTGTCACTTTGGAGTGCATGAGGTTGGCTTTGAGATTTCATTTTAACATATGTTGTTAAAATGTTGATTTACGGTTTAATGAAACTTATGCCGAAGGTTAACGACAAAGTTTTACTAATACTTTGATAACTTGTGAAAGAGGTACTACATAAACTTAGTGGAACTTGATAAATAATGAATATGAGCATCATGCTCATTTGATGATGAAGGTTCTAATCTTATAGGTGGCAAAGTATGGTTGAGTTTGTTTAACGTGCATTTGATTTGGTATGAGTGTTTGGACAAAGGGCTTTTTGGGCAATTGATATGTGCCTAATTACACATATCTTTTATACAATTTGAACCCACAAAAACGACCAAAAACACACAAATGACTCACAAAATGATACAAATTCATCAAAATGTGTTTTTATGTGATTCAGGTACAAAAGATTGAAAAACAAGTGAAAAATGATCAATTTCACAACAATTGTCGTTTTCAGTCCCTGAAATCTCAGCAAATGGCAAAACTAGTCCCTGAAAGTTTAAAATGAGTAAAAAGTCAACTTTAGTCCTTGGATAATCAAACATGTTCAAAATAATCCCTGGATGAAAGTTTTCTACAAATGGCAACTTTTACCCCTAAAAATCCAAAATTGACACAAATGGTCCTTAAAGTTTTAAAATGTAAAATTATCAACTTTGGTCCTTGTGTTATTGTTTATTGGCAGGTTTAACCCCTTGAAGAAAGTTTGGATAGTTGGTAAATAAAGCCCCTCAAGTTTCAGCAGTTTACAAGTTTAGTCCTTGGGCCTTATTACCACAAAACCAACCAAACCTTTTTATTACTTCATAAAAACCCAAATCCATAATCCAGCCCAAACACAACACAACAGCCCATCCCACCTTAATAATAAAACCCGGTCAAACAAACGGTCAAACCCACTCCCTTATACCTCCTTCCCTGTTCTTCCTCACTCACCCCGCAAAAAAACCAAAACCAGTGGTGGTTTTGCCACCACCTGTCCACCACCTGTCCCCTACTCTCCCCAGCTCATCCCTACACCCCTACAACCAACCCACAATCAATAAATGCATTCCCACACCATCGACACTTCACCTCACTCACCATCCCCTATTTTCACCACCAACTATCCCAACTTGGCTCTAAACTTATCTCAAACAACCCACTCCACCTCTGCAACAATCCTAGGATCATTAATTGCAATATGACAGCTGCTAGCTACGTGTAGGACTTTTGGCGCCAAAAATGTTTAAACGGCCAAGATCAGTTGCAGTCATCCAATGGCCATAATTAAAGGTGGGATTTGACCATGATGCTAGTGGGATCTCAAGGGGATATAAAAGAGAAGAGAAGGAAGAGGAAAGAGTACTTTTGGGCTAGCCAATTGTCATAGTGTAATTTAAAATTTAAATGCTTTTGTAGATTAAACTCTTTACTGCTTTCAATAGTTTAAATGTTGTTTTAACTTTCAATTAGTGTAATGGAAACTTTTATTTTCAGTTTAATCTCAGTAATCTTTTAAATTCATGTTTTTAGTTTATTCTCTTTTAATTTTCATGTTTCTTAATTCTAGTGGATTGTAGTTGATTATCTGGACTCAACAAGTCACATAAGCTCCTGACAAAGCCTATGAGCTTTTAGATAAATATAATCAGCAATGATCTTTTAAATTTCATAAATAGATTAAAATGAGAAAACAATGAAAAATATCAAAAATCAGTTTATATGGTGAATCAAGCTTGGAGCATGGTACGTTTTGGATGGCCATGGTTTAGATGCCTCATGGGAGGCTATAGGTGGTGGTTTTGTTCATTGGTTCCAAAGTCTCAGCTTGGATGCATCTTGTAAGCCCTTTTTTTTATATACCATTTCTGCATATTTACTGTTCATGTCTTCTATTTGCTTTAATTCTTGTGTTTTCCTGTTTATTTGTTGTTTATTAATGTTTATTTAGCATAATCTTAGTTATGTATGTTTTGGATTTGAATGTTGATTTAAATTACATCTTGACTGTCAATGTGCTCATCTTTGATAATCATAGGATTAGACATTTGTGACTACTTGTTTAAGCTGAATAAGGTCCAACTTGACAACTTGTGACATCTGGATTTGATATCATGGGTGTATACAGTCATTTGTTATGAAAATCTCATTTTGGTTCAATTTAAGGGGTGTTTGGATTTGATGATGAAACTTTGTTATAGGATGTATGAAGTCTTGTTCTTGTTTGATGTAGGCTATATATAACCTTAGTAATTCAGTCAAACCTTAATCTAATGGTGTTACACATAGAAAAGTCAAATTGACACTTGTGCTTCTCTATATGTTAACTGTATGATTATCTGGTCCTGCAACCTTGCATACTAGTGTAATCCTTGTTTATTTTGCTTAATTTCATTTCATTACAGCTTAGTTTAACTTATTTAATCAGTAGATTAGCTTTTAAATTCATTTTAGTCAACTTATTAGTGTTTTTGTAAAAAGTCAAGTTTTTCTGCACATTTGCGTATTTCAGCATTTTCAGCTGATTTTCGTCGATTTTTCATTTCTTCGTTTTTAGGAGTTAGACCCTGAAATTTGGCAGGCATATAGCTCCCCAGCTTGTGTACGTCTCCATATTTTTAGATTATTTTTTAGATTTTTTTACAGCTGCTTTTCAACAGCTCAAAAAGCTGCGTTTTTGCAAAATACCACAGAAAATCAGCAGCCATTTTGGCTTATTTTGAGCTTTTCCAGCTTATTCCATTAGTTTTTCTCAGTTCCTAAAGCTTATTCATAGTCTCCTTAGTCCATATTAGCTTTTTCCTTTTCACCATAGCTTATTTTAAAGCTTCTAGCTTAATATAAAAAATCCAAGTTTCATATAAAACTTAAATAGCCAACTGTTAAGAAAATAAGCTCTCTCAGAGCTTATTTGAGCTTTTTGGAAAAGTTTGCTTTATTAAAGTTCCTTATAAATAGTTATTAAGTAGGTTTGTAAAAGAAAATCGAAAAAAAAAAATAAAGTTAGCAAAACGTGGGGTGTGGGATTCGAACTCAAGACCTCTCGCTAGTAATAACATGCACCCAACACCACACCCCCTTCCCACACGCTCTGGAGCACCAGTTCTGCTAGTCTTCCCACTTTAATTCCTTTTAACCTTGTTTTTTCGTTTATAGCTTATTTTCTTTTTCAGCTTATATTAGCTTATCCGTATAAGCTGTTTTGTCCTTTGTATTTTTCTTAGCTTTGTTATATCATAAAGTATTTTAGATAAAAATTTCAGATTTTTTGATCAGTTTTAGTATTTATTTCGTATTTTTATTTGTATAATAGTAATTAAATCATAATAAAAAATATAAAAGTCAAAAAAATATAATTCTTTTTTCTAAAATTTTCTTTTATCATATAGAACCTGTAAAAATTATAATTGTACCCGTAATGTTTATATTTCAATAATTTTACGTTTTTACTCGCGCACGTACATAGTTTTTAATAAAAACGCTCGTTTTCAGTTTTCTTTGTAGTTTTTAATTACGTAGACCTTAGATAATCATTTTTATTACGTTTTTAGTCGTTTTTAATTATCTTTCACATTTTTTAGATAGAACTTACGTTTTAGGTTTTTAGATTTTCTAATTATTATAATAATAACTTTGTAAATATAGTTATTTATTTTATTTTCTTTTAATTTGCATTTAAGCCGTTAAGGCATGCAAATTCCCTCTTTGGGAATGTTTGTTTTATTTCATTTTGTACGTTTACGTTTAATTTAATTTAAACGTACGTTTGTATATCTTTCGCGTTTTTAGGTTTCTGATTGTACGTTTTTTAACGATACAGCTGTGACAGAGCTATGACTATTCACATTCCAGTGTTAGTCAATCAGATTCCTGTTTTTGTATATTCCACATCATTTCAGCACACACATTCGTTGTACTACAGTTTTCACACCTCGTTGGGAAGAACGACCCAGGTTTGCATATTTCATTTGCAATACCTTGGAAACTCACTATATTATATTTGACATATCTGCCCCTAAAAAGACGGTTATCAAATTGGCGCCGTTGCCGGGGAGGTGTGCTGCGTATAACGATTTGTGTTTTCTATCCATTGTATATATTCTATATATAATATCATATTTCAATTCCAAAAACAATATAAAATACAAAAATATTTTCCTTTTCATAGCACACAACTTGCCCAGTTTGATTAGTCCCTCAGTTACAACATTTGGTTGTTGGCTTTTTGAAAACAATTTGGTAGACGTTACAAACCCAGATTCCCTTTTAAGGGGCGGAAACGCGCAGTTTGTTAACTCCTCTATTGAGAACGTTTGATCGTTCGGTTGTCGGATTCCAGTTGCTGAGCTCTGTCAAGCCCAGATTCCCTTTCGAGGGGCGGTTGTTAGGATTTCCCTATTTTCATTTCCTTTGTATATATATATATAAACCTTAAAAATACAAAAACATTATAAAATCAAAAACCAAAAATATTCTCCCAACCTTATTATTCATAATTCTGTGAGTGGTCCTCACTCCGATTTCTCACCCAATCTTTTCCCCATGAACCAATTAATTCGGGGCCGAGTCAAGCTAGCGACTCGGGTATCAAAAACAGTAGCTTCCTCATGAACAATTTAATTCGAGGTCGAGTCAAGCTAGCGACTCGGTAATCAAAAACAGTAGCTCAACATGGGTATTCACCCATGTTTCACTTTTCTTACCCCTTTCTACCACCTAAGTGTGGGGGTGTTCCCCACATTTCGTAAATAGATCTAAAAATATTTGAGAAAATTGTATATACCAAAAAAACAGAATAACTGTTGTGTTTCCACACTTGGCTAAGAATGTTATCTTTTTACGTTCAAGGATTCGGCATAATAGCCGGGACTTTGAATATTGAGGACAATATTCAGTTCAAGTGTGGGGGGGGGGGGGGGGGAATTCTGGCGAATTTCATCCAAAATGTTCCATTTTAGTCCCTTTTTCCCCCAAAATGGCCAAATTTAAAAAAAAAAATTTAGTGGAAGTACTAAGTACTAAACACAGCAAATGGTTATCAGTCCGCCATGTCTAACACACATAAGGATTGGCTAATCCAGGAGCAAACGGCTCTTGGTAAAGATAAATCAAATCCGTTTATGGCTTGCAATTTGCCCAAAATTGTATGGTATTCGACTCACCATATCCTTATAAGTGAAGAGTTGGCTAGCCCACAAGTTTATGGCTTGTGGTAAAGGCAAGTGGAAAAACCATAATTGGTAATCAGCTCACCAAAGATAATATTAATAATTTATCTAAGAGTTGGCTAGTCCAGAAGCAAACGGCTTCTGGTAAAGACAAATCAAATCCGTTTACAGCTTATGGTTTGCTCAAAATCATTTGGTTATCATTTGTACCAAAGTTCTTACTTGAACTGAAACAATTGGCTACTCCAGAAGTGATGGCTTTTGGTAAAGAGTCTTTGAAATCCATTAAGTTTTTAATAAAAGATTGCTAGGGACTAGCAATAGTTCAGTGTGGGGGATTTGATATGTGCCTAATTACACATATCTTTTATACAATTTGAACCCACAAAAACGACCAAAAACACACAAATGACTCACAAAATGATACAAATTCATCAAAATGTGTTTTTATGTGATTCAGGTACAAAAGATTGAAAAACAAGTGAAAAATGATCAATTTCACAACAATTGTCGTTTTCAGTCCCTGAAATCTCAGCAAATGGCAAAACTAGTCCCTGAAAGTTTAAAATGAGTAAAAAGTCAACTTTAGTCCTTGGATAATCAAACATGTTCAAAATAATCCCTGGATGAAAGTTTTCTACAAATGGCAACTTTTACCCCTAAAAATCCAAAATTGACACAAATGGTCCTTAAAGTTTTAAAATGTAAAATTATCAACTTTGGTCCTTGTGTTATTGTTTATTGGCAGGTTTAACCCCTTGAAGAAAGTTTGGATAGTTGGTAAATAAAGCCCCTCAAGTTTCAGCAGTTTACAAGTTTAGTCCTTGGGCCTTATTACCACAAAACCAACCAAACCTTTTTATTACTTCATAAAAACCCAAATCCATAATCCAGCCCAAACACAACACAACAGCCCATCCCACCTTAATAATAAAACCCGGTCAAACAAACGGTCAAACCCACTCCCTTATACCTCCTTCCCTGTTCTTCCTCACTCACCCCGCAAAAAAACCAAAACCAGTGGTGGTTTTGCCACCACCTGTCCACCACCTGTCCCCTACTCTCCCCAGCTCATCCCTACACCCCTACAACCAACCCACAATCAATAAATGCATTCCCACACCATCGACACTTCACCTCACTCACCATCCCCTATTTTCACCACCAACTATCCCAACTTGGCTCTAAACTTATCTCAAACAACCCACTCCACCTCTGCAACAATCCTAGGATCATTAATTGCAATATGACAGCTGCTAGCTACGTGTAGGACTTTTGGCGCCAAAAATGTTTAAACGGCCAAGATCAGTTGCAGTCATCCAATGGCCATAATTAAAGGTGGGATTTGACCATGATGCTAGTGGGATCTCAAGGGGATATAAAAGAGAAGAGAAGGAAGAGGAAAGAGTACTTTTGGGCTAGCCAATTGTCATAGTGTAATTTAAAATTTAAATGCTTTCGTAGATTAAACTCTTTACTGCTTTCAATAGTTTAAATGTTGTTTTAACTTTCAATTAGTGTAATGGAAACTTTTATTTTCAGTTTAATCTCAGTAATCTTTTAAATTCATGTTTTTAGTTTATTCTCTTTTAATTTTCATGTTTCTTAATTCTAGTGGATTGTAGTTGATTATCTGGACTCAACAAGTCACATAAGCTCCTGACAAAGCCTATGAGCTTTTAGATAAATATAATCAGCAATGATCTTTTAAATTTCATAAATAGATTAAAATGAGAAAACAATGAAAAATATCAAAAATCAGTTTATATGGTGAATCAAGCTTGGAGCATGGTACGTTTGGATGGCCATGGTTTAGATGCCTCATGGGAGGCTATAGGTGGTGGTTTTGTTCATTGGTTCCAAAGTTTCAGCTTGGATGCATCTTGTAAGCCCTTTTTTTTATATACCATTTCTGCATATTTACTGTTCATGTCTTCTATTTGCTTTAATTCTTGTGTTTTCCTGTTTATTTGTTGTTTATTAATGTTTATTTAGCATAATCTTAGTTATGTATGTTTTGGATTTGAATGTTGATTTAAATTACATCTTGACTGTCAATGTGCTCATCTTTGATAATCATAGGATTAGACATTTGTGACTACTTGTTTAAGCTGAATAAGGTCCAACTTGACAACTTGTGACATCTGGATTTGATATCATGGGTGTATACAGTCATTTGTTATGAAAATCTCATTTTGGTTCAATTTAAGGGGTGTTTGGATTTGATGATGAAACTTTGTTATAGGATGTATGAAGTCTTGTTCTTGTTTGATGTAGGCTATATATAACCTTAGTAATTCAGTCAAACCTTAATCTAATGGTGTTACACATAGAAAAGTCAAATTGACACTTGTGCTTCTCTATATGTTAACTGTATGATTATCTGGTCCTGCAACCTTGCATACTAGTGTAATCCTTGTTTATTTTGCTTAATTTCATTTCATTACAGCTTAGTTTAACTTATTTAATCAGTAGATTAGCTTTTAAATTCATTTTAGTCAACTTATTAGTGTTTTTGTAAAAAGTCAAGTTTTTCTGCACATTTGCGTATTTCAGCATTTTCAGCTGATTTTCGTCGATTTTTCATTTCTTCGTTTTTAGGAGTTAGACCCTGAAATTTGGCAGGCATATAGCTCCCCAGCTTGTGTACGTCTCCATATTTTTAGATTATTTTTTAGATTTTTTTACAGCTGCTTTTCAACAGCTCAAAAAGCTGCGTTTTTGCAAAATACCACAGAAAATCAGCAGCCATTTTGGCTTATTTTGAGCTTTTCCAGCTTATTCCATTAGTTTTTCTCAGTTCCTAAAGCTTATTCATAGTCTCCTTAGTCCATATTAGCTTTTTCCTTTTCACCATAGCTTATTTTAAAGCTTCTAGCTTAATATAAAAAATCCAAGTTTCATATAAAACTTAAATAGCCAACTGTTAAGAAAATAAGCTCTCTCAGAGCTTATTTGAGCTTTTTGGAAAAGTTTGCTTTATTAAAGTTCCTTATAAATAGTTATTAAGTAGGTTTGTAAAAGAAAATCGAAAAAAAAAAATAAAGTTAGCAAAACGTGGGGTGTGGGATTCGAACTCAAGACCTCTCGCTAGTAATAACATGCACCCAACACCACACCCCCTTCCCACACGCTCTGGAGCACCAGTTCTGCTAGTCTTCCCACTTTAATTCCTTTTAACCTTGTTTTTTCGTTTATAGCTTATTTTCTTTTTCAGCTTATATTAGCTTATCCGTATAAGCTGTTTTGTCCTTTGTATTTTTCTTAGCTTTGTTATATCATAAAGTATTTTAGATAAAAATTTCAGATTTTTTTGATCAGTTTTAGTATTTATTTCGTATTTTTATTTGTATAATAGTAATTAAATCATAATAAAAAATATAAAAGTCAAAAAAATATAATTCTTTTTTCTAAAATTTTCTTTTATCATATAGAACCTGTAAAAATTATAATTGTACCCGTAATGTTTATATTTCAATAATTTTACGTTTTTACTCGCGCACGTACATAGTTTTTAATAAAAACGCTCGTTTTCAGTTTTCTTTGTAGTTTTTAATTACGTAGACCTTAGATAATCATTTTTATTACGTTTTTAGTCGTTTTTAATTATCTTTCACATTTTTTAGATAGAACTTACGTTTTAGGTTTTTAGATTTTCTAATTATTATAATAATAACTTTGTAAATATAGTTATTTATTTTATTTTCTTTTAATTTGCATTTAAGCCGTTAAGGCATGCAAATTCCCTCTTTGGGAATGTTTGTTTTATTTCATTTTGTACGTTTACGTTTAATTTAATTTAAACGTACGTTTGTATATCTTTCGCGTTTTTAGGTTTCTGATTGTACGTTTTTTAACGATACAGCTGTGACAGAGCTATGACTATTCACATTCCAGTGTTAGTCAATCAGATTCCTGTTTTTGTATATTCCACATCATTTCAGCACACACATTCGTTGTACTACAGTTTTCACACCTCGTTGGGAAGAACGACCCAGGTTTGCATATTTCATTTGCAATACCTTGGAAACTCACTATATTATATTTGACATATCTGCCCCTAAAAAGGGCTCTTTTTGGGCAATGCACTCAATGGATTCAAATGATGGTAAGGATTGTGGTGTTGTAGGGGTTTGTTGTACTAAGGGAGTACTTAGGTTATAGGATAAGTGTTTTAACATAAGTTGTTAAAAATACTTGGGTGTTTATTCTTTCATATATGACTTTTAATGACTACAATCGTAAGTCAAATTTACTTGAATTTTTCGGACGAAATACTTAAGTTGTCAATCCTACTTTGTTGAGATTGGATAGTATTCAAGGATAGCAAGACTTGATAATATATCTATAACCTAAGTGTTAGTTATGACTCGATGTAAATCTTTATCTTCCTAACGGATGACATATTAACCAAGTAAGGCAACATATGTGAATATACGATAATATCTACAGTCATGAATTGGACTTGTGATCTATGATATCTTTGCAAACAATGAGTTTGGATTTGTTAGGAAGTTGTCAATTAACAAATCAAGCTAATGGATGAGTAAAGGACGAAATAATGCAGTGAGTGTGTGTAATGATCACAAATACTCAGTGGTCCACGGATTGCAAGGAACCAATTTCAGGGTTCCTTCCTTTATGGAGAAAGGTACCTTGGAGCATTTTCGTGAAATTTGAAAGTATGGTTAGAGATGATTATCCTATAGGTGCAAGTGAGATGTCCTAATCCAAATATGAGTGAACATCAGTGAAAAGAATCCTAGTAATGAAAGTGAGTGATCTTGAGTGAGGGATTTAAACAAAAATTTAAAAATCTAGCTGTTTGTTCTAGCGGAACCAAATGACAACACAGACGGAACCCTATTTTTGGTTCCACCTGATCCGTTGGGTGAATTATGGTGGCACCAAAACTTTGAACAGACGGAACCATATTTTTGGTTCCGTCATATCCGCCAATCGAAAAATGTTTACAGAGCGGAATTCTAAAGGTCCTAAACCTGTTCAAATCCCGTAAATTATCCTAAAACATATGTAATTAATTAGTTGTGTTTGATTAATAACAAAAACACAGGTATAAACACATGTTAACATAGAGATCAAACGGACGATTTTGAACTTATTAATAAAGGAAGTTTAGCCAAACAGTGGCTTAAACATGGAAAATTGATAACATCAAAGTTTTATCATCCTGCATGACACGGTTAGTTCACATGATCATTCAAAGGTAAGTTTCTATCCTATGAAAAGACAAATACATTAAACATCATGATTAGAAGCAAATGTACCAATCACCATTTTCAAAGATACTAAATTTTTACACATTTTAACACTTGAACCATTAAGTGAGAGATTGTGCACGACAATACTTTTCAAGATACTTAACTAGTTTTACTTAGTTCTTATTGCTAAGTAAATTATGCAAGGCTTTTATATAACACATGCAAATAAGAATATCTAAGTCTATAAGTAAAACAAAAACAGTTTACCAACTTAGTGCACAAGATCTACCAAATGTCCTATTGTGCATAAACAAGAAATTGATAAACAAGCAAATGAAAATCATGGCAAGATACTTATGTATCACAAACAAACAAATCTAATCACAACATTCAACAAGCAAACAACATGTATGCAAACAACTAGAACAAGTAGTCACATAGCATAAAAAGAAAGATACTTTTCGTCACTTTGTGTTTAAATATGACGATGTATACCAAGCTTGACTTTTTTCCTTTGCATAAATAAATATTACCTATTCTATCATCATTTCTACTTATGTGACTTATCAAATAATTTACGAAGGGATTAATAGTTATCCCAAACACTCCTTTCAAAATCGTATTTTTCGTAAATTTGCTTTAAGCACAGAATTTGACACTTAATTCTTTTAAGACATCTTTTCTTTTGATTTTCCAAAGATATCTTCAAGCTTGTATACAAAGAAACATTTAACAACAAAATTTCTAAGTATACTTAGCAAAACATTTTTCATATTATATTCCGCTTCAATGGTAATTTGATACATAATCGTACTCCATTTTAAAAACCATTTGTTTTGAAAAAAGAGCCACGAGGCTCTGATACCAATTGTGAAAATGTAGAGGGGGTAAATACGTTGCCGTTTTAAAATCTTAAAACTTGTTGTATCAAATATCTAATTTAGCTTGTTGTAATATGAAAGATGCCAATTGTAGTTTATGACTAGTTTATACTAAACAAGTTGTCACACAAGTATAATCACTAAGTCACAACACACGCAAACATATAATGCAAACTTAAAAGTAAAGCAGTAAGTAAAAGAAAGCGCAAACCGAACACGATGATTTATAGTGGTTCGGTCACGGAGCTCCTCTCCGCCCTACTTCACTCCCCGAGTACCCAACTCGAGAGTTACTTCACTAGATCAACAAGCTCCCTTCTCGGTGGAGAAAACCTTACAATCGTCGCTTACACTTTTTCCGGGACAAAGCTAAATACCGGGTTCTAGTTCAAGGTAGAACCAACCTGGGAGCTTATACAATTTCCGACACTAAGCTAGATGTCGAGTTCTTTTACAAGGGTACAGCTACTCCCGCCGTCGCTTATACAATTTCCTACACTAAGATAGATGTCGAGTTCTTTTACAAGGGTACTGTAACAACCCGAGATTTCAGGTCACTTTCCTAACCACGACAATTCACTATTCATCAGTTACTATTCATCATTTACTATTCACCAATCACTATTCATCATTTCACTATTCATCGTTTTTGGAGTCAGTTTGAGACTTCGAGAAGCGTTCAGGAATTTTACTATTCATGTGACACTATTCATCCCCGGGAGGGAATCACTATTCATGTTCATTATTCATTTCAGCGTAAACGTAGTTTACGGGTATTCATATTCGCGTAACCGGTTTGGTTTGACTGCGAAATTCATGCATCATCAGTAGGAACACTGCATACGGACTAGGAATAGTCTGCATATCATCAGATTTCCATTTTCATACTATACCACTCGTAGGTTTACCAAATTAATATTTTTATTACATTTGACGTATTACGTATAATTACTTTTAATTAAAACGTTAACGCGCGATCAATAAATGTGACTAACACGTCCGACAATCCCCACGATGGTCCCGATATATTTTTATACTCATTTTAATGTCAAGAAAATTATAAAATTCATTTACCCGGTATTTTGCGAATTTGTTTAATTTATATCGTACGTTTTATATAATTACGACGGTTTTCGTAAAAACTAAACGATAATTACCCGAACACCCAATATTTGTACCCAACATATTTTTGTAATTTTTATGACTTCGTCAAGTCCCGACTAACTCCGTTAAATTTTATTTCTAGCAAACGCGGTACCCGGTTACACCTAAAACTAATTTAATTACACTTAAACATACAAAATCAACACATGGTTTAATCAAGAGGCCCCCCCCCCTTGTCCTTTGTGCGCCGGCCATGAGCCCCCAAAACACATCAAGAGTTGCTAACTTCCTATCTCAATTAATGCCCATCATATCTTGTCTAAATATATACACTTAACTTCCCTAATACACTTCATTTTAGATAATATCTCAAGAAAAACTCTCTCTCTCTCTATATGTGTGTGTGTGTGTTCGGCATAACAAGAACAAGAGGAAGAAAACATCAAACTTTCAAGATCAATCCATAATCAAGTCCATCTAGTGTTCCTTTAAGGGTTTTGAAATACAAACTCAAAGGTTTCTTAGGTTTTCATCATCTTTTTACCACTAATCTTTCAAGTAAGTTGTCAAAACTCATTTTCATAATTTTACCAAGTTAATATAATGTTCATATCATTTTTATGCAAGATCTATATGTATATGTTAGTTATACCACTCATTTTAAATCTTTTTGCAAGTTATGAGCCCTAGAAGTGTTTTATACTTAGATCCTTGTTAGATCTACATGGATGATGATGTTTAGGACCCTTGACACCTTAAAAAGATAGATGATAAGTTTTAGAAAGATTGGTTGTTGTTTATGACATTTTTGGACAAGTTACTAACTAGAAAATCAAGTTTTGACAAGTATATAAAACATTCTGTCCTTAAAAGTGAAACGTGGGAAAATCAGTAGGTGTGAGATAATTTTTGGCCAAATATTTAGAAAATACATTCCGAGACGAAGCCGTGGCCGAAAACGGGGATAAAAACGAGTTAATAACGAAGGAGATACGATTTTTACAAGTTTAACGACGAAAACTATTTTCCGGAAAAACTGCATGCTGTTTGGTAGCATTCGACGGCTTATTTGCGGCGTTTGACGAAACCTAGATGAACCAAGCTACTAAAAATGTGTTAGCATTTATTTTTACGAAACCACGGATATAAAGAACGTCGAAAACAAGCTAATAACGAACAAGATACACGCGTTTAAACATAGATAATTCACACTAATTGTTGACAGCTTTTAATGGGAAAATGTTTACGTACTAGAAACTATATTTTTCACATAACGACTATGGAGAACCGTAATTCTTAACCGTTGGAACACGTACGATCAAAGACTTATTAACACGACCACCATATCACATTTCAATGTTTTCAAAACGCCAAGACCAACACTAACGTTTTATACACATTATGACACGACTAGTTTTACGTTAACAAGTTAACATATTTATACCAAGTTTTGGAAAAACTTTACATATCAACGATAACTAGTATTTTCAAATGACGAGTGGTATAGGTTACATATACATGTTCATGCACTACATTGCCTCATAATCTAAGTAGATTATGCATATTCATTTTAGGTAGCGGCTAGTGTTCGCGCCTTGTTATTGCCAAGTATTCCAAGTGTTCCAGTATTTCAATTATTCCAAGTATTCCGATTTCATAGCATTGTTGTATCATCACTTCAGGTGAGTTTTCATAGCCCCGTATACATTTTATTATTGTTTTCAAATCCCACGGGGGAGAATACATTGCAACTGTTTTCCATACGAGCCAAAGTATCAGACTTCCTGTACATAGATTAAGTTACCTTGTTGCCAATTGAAAGTCCCCATATAATCATGAACCGTTAATTATGTTTAAGCGAGAGTGAGTGGATAGATCTATCGAGGGTGACGCCTCCATCCGTGTTGGCTTTGACCAACAACCGATAGCGGATGCATTTCATGTCTTTTCATTTGAGTGTCTGGCAAAACACTCCCAGGGGCTCCAAAGAATTCAGTCACAGCGTCGGGGTCATGAGCTTAAGGCTATTGTACAATCATTTTTATGTGACTTATGTCATACACTTTATACTTGTGGCTATCGTATAACTTCATTTTATTAAACCTATGAACTCTCACCAACTTTATGTTGACCGTTTTTAGCAATGTATTTTCAGGTTATTAGCTATCATGTGGGCATGCATTGGATTGTTTTGGAGTCGCGGGGTCGACTTGCATCACTTCATTTTATGCACTTATGTAACCGTTTGATCGATTATGGTTTTGTTTTATAAACTTGCAACATCATTTGGGACCTATGTTTTGTAAACTCTGATTTTATTTATGATCAAACGTGTATTTTCAAAACGACACTTTAGGTCGTTCAATATATCCATTGTATGAGACGCCATGAAAGTCACACCAAGGTATTCAATTCCGCTGCCATTAACAGGTAAATTCAGGGTGTGACAGATTGGTACCAGAGCAATGGTTATAGCGAACTAGGTTGTCCTCATACCCTAGACTATAACTACCCCAAACGGTAGCGTCTCATCATTACATCATAAGTGCACATTATTATTTGCGAGGATTCATTACATGGGTTATTCATTTCATTTTGTATTGTTGCCACTGAGATATGTCTTCCAATTCCCGCACTATTGTTATATTTTCTGATGTTTACATCGAGGACGCTATGTCTTCTACTACTTCCATTGTTGCACCTACTCCTCAGATTTCACTTATTGCACCACCTTTGGTTACTGGTGCACCTACAGATTCATCATCCCATACTATTCCGGTTTCCGCAGAATCCAACTCTTATGTTCCGACGTCGCAAGACGATCGGGACGTCCCTATTACTTCAGCCCATACAGAGTATACCATTTGATAAGACGTACATGCTTAGTCCTTATGGACCTATTAGAATGTTTATTGCAAGAAAGATAGTATATCTTCATTCCCTCACTATTAGAACACTCACTACTCATGTATTACCACCAGTATCAACTACTCATACCACTATTGGTCGTCCCAGAGTGCATACTCCAGTTTTACCGCTTAGACATCGCAAGATAGCGTAAAAGAAGGTAGTGATTCCTTCAGTATTATCACCATCGACTTTATCATCATCATATGGAACCCCATTTATACCATCACATTTCAGGGACTCTACTCACATACTTAACTTACCGCTTGAGAAGCGTACATGGTTTGATACACCATTACCATCTACCACTAAGGACACTACACCACCTTATAGATTAAGGTTGATGAGAGTTCGAGAGCCCTTACTGTTAGACAACCTACTACTCTTCATCGTTAGATGATGATCTCTAATTAATTGAGACTACACATGAAGGTTTGGATGCCCCACAGACCAAACAAGAGCAACAACAAATCGCCAAAGAGTGGCATTCCTCTCAAAGACTCTATACTATCTCAGGTTTAATCGACTCATACTTCCATGACATAATGAACCAACAAGATGCTTTGAGCAATGTTACACCACCACGAGAGAACTCTTCACAACTCCCTTTTCATTACCAAGTTTGATTACATCACATTCTAAACCGATGAGTTGGATTTCATCATTGGTCATCGTAACAACACCCCACCAATCAGATATGACACCGAGACCTTCGAGATTCGGGAGTCTAACCTTGCCTTTCAGTACGACCATTGTCATTTCTTTCTTTCCCATTCTCACTTGACATGAATTAGATAACATCTTGTGGATGACACCAAGATCACGGACTCGACAGGAACATTAATAGATTCCTCAGGAATGGATTGGAATCTACATTATCTCAGACATGAATTGATGCACAACCCCGGACCTCACTTCAGGACATCACCCTAGCTTTTACCTTTACTCGCTTTTACTATCATCCTAGCCACGGGAAGGGTGGCGTAGTTCGAAGAAGCTTGTGGTATGTTGATTGTTGTACAACGAGATCCCCAAGTATTGACTTTACTATATGGGTATGGTTGTGCTATCTATGACACCGGTCAATGTAGACAAAATTTTTTAAGTGTTGTATTCATGTGTTATGAGGATATACGCATGGTTGTGGTGGTATACCTAGTGAACAATGATCGTTGCTATTACGAGTACTCATGGTTGTATTTATACACGCTGAGGTTGTACCTGTTGTGGTTGTACATATCGTGGTTGTATTTACACTTGTGGTGGATATATATATACATGTTGTGGTTGTATATATTTTGTACGATAATCATTTCTAGTATGATTGTTGTTGATGTATTCTGTTGTGATGTACCAGAATTATGGCACCTAGGAAAGCAAAAGCCAAGGCTGCTGCAACGACTACCCCAGAAATGACTCAGGCTGCTATCCGGAAGCTCGTTAGGGATAGTGTAGCCGAAGCTCTAGAGATTGAAAGAGCCGCTGTTGCCGCAAGAGCTGCCGAAGATGCTTCTCGGATAGGGACATCGGGAGAAGCTAGCAACGGAACCAATGGGAAGAAATGTACCTACAAGGATTTCAAGAGTGGAGATCCTACTTTGTATAAGGGTACTGAAGGGGCTACTGCCATGGTTCGATGGTTTCGAACATACTGAATCCGTGTTTATCTTATGCAACTGTCCGGATGATTCCAAGGTTAAGTTTGCCGTGAGTACGCTTCGTGATCAAGCCTTATCGTGGTGGAACTCCTATGCAAAGCCCATAGGGATGGGGAATGCTTACAAGGTCACATGGGACGAGTTCAAAAAGTTGGTAACTAAGAAGTTTTGCCCACGAACCGAAGTGAAGAAGTTAGAGGTGGAGTTCTATGATCTGGTAACTGTGGGTAATGATATTGAGACTTACATTCGGAGGTACCAAGAGTTAGCTGCTCTATGCCCATCTATGGTGCCTGATGATGAAAAGTTGGTAGAGAATTTCATTGGTGGATTGCCCGAAAGCATCCGTGGTGATGTGATTTCTTTTGATCCGCAAACTCTTGATGAGGCAATCAGGATGTCTCAAAAACTCATAGCTCAAGTTCTGAAGAAAGTGACCCCCGCCAACAACAACAACAATAACTTCAACCGAAACCGTAACTACAACAATAACACCAACAATTACCAGAACAACAACAACAAAAGGAAATGGGATGACACCCAAGGTAACAACGCCAACCAACCACCACCCAAAAGACAAGAAACTGCACGGGCCTATGTTGCGGGTCCGACTGAAAAGAAAGGTTACGCCGGTACTCTACCAAAGTGTAACAAATGCCAAACACATCATAACCCGGGGGATTGCCCTAAACCTTGTTTCAATTGTGGGAAGATCGGTCATCTGGCTAAGGGATGCAGGGCTGCTCCTGGGAGAAATAATCAGAATCCACCGCCAACATGTTATGGTTGTGGAGAAGTTGGACACTTTAGGAACAATTGCCCGAAAGGAAATCAGGACATGGGGACCAAGAGGAATTAGCTCGAGGAATAGCGTGCGTGTTTGGGAGAGAGACCGTCAGGACATTAGCAACATCAAAGACAACAACAATGCTTAACCAGAAGGAGTTCATGTTTTAATAAACCGTAGTTGAGCCCTCTAGGGTTGTATCTTTCTTTTGTACTTTCCATAGGTATGTTGGTGTAACCTAGTTGTATTAAGCACTTTCCTATCCAATGTAATACCTATCTTTTGTTATCTTCGCGATAATCATAACCATCGTTTATTCCATTCCTATTCCAATTGCTCAATTCTCCATAGTTTCGCAACAATATACCTTTATCCTACTAGGGATTAGGCCGATTTCATTCTTGACGGACTAGTAGACTAATACCATTTCATAAGATTCATCCATGTATCCAATGAACCATTCAACAAATTTAATGCCAGTTATTTTACTACCATACGTGAGAACTATATTTTTTTTTTCTTTTTCAGAACTTTCAAAATAAGCCATTTTGTACCACCCTATAAATAGAATTTCTGTCATTTTATCAAGTATTTACTACAGCTACGCGAGACAATTTTCATGTTACTTTCAAAGGAAATGCTTAGAAAATCATTTATCAAAATAACCCGTTGAACACCATCTAAAACTTTTGGGAAAAAGTAATACCGTTTCAATTTAACCAAGCATCGCATCGTTGGTCCTCAATTATACATAGCCTGATCACCTATGTATAATTCAGGAGGAACTATGCCGTGAAGAAAATAGTCACATTTTCAGGAATTGATAATAACAATCTTCATTCAAAAGCCTTGTAAACAAATGAAATCTTTCATGAACACCCCTTTTAACAAACTCTCACCGGATACTTACATCACTCATCACTCACTCAGCCATTAAGTTGAATTTGCACCATTGACTTCTCTAGGAGAGACTCTACATTATGAAGGATATTTTATGACATAGAAACGGCGAAAGGATAGACGATACCCCTCAGATTTCTAGCAATCCCTTAAGATATTCCTTTCTAATCGGATATACACACTCTACCATCGTTAGCCCGACGAATCCTTAAGAGAACTTCCTGAGCACTATAGGATGTATTCAACACCACATAACCAACTTTGTATGGATTAGGATAATCTTTCGATTATTGACGAATTTCATCATCAGCAAAAATAACCATCACGGGAATATATAAAGGCACCATTTAAGACACCCTATGGCCGAAGTGACCATATACATATTTATATATCGAAATGGGAAAGTTAAATTCACGGACCTAGAACTAAACCGGGAGACAACAAAGGAAATTTCACAAGTCAAGAATCAGTTACAAGAAATGAGAAAACAATGGAAGTTAGGTCGATGCATGATGCACATCATACGGAATTGATACCCTTGAACAACGAACCTCCTAGATTCAAGTAGAAGCACGAACTATGATTGAAACTGCCGCCTTGGAAAGGCATGATACAATTTTTGATAACCCGATAGACTGAGCTCTCGGTATCGGACCATTTCGGATTCTAGTTAGAGCCGGTCAGTTGGCATACACCCCTAAGTTTCCGTCAGAACTCAGCAACGTTCATAACACATTTCATGTTTCAAACCTCAAGAAGTGTCTTTCCGACGAGTCATCCGTTATTCCACTCGAAGAAATTCAACTAGATGACAAGCTTAATTTTGTGGAAGAACCCGTTGAAATCATGGACCGTGAGGTCAAACAATTGAAGAAGAGTCGAATTCCTATCGTGAAAGTTCGCTGGAATTCTCGAAGAGGACCCGAGTTTACTTGGGAACGAGAAGACCAAATGCGACGCAAGTATCCACATCTTTTTCCCGAGCCTGCTTCCGAAACCAACAACATTTGAATTCAGGGACTGAATTCCCTTTTGGAGGGGCGACTGTAACAACCCGAGATTTCAGGTCACTTTCCTAACCACGACAATTCACTATTCATCAGTTACTATTCATCATTTACTATTCACCAATCACTATTCATCATTTCACTATTCATCGTTTTTGGAGTCAGTTTGAGACTTCGAGAAGCGTTCAGGAATTTTACTATTCATGTGACACTATTCATCCCCGGGAGGGAATCACTATTCATGTTCATTATTCATTTCAGCGTAAACGTAGTTTACGGGTATTCATATTCGCGTAACCGGTTTGGTTTGACTGCGAAATTCATGCATCATCAGTAGGAACACTGCATACGGACTAGGAATAGTCTGCATATCATCAGATTTCCATTTTCATACTATACCACTCGTAGGTTTACCAAATTAATATTTTTATTACATTTGACGTATTACGTATAATTACTTTTAATTAAAACGTTAACGCGCGATCAATAAATGTGACTAACACGTCCGACACATCCCCACGATGGTCCCGATATATTTTTATACTCATTTTAATGTCAAGAAAATTATAAAATTCATTTACCCGGTATTTTGCGAATTTGTTTAATTTATATCGTACGTTTTATATAATTACGACGGTTTTCGTAAAAACTAAACGATAATTACCCGAACACCCAATATTTGTACCCAACATATTTTTGTAATTTTTATGACTTCGTCAAGTCCCGACTAACTCCGTTAAATTTTATTTCTAGCAAACGCGGTACCCGGTTACACCTAAAACTAATTTAATTACACTTAAACATACAAAATCAACACATGGTTTAATCAAGAGCCCCCCCCCCCCCCCCCCCTTGTCCTTTGTGCGCCGGCCATGAGCCCCCAAAACACATCAAGAGTTGCTAACTTCCTATCTCAATTAATGCCCATCATATCTTGTCTAAATATATACACTTAACTTCCCTAATACACTTCATTTTAGATAATATCTCAAGAAAAACTCTCTCTCTCTATATGTGTGTGTGTGTGTTCGGCATAACAAGAACAAGAGGAAGAAAACATCAAACTTTCAAGATCAATCCATAATCAAGTCCATCTAGTGTTCCTTTAAGGGTTTTGAAATACAAACTCAAAGGTTTCTTAGGTTTTCATCATCTTTTTACCACTAATCTTTCAAGTAAGTTGTCAAAACTCATTTTCATAATTTTACCAAGTTAATATAATGTTCATATCATTTTTATGCAAGATCTATATGTATATGTTAGTTATACCACTCATTTTAAATCTTTTTGCAAGTTATGAGCCCTAGAAGTGTTTTATACTTAGATCCTTGTTAGATCTACATGGATGATGATGTTTAGGACCCTTGACACCTTAAAAAGATAGATGATAAGTTTTAGAAAGATTGGTTGTTGTTTATGACATTTTTGGACAAGTTACTAACTAGAAAATCAAGTTTTGACAAGTATATAAAACATTCTGTCCTTAAAAGTGAAACGTGGGAAAATCAGTAGGTGTGAGATAATTTTTGGCCAAATATTTAGAAAATACATTCCGAGACGAAGCCGTGGCCGAAAACGGGGATAAAAACGAGTTAATAACGAAGGAGATACGATTTTTACAAGTTTAACGACGAAAACTATTTTCCGGAAAAACTGCATGCTGTTTGGTAGCATTCGACGGCTTATTTGCGGCGTTTGACGAAACCTAGATGAACCAAGCTACTAAAAATGTGTTAGCATTTATTTTTACGAAACCACGGATATAAAGAACGTCGAAAACAAGCTAATAACGAACAAGATACACGCGTTTAAACATAGATAATTCACACTAATTGTTGACAGCTTTTAATGGGAAAATGTTTACGTACTAGAAACTATATTTTTCACATAACGACTATGGAGAACCGTAATTCTTAACCGTTGGAACACGTACGATCAAAGACTTATTAACACGACCACCATATCACATTTCAATGTTTTCAAAACGCCAAGACCAACACTAACGTTTTATACACATTATGACACGACTAGTTTTACGTTAACAAGTTAACATATTTATACCAAGTTTTGGAAAAACTTTACATATCAACGATAACTAGTATTTTCAAATGACGAGTGGTATAGGTTACATATACATGTACATGCACTACATTGCCTCATAATCTAAGTAGATTATGCATATTCATTTTAGGTAGCGGCTAGTGTTCGCGCCTTGTTATTGCCAAGTATTCCAAGTGTTCCAGTATTTCAATTATTCCAAGTATTCCGATTTCATAGCATTGTTGTATCATCACTTCAGGTGAGTTTTCATAGCCCCGTATACATTTTATTATTGTTTTCAAATCCCACGGGGGAGAATACATTGCAACTGTTTTCCATACGAGCCAAAGTATCAGACTTCCTGTACATAGATTAAGTTACCTTGTTGCCAATTGAAAGTCCCCATATAATCATGAACCGTTAATTATGTTTAAGCGAGAGTGAGTGGATAGATCTATCGAGGGTGACGCCTCCATCCGTGTTGGCTTTGACCAACAACCGATAGCGGATGCATTTCATGTCTTTTCATTTGAGTGTCTGGCAAAACACTCCCAGGGGCTCCAAAGAATTCAGTCACAGCGTCGGGGTCATGAGCTTAAGGCTATTGTACAATCATTTTTATGTGACTTATGTCATACACTTTATACTTGTGGCTATCGTATAACTTCATTTTATTAAACCTATGAACTCTCACCAACTTTATGTTGACCGTTTTTAGCAATGTATTTTCAGGTTATTAGCTATCATGTGGGCATGCATTGGATTGTTTTGGAGTCGCGGGGTCGACTTGCATCACTTCATTTTATGCACTTATGTAACCGTTTGATCGATTATGGTTTTGTTTTATAAACTTGCAACATCATTTGGGACCTATGTTTTGTAAACTCTGATTTTATTTATGATCAAACGTGTATTTTCAAAACGACACTTTAGGTCGTTCAATATATCCATTGTATGAGACGCCATGAAAGTCACACCAAGGTATTCAATTCCGCTGCCATTAACAGGTAAATTCAGGGTGTGACAAGGGTACACCCACTCCCGATATGTTTTATGGCCCAACATAAAAACCTTGTGTTTTATGGTACAAACACATAAACCATCTAATCTAGTTTGGTGAATAGATTATGATGCAATGATGTTTACAATGATGATCCATAACATAAATGTGTCATGGATATAAATGACTAATCTAAATGAACTTCCATTGATAGGAAGCCTTCAATGGATGAAGATCACAAGTTCCCTAAGCTTATTGTGACGGATCTTCATATATGTACGCATGTGGAATGTACTTCTTGAATAAGAAGTCTTCAAACATTGAGGATGTCAAGTGCCCTTGAATCTTCATATGTTGGTATGCTTTGATGGATGCTGACTTCAAGATCTCCAAGCCTTTTGGTAGATCAGGAGGTATGCTATTGATGCGTGGTTTTGCGACCTTACAACAGGTTTTACCTCTCGAGGGATCTCAAGAGGCTTACAACCCCACCAGGCAGTGTACCTGACCGATGTAGTATAGTGTAGTGGTAAGTACGGGGGATTGATCGTTCTCCACAGGGAATAGTGTTCGTTAGGTATGAAAAACTACTCTAATTAGGTCTAAGGGTGAAGGAAGATTATTTTTGTATTTTTATATTTTTATGAAAGCAAGTAAAATCTCGGGTTTGAAGGAGTGGGCGGAATTAGTTGCTAGTCAACTAACCCAAATAACTACGAATGCAAATAAAATAAAATAACTGAAAATGAAAAGGTTGTGAAACTTATATGGAGAGAAATGTGTTTACTTAGATTTCCTTACTCCCTAACTATCTTTTACCGGTTGATTAGTGTGTATTAATTGCATGGATGACGGGTGTATTCCTTAATACCAATCGTGGGGTGGCGTACGTACTTCCCCAACTCTACAAGCTCCTACTTCACTCCTATGTCGAGCCGGCTAAGAAGCTCCTAACATGGGATCACTAGAATTCGCTCATGCATTAAATACAACCATAAAAACCTAGTACGCATTGGTTCATGTTTCTTAAGACGTTCAAGCAAGTTACCGTATAGGAGGTTAGCCAGTTTTCTTAAGCCTAACATCGATAAACAATCATCCAAAACAATTAATAACACACTAACAACTAATAATCAATAGTTAGGTTTCATTAGATCTAAGCAAACACAAGATAAATCTAGCCTAGCATGTTAATTAAAAGACAACAACAAGATATAATCAAACAACACATAGACATATTGATTGATTAAGTGATTACTTATCTTCAATTAAACATGGGAGATCCAAGGGTATGAAAACCCTTAAAAATGGCATAAATTCGTCTTAGGGTTTCTCCTCACAAAGTTGCACACTAATGACAAAAAATTGCAAAACTATATATAGAGTTTAAGGGCTGAAGGCGTCACGTTATATATCTTGACGCCGTCACCTCGCCATGTCTAGGGTTCCCGGATGGCCTTCTTGACGCCGTCCCTCTTTAGTGCTCCAAAATCCGCTCTGGCTTATCAAAGGTTGACGCCGTCAGAAATGGGCTTGACGCCGTCCCTCTTTAACTTCAACCGTGATGGCCTTGATCACCTTAAAGGGTGACGCCGTCAGACTTTACATTGCAAAACTCTCTGGCGCGTCACGGGTATTTTTCATATCCACCTCTTTTGCCAAGCCGTGACGCCGTCAAGAGCAATACTTGACGCCGTCAAAGGTACTTTTCCAGCCGATTTTGAGACTTTGTCGTTTTCTTCACTTTTATGCTCCAAAAACGTCCAAAATGCTTCCTTTTCCAGATTTCTTCTCCAAAGTACCCAAAATGACAAAAGGAACGATTTAGGGCAATATTTGATCAAATAAATACGATTTAGGGCTTAAATGACCCCCTAAAAGCGGTACACTTTTCGCTTCATCAAATACCCTTACACTTGAGATTTGCTTGTCCTCAAGCAAATGCGCTTTTATTCTAATCAAAATACAAGTTAGGGGTCATTTAATGCTAATATAAAAGTAATTACAACAAATAGTCGTTCCACTTTAATCATAATAAGCACGGAGATTACAAACTAGCACCTCACAAGTAGTGTTTAGATACTCACATCTCTCAGGTGTCATCAAAATAAATCTCATAAATGAAAACGGATAATATCTCTCACTACCTGTCATAGCAAATAGATTACCATAGGCTTGGGTAAGGATCGAAAACATCCTCCACTAGGCGTAAGCACCTAAGATAAACTATCAAAGAGGGCTTTTACATGGGTTATAACGTGAGGTGTAGGGATATGATAAACACGGTTTTGTTGGATAGGGGATATTTTACTGGTGGCGAGTTAAAGATCTTGATTAATTACATGTAAAATATGGCGTTGCTAAGCCAAGACTAGACTCGACTTAAGCTAAAAACAAAATAACAAAAAACATAAAATAAACATAAAATGAAACGGGATGGTAGTCCCTATGTTTTTTCTACTTTTCTTTTTCTCATTTTTTTTGTATTTTTCTTGATTTTTTCGATTTTTTTTTTTTTTCATACACTCTTGCCCTACCATCCAAAATAATACATCATAGGGGCGTTGCATTCCCCTTACACTTGAACTTTTACATAACTTTACAAATAATTATTCTAATGACTCGAATTAAGATAATCGAAACACTTGGAGTACTTTTTAAAATATTTAGCACATATGGGGGTAATAAATGATGTTCTTCCCCATTACTCCATTACACTAGTACTTTACCCATGAGTCCCAATCGTCCCAAAACAATATGTACAAGGATATGACTCGACTTAGCAACCATGTAATCAATTAGATAATTAACTAAGGGTTTAAACAAATGTTGTAACAATAATGCACTAAAAATGAGTGCATACAAGGTAGGCTAAGGCGATTTGGGTGTACATTTAAGTGGGGTGTAACAAATTCTTCCTTTAAGTAAAATGCTTAAAGTTAGAAACGAAAAGATACGCTCTGAGGGGTGTACTAGGGGTATCGTGTACTAAAAATGAGTACAACGCAAAGGTGTGGGAGAATTACTTGACTAATGTAGCCAATGTAATTATAACAAAAACACAGGTGTAAAACAATGGGTTAATCCTAATGCCTCTTATCATGTAGTAAATCTAACTACACGAATGTAGTCTCACTTGTGGCCTCGGAATGGTCCTAACGCAAGTTCTAGAATCTAAGTGCTACCGGTACACACATCATAGCATAAATGCTTTTCCTACCAATTCTAGGGGCGAACCTCACATATTTGGGGGTGGAAATATTTTAGTGGTACGGTTTTTGTGCTAGTCATATAACTCCTATCCATGAGACGCTCATTAAGACCAAAGTTTCACTCCTATATGTCGTAAAAAATTTTAAATTTGGCACTAAAATAGCCCTAACAGGTATTTATCTCAGTTTTATTACACATCTACCATCAAACAAACAAAAATCAAGTGCAATTGTATTCTCTAAAGTATCGTATTTTTACCCCCCTTACACTTAAGATGAACATTGTCCCCAATGTTCAAATAACAAGATGTAAAAGTAAATAAGGTAAACGAATGAAATCAAATACTCCCCTGATTCGTTTGGTGGATAAAGAGGTAACATGGTTAGATCTTCTTCCAAGAGAATGTAGAAGCTCCAAGACTAATGCATCACCATAAGCTTGATTCCACATACATCTCCTTGTCCAAAATAACCTGTTAAACCTGAGAAAACAAACTCAAAAAACCCAAAGCATCAACCTGAACAAAGAAAACTCACAACTAGATGTAATTCCAGACTTAGAAATAAAAACAAAACGATTAAAGATATAATGCTTGTAGAATGAATATTTGCAGATTTCCTGGAGTTTATAAAACTAAAGAGTTAACAAAAACTTTATGACTCCGGTAGAAAAACAAGAAGAACAAGGGTGATATTCTACTAGTTCAAGTTTATGTAGATGACATCATCTTTGGTTCTACAAACAAAGAAATGTGCAGAGAGTTTGAGAAATTAATGAACGATCAGTTTGATATGAGCTTTATGGGTGAGCTTACTTTCTTTCTTGGGCTTCAAGTACAGCAGAAGTCTGATGGAATATTTATCTCTCAGGATAAATATGTTGGAGAAATATTGAGGAAATTCCAATTCACAGAAGCCAAGGTTGTTAGCACACCAGTTGATAAGGAGACACATTTGCTATTAAAGGATCACAGTGGTGAAGATGTGGATGTGCACATGTATAGATCTATGATTGGGTCTTTGATGTATCTCACATCATCCAGGCCTGACATTATGTTTTCAGTTTGTGCTTGTGCAAGATTCCAAGTAAATCCTAAGGTGTCTCATCTCACAGCAGTAAAGAGAATCTTCAGATACCTTAAAGGTCAACCTAACTTGGGGCTATGGTATCCTAAAGAGTCTGCATTTGATCTAGTGGCATTCTCTGATTCTGATTATGCTGGTGCTAGCATGGATAGAAAATCTACAACAGGTGGTTGTCAGTTCTTGGGTTGTAGATTAATTTCTTGGCAGTGTAAGAAGCAGACTATGGTGGCCACTTCTACTACTGAAGCAGAATATGTGGCAGCAGCAAGTTGTTGTGCTCAAGTTCTTTGGATTTAAAACCAGATGCTTGATTATGGGTACAATTTCTTAAACACAATTATACATATAGACAATAGCAGTACAATGTGTATCATTCAGAATCCAGTTCAACATTCAAAAACTAAACACATTAAAATTAGACATCATTTTATAAGAGACTGTGCTGAAAAGAAATTAATACAAGTTGTTAAAATACATACTGATGACAACTTTGCTGATCTCTTAACAAAAGGTTTTGATGTAGGAAGATTTCAGTACTTGGTAACAGGTATTGAAATGCTTAATCCTTCAAAAGATTAATGTCTAAGTGTTTTTGGTTTTTGTACTGCTAGTTGTGCTATTTGTATAGTTTGTACTGCTTGGTAATTTTTAGTACTGCTTGTGAATTTGTTAGTCAATTGTGATAACTGTTAAAAGAAAATAATGTGTATTGTTTTTTCTTTGGTTTTGAACTAACATTAGGTTAAGAAAAGCTTTTTGCTTTGGATTGTGCTTTGGGAAGTATGGTGGTTTGGACTATCAAGTGTGCATGCTTGTCACACAACAAATGGTAATTGGTTCACCATGTCTAATTCACATAAGAACCAACTAGTCCAGATCAAACGGTTTCTGGTAAAGACTTCTCAAATCCGTTTATGGTTGACAGTTTACCAAAAACTAGATGGTTATCAACTCACCATATCTAAGTGTGAAGAGTTGGCTAGTCCATAGCAAACGGCTATTGGTAAAGACATAACAAATCCGTTGATAGCTGATAGTTTGCTAAAAACTATATGTGGACAAAAGTGTTTTCAAATCCACATTCAAATTAACATTGATTTTATCTCTGAATTTTTTTTAAAACAGTTAGTACTGCTAGTTTCAACTAGTTTGTACTGCTTTTTCAAACTTGGTTCATTCTAAGTTTATGCTCTATGATTCACCTCTCTCAGAAGGTTACACATCTGGAAGTGTTGAGAGCAGTTTGAAACTACAAAACTGAATTGATGGTAACTTGTACAAATTGTCATATTGGATGCTGAGATCGAATGTCATACGTTCTACTTCATCTGATGGTGAAGATTCTTCCAAACAGGGGAGGAATTAAAAGTTTGTTCAGTTGCTGTTAAAGATGATTATGTAATTCAGGGGAGGATATCAATTCAGAATCTGAGATGACCTACTGAAGATAAAGTTTATTCATTAAAGTGGTGCATTCATTACATAAGCAGAAGTTTTGTTACAATCCTGGACTCAAAGTCAACATAACCTACAACCAAGCTTACTCTCAAAACACAAACCTAACAAACCTAACACCTTCATCACTACTCAAGCTTCCTCTTACCTTTATCCTTAAAGTCAGGCATAGACTTGTGAACTCCTTTGTCTTTGATAGAATTCCACACCTTCGGACTTGGGAGCCCCATCACTTGTTTATCTGGTTTTGGTCGTGGTTGATTCCTTACAGGAACTGAGATCTTACTCATACCTGACACAGCTTTTTCGATTTCCCTTTGTTAGTAAAACTGATAGTGGAGGTGGCTGTGTTGGCTGTTCATCATCATCAGAGGAAGTTGGAAGATCATCAGAAGATACTTCTTCAGCTTGTGGATTTGGGTTCCTGATGGTCAGATTAGAATAGTTTGGTGGAAAATAACTTTTCCATCATTCACTTTCTGAATCCGAAGACGAATCCGATGAAATCTCAATCATGTTTGGATTGGATTAACTCATTGTGTTTGATAGTTGTGGTTTGAAGAATGTGATAGGTTAGTGTTGATAATACAAGATCTTTTATAGAACCAATGGAGATTTAATGCCATTGAATGTTGGGTCGGTATTAGGAGTAAATTCTTTGGGTTGGTATTAGGAATTAACTCCTTGCTGGAATAAGTTTAATTATGGAGACTTTTGAGGAGTTGACCAAATTTGATGTATTATTATGAATATTGGTCAAAAGATGGATATGTGAAGAAAATTCCCAAGTGTTTCAAGATTGAAGATAAGTGTTTGAAAGAATCCACCCCATCATATAATGTTGGAGTTTAATTCAAGAAACTTGTTGATTTGCATAGAAATCATAAGTTTAGGGGAGGATTGTTGGGAATTAAATTAAGCAGTTGGTACGGTTCTGTATATGTTAGTACGGTTGAAGTGTTGCTGAAGAATACATCAACAGTTGGTGCTGTCGATAAGAAGAGTTAGTACTGCTTATAAGAATAAGATGAAACCGTGTGAAGATATATGGAAAAGATTTAATGTATATCTTATAAAGTTAGGTTTATACGGTAGATTGTTTACTTGTAAAGGACTCCTTGTCCTATAAAAGGAGATCCTATGTTAAGTTTTATATAACATCATTATCATAGCTTCACGATTGTATTTGTAATTCTCACATTATATTGAAGCTAATCGTTTGAGTGAATATTGTGTTATTCTTACTGATACATCTATACAATCACCAAACAAGAATTCTTCTAAGTACTTGATAGTAAATTCCGCGTGCTGTCAAGTATATACTCAAAGTATCTCCAACAAAATTCGTGTGTGTTTAGATCCGGTCAACGTGTGTACAAGAACGTGAATCAAACACACTATTGTTTGATTCTTGGATTGAATTGCAAAATTGGTAAGGGGCAATTCGTGTAATCCTTATAAACCTGATGAACTCAAATAAGTACATTTTATTACTATCATTTATCCTAATTATTTGACTTGTTTTATTATATTATGTATGAGGATTGATACTTAATCGTTTACTTTTGTAATTCTCAGGTAAAAACAAGTATTTGGTGAAACTTGGCGATTTTGGACTTATTATGGAGCAAAACATGCAAGAAGTTTAGAGTCTACTGAAATGTACAAGATCAAGACAAATCTGCTCCAGATGCGCCGAATCTCACTTATTACATATGGCGCATCACTATCCAGATTTCACCAGATACGATCTAAAATACAAGAGGACATGCGCCGCATCTACTTATGGAGTTGCGCCGCATCTTCTGGCGGTGTACGAATATTCCTGAATATATTAATCTTGGACCCCACGCGAAGTTAAGTCAATGCGCCGCATCTACTTACTAGATGCGCCGCATCTTACCCTCAGACAGAAACTATAAATACCCCAAAGACCAGACGAGTTAAAGAGTTCCGAAGTTCGACAGAAGACCGAAGTACAGAAACCTAGGACGAATTCAGACGAATAGGCAGCACAAGACACACCCAAACAAAGATACAAGAGCTGTAAGAAGGTGTTGCATGTGTTTAATTCATTAAGTAGTTTTGTTTTATTGTGTTAGTAAACTTTAATTCATCAAGATTGGTGGCTTGTGTAATGTGACAACGGAAAGATTGCACTCCCTTAAAACTGCTTTCTCATTAATTAAAGTTTATATGTTGATGTCTTTGGTGACTTTTATTAGTGCATTGATAACCTCTGTGTCTAGCTGAGCGTTGATCGGGTCGCCATGCCTCTGCCCTCGCCTATTTATTAGATCGCCTATGCATTCTATCGTCTGTAGAAAAGTAGGAAGAAAGATAAATAGGATAGTCATAAGTAATCATTAAGGGTTTACTCGCCGATAAGATTAGAACCAACGAGAAAGGACTTAATCTCGGTGCGTTGCATCGAACTATACACTTCATATAAAACTAGCAATAAAACAAGTGACAAACTACTTATCTATCATGACAGATCTTCTTATTGTCTCGAGTATTTATCTGTGTACGTGTGTGCTATTCGCTGATTCGTGCCTATTGGTTTAGTTTATTATTTAATTGCAACCAAATCGTGCCAGTCTCTCAGGCTGAACCCCCTTGCGTTAGAATAGGTTGTATAGCTAACTTAATATATTAAAATACTGATTAGAATAACTAGATAATACGTTCCACTCTTAGTGATCGACACTCTACTTACCATTATATTCATACTGACCGGGTACACTGCTCGTTAAGTGTGTGTGTTATTGATAAGTCGGCTAAATATAAATTTAAAACTTGAGTAGGCATTAATACTGCTAAACCGCAATGACACATCGCACCGCATCAAGTTTTTGGCGCCGCTGCCGGGGAGTGAATTGTTATTATCTGTTAATTTGATTAGTATTTTAATTAGGTTTTTAATTTTTTATCTAACCGCTAATTCTGTTGTGTATTAGATTAATTTGCATTCATTGTATTATTTTGCATATTTTCTGTTTTTGTGTGTTATTTGTTTTCTTTGTGTTTATTTTCGTTTGTGTTTTTATTTGTTTTTATTTTTCGTATTTTTTTTGTATTTTGCTATCGTTGTATTGAGCTAAATCGAACGATACGGCGCATCTGATCTCTCAGATACGGCGTATTGCGTTTAATTTTTATAAAATACAACGCGTTTAATTAATTCGATACGACGCATCTTTTCCCCAAGATACGGCGTATCTGTTTTTGATAAAAAAAATTTCTAAACGTTAACGCCATACGACGCATCTGCTTTAGCAGATACGGCGTATCTATTATTTTAATTAAAAACAGTTTTTGATTAATTAAACAGATACGACGCATCGATCTCTGTCGATACGGCGTATCATCTGAATCAAAAATCTTATATTTTGAAACGTAACGAAAATACGGCGCATTAACTTTTGTTAATACGACGCATTTAATTTTTAATAAATACCGATTTTTGATTATTAAAATTGATACGGCGCATTCTAATTTCTAAGCGGCGTATCTATTTTCTGATAAAAGTCTGATTTGATTTTAACGATTATACGATACGGCGTATCCAACTTTTTGGATACGGCGCATCGTTTGCAGATATCAGCAACTTTTATTTTTCTTATCTCCGAACGGAAAATACTCTGACCCTTATACCTGGAAACTTTTACTTTGAAATCTACCTCTCTTTAATTTTCAGGAACAATGTTCAATATTTTCCCCAACTTGTTCGGAAGACCCCAAAGAAATCTTACCATGGAAGAGTTTGCACTACAAATCGCTCAAGCCAATGAAAAAGAACATCATGAAGCAAGAAACTTTATTAATGAATTCAAAGGCAGTCATGAGCTTTTACTAAAGGAACAAAACAACATGACTTATGGATTGGCAATTGAAGTGCACCAATTGTCAACGGTGCTTAACAAAGTTCTTTTGGTAAAACACGATTTGAAAGGGATTACAACTAGAGGCGGAAAGTCAACCTTTCAAATATGAGCGGTATTAAGGAGCTGAACGTGAGTCTAACTTGAAGACTCTGGAATAAAGACAAGTGCTTACCGGGATACAACCCGGATTTATCTTTTAATTTTCTGTTCTGTGTCGAGTCAGTCAGGCCGCAGAGGATACGGCGCATCTCAATCCTGAGATGCGACGCATCTCCTGCAATGGTCATATCTTATTTTATTTTTCTGCATTTTTAATTTTTGACTTTAAAACTTTTTATCAGTTTATTTTAATGCGGCGCATCCCTGGTTAAGGATGCGACGCATCTTCTATTCTGATCCGTATTTATTCCAGGCTCGATACGGCGTATCTTCTTCCATAAGATACGGCGCATCGACTGACCTGATAATTTTCATTTTTAATTTTTATGTTTTATTTTAACTAACTACTAATGTATTATGCAAGTTTGAACCTTTCTTAACTTAGGTGTGTTTTAAAGCCTTGGTGGTATTATAGATTCCTGCATTTCCTATGGATACATCTATTATGAAGCTTAAACGTTCTAATCCACAAGAAAGATGATTTTTGCTCTTATACAATTGGAGGATCATACCGAGCAAATCTCAGGGGAGTTTTTCTGTTCTAATTCTTTTATTTTCCAGTTTTTAACCTTTGATACAAACAACGAGGACGTTGTTTAACTTAAGTGGGGGGATTGGAGAATTAGAACACTTAACACTTACTTGTCCTAAACTTTTCAAAATATGCTTAAAATGTGCTTAATATATCAAAACTTAAAAATTTTTAGCATGTTTTTGTTTAAAGTCTAAGTTGCATAGCTACACACATGACGTTATTTTCAAAAATTGTGATTTTTCAAAATTCACAAATCTATGAGTGTGCCGGTGACTTGTAAACTTTAGAACTTGGCTTGTATACTATTCGAGACCACCATAATAAGTATTATTTATATAATTGGAATGACTTGTCTAAATTGGTAAAATTTCTAGGATTACACCCAAATAGCCTTTATATGTTATGTGTTATTAGCTAACTACACTGGTTAGTTAACCCCCGTATAAACCCTTTTGTTGCTCTCATTTTTAGAGTAAGATACCCCTAGAAAAACACTCAGAGCCATTCCTTTCGTTTCTTACACCTTTGTTAAAATATTTCATTACACCCTTACACCTTAGCCTACCCTGTAGATTAAAATCCGTGGTTGGTTAATTGCTTTAGGCAAAGTGTGTTTCCTTACATTACCTGTGTTCGCGTGCGTAATTCATTATCTATGGTTAGGTCGGGAAATTGCACAATGCAATTGGAGTGAAAGTAAATATTGTATATCTTTGAGTTTATTTTTCGTGTGTTTACTACTTTCACTATTACCATTATTTCTGAAGTCATGAATAGTATGGAAAAATTATCCAGAATTATCATTTTAGTGATGTGGTGAAATTTTACACATCTATGTTTATGTTAGTAGTTTGAAAAAAAAAATGGAAAAAATGTGAAAAGAAAAAGAAAAAAGAAGAAAGTTGGATGTTTGTTTTAACCAACTTATGTAAAGTTTTGTATTAAGTGGTCGATATCACCACTAGTTGTTGTATATTATATCTATGGATTGAATGGGAGTTGGCAGTTATGGGAACGCCAACTAAGGTTTATTCTTTGATTAAGATCTTGTTGAGTATAATTCGTGTCTACCTAAAGCGTGTGTTTCAAGTGTTAAAGCGTGAGTTATTTTATGATATGAGTCTTATTCATGGGATGGTTGGGATAGTGATTAACCACACTTAGGATTTTAATTTATCTGTTTTGTTTATTTTTCATTTTTACACCAATTTGTATCCCAAATATTATCCATACCTTATATTATTCTTGATCCAAACCTTTGATTTATTGAGATTAGGGATTTGAGCAATCTTAAGTATCGTAGTCGTGGATTCGACTATGTATTTATGATTTTGTCGCCCTTTTTGATATAATATTATTGGTAAAGATTACTTGGTCCTATCTTTAGCCTATTCGAGTTAAGGATTTGAGCAATTGCAAGTATCGTGTTCGTGGATTCGATCATGTATTTGTGATTTTGTCGCCTTTTCTGGAATTTGAGATCGATAGAGATTAAGGAGAATAATTAACCCTTAAGCCTAAAAACCCTTTTTACCGCTTTAGACTTGTTATTCCTTGTCTTTAGTGGGGGAGATATGTATACTTGCCAAGCTTATGATAGAATATTCGTCACGACTGGACAGTTAAACGATTAGATTTGCTTTTATCAAATTATTTTATTTTACTTCTAATTCGTTAAGTGTTTGGTTGTGTGATTATGACAAAAACGAATACATGCTTAGATATAAAAATAAATCCTAATATCTTTTAGGATACATTTTCATAAGATTAATTCTAAGGTTTACTTGGGGACAAGTAAAGTTCAAGTGGGGGGATATTTGATGAACTCAAATAAGTACATTTTATTACTATCATTTATCCTAATTATTTGACTTGTTTTATTATATTATGTATGAGGATTGATACTTAATCGTTTACTTTTGTAATTCTCAGGTAAAAACAAGCATTTGGTGAAACTTGGCGATTTTGGACTTATTATGGAGCAAAACATGCAAGAAGTTAAGAGTCTACTGAAATGTACAAGATCAAGACAAATCTGCTCCAGATGCGCCGCATCTCACTTATTACATACGGCGCATCACTATCCAGATTTCACCAAATACGATCCAAGATACAAGAGGACATGCGCCGCATCTACTTATGGAGTTGCGCCGCATCTTCTGGCGGTGTACGAATATTCCTGAATATATTAATCTTGGACCCCACGCGAAGTTAAGTCAATGCGCCGCATCTACTTACTAGATGCGCCGCATCTTACCCTCAGACAGAAACTATAAATACCCCAAAGACTAGACGAGTTAAAGAGTTCCGAAGTTCGACAGAAGACCGAAGTACAGAAACCTAGGACGAATTCAGACGAATAGGCAGCACAAGACACACCTAAACAAAGATACAAGAGCTGTAAGAAGGTGCTGCATGTGTTTAATTCATTAAGTAGTTTTGTTTTATTGTGTTAGTAAACTTTAATTCATCAAGATTGGTGGCTTGTGTAATGTGACAACGAAAAGATTGCACTCCCTTAAAACTGCTTTCTCATTAATTAAAGTTTATATGTTGATGTCTTTGGTGACTTTTATTAGTGCATTGATAACCTCTGTGTCTAGCTGAGCGTTGATCGGGTTGCCATGCCTCTGCCCTCGCCTATTTATTAGATCGCCTATGCATTCTATCGTCTGTAGAAAAGTAGGAAGAAAGATAAATAGGATAGTCATAAGTAATCATTAAGGGTTTACTCGCCGATAAGATTAGAACCAACGAGAAAGGACTTAATCTCGGTGCGTTGCATCGAACTATACACTTCATATAAAACTAGCAATAAAACAAGTGACAAACTACTTATCTATCAGGACAGATCTTCTTATTGTCTCGAGTATTTATCTGTGTATGTGTATGCTATTCGCTGATTCGTGCCTATTGGTTTAGTTTATTATTTAATTGCAACCAAATCGTGCCAGTCTCTCAGGCTGAACCCCCTTGCGTTAGAATAGGTTGTATAGCTAACTTAATATATTAAAATACTGATTAGAATAACTAGATAATACGTTCCACTCTTAGTGATCGACACTCTACTTACCATTATATGCATATTGACCGGGTACGCTGCTCGTTAAGTGTGTGTGTTATTGATAAGTCGGCTAAATATAAATTTAAAACTTGAGTAGGCATTAATACTGCTAAACCGCAACGACACATCGCACCGCATCAAAACCCTAATTAGGGTTCATCACTATTGTTGCTTGGATTGATTCTTGTTTTGCTAGAATCATTAAGGTACGCATATTATTTATGTTTGGTTAATTAGTTTACATATTATACGATCTACTCGCTTCCGCATGTTTACTTTGATGTTATTGTTAATTATGATTGTCATGATATTAAAATTTCAACAGTGGCATCAAGAGCCTTGGATAATGTGTTATTAATTACCAAATCGCATAAAAAACGAGTCTTGAATTGTGGTTTTACATGTTAGTCGATTTAGGGTTTATTCCATTCAAACCCTAATTTTTTTGGGCCGATTGCCTATTAATTTTTTTTAGGGTTTGTGTTTGGTATATTAATTTGATTAGAAACCCTAGGTTTAACATGTTTATGTGTTAGTATGCGATCTTGTGGCAACTTGATAATTGTTATATAGAATCCATGAAAACGTGCATGTTTGGCATGGATTCATTGTTGTGATAATTTAAATTGTTTAAATTTGCTATATGAATTAATGGTTAAGTTTTACACATGTAATTTAATTGATAGATGTCGAATTGGGGAAGACTCCAATAAATTAAGTAATCAATTACGTGCTATGTGGTGTATATTTAACTATGACTAATGTAACACCCGGTAATTTTCAAATCTTTTTCTAGCCAATTATTTTATAAACTTTGCATTACCTGAGAACTTAAACTTTTCATTATACTTGTTTGGGCTTGAGAAACGAGAGATATTACGAGAAACGAGAATATTGTCCCTATTAGCGAACCAGCACAACCTAGAAAGCACGAAACGTATCGTATGTGTCAAAAATATCGATTTTTGAAAGTATTGCATATTTATACCTATTTTGATTGGAAAAATTATTTCGTGAACAATGGCGCAAGTTTCGTAATTTTTCGAGTCCATCTGCTATGTCGAATGAGCCCCGAACCGTTTTGACGGAAAGTATTGCTAGTTTGACGACTTTGGTCCCTCCTTCTTTTTGTTACACTTCCCACCCTCACTTTTTATATTTTCATTTCACCCCCTCTTCATTTAGTATATAAACCCCTAAAATAATTATTTATTTCATTTTACACACACACATCACCCACACTTTCTCTCTCTTCCCTCTCTCTCTACTCCCACCGCCGGCCAAGTTCCGGCCACCGGAATATTTTCCGGCGAGCTTAACCACCCACACCGATCGATGGATCAACAAGAGCTGATCAATTCTGGAGAATATTAGTTTCATCCGAGAAGCCTAACACCGTCACGCGCCACCACCACCACTGCCAGCACCACCGCCACCACCACAGCCTTCCCCGCCGCCTTTTCTCTCGGTAAAACCCTTCACGCGCCGTTTACTTTCATTTCTCTTAACTTATTTTGAAACCATAATTCATATTTTTATTAAATCCGATTTTAATAAAGTTTTATTAATAAAAATGGTTGTTATACCTTGTTATAAAACCCCTCGTGTGGAAACCCTCCCCTCCCCCTACTCGTTGACTCAGTCAACTCGCTAACTCACCGAGTCAACTCGGTGAGGGTTTGTACATTTTGATTGTTTTATTGTTCTTTTGTTATTTATTGTGTTATGATATTATCGTATTGTTTGAGTTTGATGTTTGTTTGAGTCCGTTTGGTTGTTCACAGTTTCGACAGCCACATGGCTAGCCAAGCCATGGCTGTTAGGTTTAGTTGATGTGGTATTGATTTGTTGATATTGGATAAATTTTGAGTCCGTTTGGTTGGTTTGATGTCTAGGTAGTCGACATATAGTCGAGCCGTGACTCACGGCGAGTCACGGCGAGTTGAGGATTATTTAGGACAAGCTTTGATACTGTGATGTTGTGTTTAGTGTTGAGTTTGGTTCGGTTTTGTGTTAAATTCGGATTGTGTGGGATAATTATGATGGCAGTTTCAGTTTTGTGGTTTGTGTCATTTGGATTTTGTTAAAAGAATTAATGTAAAATTTGTTAGAATTAGATTATGATATGATGTTTGTGTTCGGATTTTTTTAGCCGAGAGCCCCAAAGGCTCGATTTGAGTCGAGCCGTGACTCGTGGCGAGTCACGGCTAAGTTTAACAACTTGTCGTGTTGTCATTTATTTATTTCGTTATATCGAATCGCTTATTTTATTGTCGTCGATTATTATTTATATTTGAGTCGTGTTATCTTTAGTTATTCGTTCGTAGTTAATATTCGTTTGTGATCGATATGGAAGTTTCGGATATTTATAAGCATTGTGGGATAATATTGCAACACATGAGATATTTATACTTATTGATTCGATTTGGATGTTATTGTAATATTGTAATGTTGTGGACAAAGATTGGACGTATTGGATTTACGGTATTGGTTGGTTGGACTTATGGACCCTTTGGTACACGCGACG
Source organism: Artemisia tridentata subsp. tridentata (assembly GCA_021014915.2). Classification (NCBI taxonomy): domain Eukaryota; kingdom Viridiplantae; phylum Streptophyta; class Magnoliopsida; order Asterales; family Asteraceae; genus Artemisia; species Artemisia tridentata. The sequence continues at coordinate 217,686,095 of CP139507.1, forward strand.
GAAGGGTATGTTAGACTCGTAAGAATTTAACCTATCTGGACCCGAACTATACAAATCGGTCGATAAAACTAAACAACTAATATTCACGCGAATGATATGTCCAATTATATAGTAAAACTTGTAAAACTCGTCAGTAATTGAAATATTCAAATAAGTCGTATGACTTGGGAATGTTTTATAAACGGACGCTTCATGCCCAAATTTCATAAAATGTTTTATAAACTTAAACCAGTTATGATTTATTAAATGTTCTAAAACCTTTTCAAAACTTTTATGTTTTAACGATTATAGCTTCTATTTTGGGAAAAACGGGGAAAAGCCGAAACTATCTATCGATGTCTTTTGTTTGTTTATTTATTCTTTTCTGACTTCATTCTTTCTTTCTCCTTTCTTTCTTCATCTCTCGTCTTTCTTGAGTGTCCGCTCGTATTCGCCGACTTATCATCTTTTCACCTTTCTTGTCTTCCACACGAGACTTAAACGTATTTTCTTTCAAACGCCATTGAAACAAAAACCTTTTATACGAGTATTATTTATTAAATGATTTCGAGCATTATTCCTGAATTATGTCATGTAATTGATTAGGTTGTGCTGAGGTTCATTTGCTGTGCCGTACCATCTGATTGTTTATCTCGTATTCTCTGTAACTAAGGTGTGATTCATAGCCCCACTTGATCTCTTTTAAATGTTTATAAACCCCGTGGGGGAGATACATGCTACTTACTATTTTTGGAGCACAATTGTTTATTGTATGCTATTCCTGATTGACGCTATATATATGCTAAGTACCTTCCTTGCCAAAAGCAAGACCCTCGATCATGAACCATTAATCACTTGCGGGTGAGCGCGATTATAGTTTATAGGCCTATAGGATTGACCATCCCACTCCTGTTGACCGGTTAGGCAACACGGGTGTACTGTATTTCGAGTACCTAGGTATTTGGCAAGATACCTACTGGAGGGCAAATATTGTGATTATGAAATTCCGCGGTTGTTATTGGTTTACGCCAGGAATGCTGGTGCCGGTTAATGCATTGTGTGTCATGAGCTTAGCAAATCTAAACGAAAATATATACGAAGGTTATCCTGATTGATTATGTGGCGCCCGAAACTAAAATTCTTGTGCTCAACTATTATTTATTCAAACCTATGAATTACACTCAACCTTTGTGTTGACTTTTTAGCATGTTTAATCTCAGGTAATTGATTTCTGAAGCGTGCACGAGGAAGGGCTGGAGGTTCTGATTGGCTATCTTTGTGGGTTATGTTATGATATTTCTATCTTAATTTCTGTTGCAAACTACTTTATTTTTCCGCTGCAAAACTATTTCATTTTCCGCTGCTAAATGTATTATGAGTCTTTTGAACTCTAAAGTTGAACTTTGTATTTGAATGTGGTGTTTATTTAAAAACGTATCATTATGAGATCGTTTATCTATGATTTTGACTCACTACCCCTCGAGTAATACCCCAAACTCAGTCCCGCTGCCATAATCCGAGTTGGGGGTGTTACAACTAACGCAATCGATACGTCGATGCATGTGGCTCACTTACCTTTTTAAGTGATAGTCTTAGTTGAATATATACAATATAAACCTAGAATTGATTATTAATAGGTATTATCGAATTAAGTTTGCATGTGGCTACATGTTTTTACATAATTAATTTTTTATGTTATGTAAGTTTATTTAGTTGTTTTATTTTTAATTAGTATTACTTGTTTTTTGTTTATTTATTGTAAAGACATATTTACAAACGAAAAAGGGTAATTTTGAATAGAAAAATAATATGGTCTAAATAATGGTGAAACAATGAATTGTTTTTGAAGAGTTAAATTTTCAAAGTGTTCTAATTGATTGTTGAGTTTTGTAACAATAGTACGAACGGCTCACCCAATTGTGACAAACTATAAGAGGGGTATAAGTAGGAACGGGTTTTTAATAAGCTTCGCGTTGACCTTTGTTTCTACGCTCCTTTGTGTGTCAAATTGGAGCTACCAAGTGCGACTATTTTATATACAAAATCAACTTAAGGGTGAATTAGCTTTAATTCTATGCGCCACTTTGTGGTAATTATCCGAAACACTAAGTCTTTGGACTTATGCAAAAGTACGATATAATGGACGATAATTAAAGGTAAATTCTTTGATTGGTGAACCCAATACCTCAATTGAAAATGTTTGTAAATTTGATCTTAATGAATTGGTAAATAAAAAGGTTTTATTAAACTTATGATACGAAGATGTATGCATGCTTCTTCGTACATATTTTGATTATAAACATAAAAAACTAGTACCCTTAAAAATTAAGTTAATGCCATCTAATTAAAAGAACACTTGAAGTTGTAATTTACGTCATGTGAGAGCTTGGACTAGATTACAATAGAAAGGTAAATTTCATACTTTCATTACAAGCAGATCAACTGATGTAATAGGACTATTTTAATTTACTGTTTTTTAATTAGACGACTTAATTGAGTTGTAAGTGAGAGCTTGGACTCAAAGCATAAGATGGGGATAAAACATGCTTACATTGCAATATTGTTTGGCAATGTAAATTCCATAAAGATCTAGGAATTGGAAATTGTTTGCCAATTATTGTTCGACAATTACCTTGTTGAATACTTTCATTACTAGCAGATCAACTGATGTAATGGAATTATGTCAATTAGGATCCTAGCTTTTAGAAAATTCTATGGTTTATATGAATATTAACCAATGGGTATTTAATTTTCTTAAAGATTGTATTATCGGAAATACTAAAATTGAATTTTGTAAATTCTTTTAAACGTTTTAATGCAACATTAAACCGTAAACGTGGGATATTCTTTTATTGGTAAATTGATCTACACCCGTAGGGGTTTTTTGGCTAGAGTCAACTTTACTAAAAGGATAAACCTAGTCTCCTTTCAATGAGAGAAGCGTGAGACTTAATCTTATTCCTTTTCATGAATGAGAAAGGTATGATAGGAAAATTAGAATTGTCTAAATTCTAAATACATAACTCATAGCAAACTTTAATAGTTAAGATTATTGCATATTTTATGAGTTATTAAATTAGAAGCTAGACTAATTACCGCAAAATGGTAAAAGATAAACTAGTATATTTTATCTAGTTGTTTTGTTTTGACCATTTAAAGGTGCTACATACCATTGTGGAGATGGTAGACCTATTAAGGAAGAAATTACATGCCAAAATTTTCAAGTTAATTGCATTGATGGATAGTCCATAATTTACAAAGTAGAATACATTCTTTTAGTACCTAAGTAATTGTTACGTATGGGTTTTCTCAAAGGTATATGAAAGTAAATAGCACACTATTTGCTTTTACTTGTTATGAAACACTTATAATGTTGTCAAATCCAGTGGGAACATTGTGTTGTAATTACTGAATAATGAATTATTGTAATGATCTGTAATTCAGTGGGAGCTACAAGCTTTGTCATCTTGGTAGTAACCCATATTATCTCTAGAATGACTTGAGATAATTACTTTCCAATAGTAGAAACTTGTGTTTTTAAGGATAGTCATGTACGTTTCCTTACTAGACAATATGGTTCTATATCTACTAATTATGATAATATCTATGACACAATCATATTGATCACATAAACAAACGAGTGACGTGTTGTTTATCTGCTACATGTGGATTGTTCCATGCACAAGTGGAAGAAATCTTTATTATGTGCAAGAAACAACACATAGCAATATGATTTAAATGATTAAGATTGCCTTTTTTTAGAACATGTGTCAAAATATTAACAATGCTACTTCAAATTTGAATATTTATGTATTCTTGGAATGTCATAAATAAATGAAGTAATAAATTAACTTGAAATTACTATTGAAACCAAATTATGGTGTTCATGATTACTTTAAATATATGTTTATACTTTATTGTAAAGTTATAAATATGAATTCTTTTAATTGTTACAAGACTTATTATAATATAAAGTAAGACGTTAACTTGTTATATCTTCTTTATTAAGACATATACAAGAAGTTATTGAGTTGATCAATGATTTATAACATATAGTGAGATTATAACAGTTTATGTCTTTTTGTTGAGACATGGACATGAAGTGACTTGGTCAAAAAGTACTTATGTTATATAGCATGCAATTGACTTGGAAATTCTATTATACCATTAAGTTGACTTAGTTGGTGAATAAATAAGCCAAACGAAATATATTTATCTTACATATTGTAAGATTGTCTTACAATATTAATTCTAATGAAATACCAGATTATGGTATGTTCAGTTAGGAAAATCAAACTCTTGTTGAAGTGTTTGATTCAAGATAACTATATCTTCTTTTCTTCCAAAAGTTATCAAGGTTAGAAAATTGAGTATGGATTGTATATACTCAATAAGACTCCAACCTAGAAGATTAATAAGACACCATTTATTATGAAATGTGATGAAACACATTAAGTCTTAAAATGAAGTTCTGAATTTGTTAAACTTTTGATGAAGCTAGATATTAACAAACTAATATCATGAACTATCAATGTGTATTTGTAATATCCCAAAAGAGAACAATTTGGTGTTGCTCTACTTGCTAAGTATTTATAGATAGTCTATAAATTACAAAAGGCAAGTGGGAGTTTTTATCTTAAAAAGATAAAATTACAAGATACATAATCTTCTAAAACACACTAGTGAAAATCATGATGAGGCTAAACATGTAAATGATAGACCTCAAGATGATGGAATTCTCATTCATAGATACGCAAGGATATCTCAGATATTTGATTAATATGCTGAGGATTATATTATGATGCATTACCAAATATTGAATTGGGTAAATTACTCATACTATGGATGTTAAAGATGTTGTCCATAAAGATAATCAATTTTTGAAAAATTGGTTTATTTTAATTCTTAATAGTTAGACTAGAGAATGAAGATGAGTTTCTTCAAAGATAAGGTAACCCTAGTGGTTTAAATCTTTGTAAAGAAATCATATGGACAATATTGTACACATATTTTAATGCATGTCTTATGACAAGATTATTAATCATACTTAAGCAATTAACTATGTTTGAATATTCTTTTCTAAGCACATTAAATATACAAAGATGGTAATTGTCATACTTATTTTCATGAATATGAAATTTAACAATGGATTATAAAACTCTTTCTTGTATAATTACTTAAGAGAGGACGGTAAGTAATTAAGAGTTTTATGAATTCATATAATATTTGAAAGTGTACAAAAAATGCAAGAATTCAAGTATGGATAAATGCATGCATCTAGGAGATGAGTCTTATGTTTAAATATTAAATCCAAGTTTTAATTTATAATCTAAAATAAGATAACTCCTAAGTATTCCTGAAAGATAGTGGGAGTATTATGTTTATTTTCTTGAATCATATATGTTGTATAACATATAGGAAGTAACATTCCATATAAGTTAAATGTTAAGACTTAATTTGGAATGAAACTTCATATAAAAGATTTAGGAAGAAAAACATATAACCTTGGAATATATGTTTATTGTTATAAACATGTGCGGTAAATAAATCTAATAGAACATGATATATCATTTAGAAAATCTAAATGGATACGAATCTTTTGAAAAGATGGAATGTGAACAAAATCTAAGTATGACTCAAAGGTTTTTTTCATGAACATCATGTTACATAGACGAATTGTTATAAGATGTTATGACAATGTTGATATCTAATTAAAAAAGTTATTAGATAACAAGTGTAATGAATATTCTAATGGAATATGTTTGGATATAGAATTACATCCTCAGCCTAGAACAGCTTCCAGATTCTATAGATGAACAATTTGTCAACTGTTGTGAAAATTGTCATAGCCAACAAACTTGAAAGTTTAATTATCATAAATTGGTTGTTGAGGATGTCACACACTTTATAAAGTATTATGTGGCAATATCAAATTATTTGAATGCACACATACAAGAACTTCACCAGTTGAAATTCTTGAAATAAGTATTCTCAAAATTCTTATAGATCAAAGTTGGTTGATTTATGTCTTGTCAACAAGTATGATTGTCATAGCTTGAGACATAATTCATCAACTAGAATTTTCATGCATTGATCTATTTAGTATTTGGATAAAGGATGTTAAACATTTATTATTTGTAATGAATTTAAGTACTTGGTATGTTTATTTTCATTAATAATAAATTGTGTCATATATTTGCATGTTTAATCCGTGAATAATTTAGTTATTCTAAATCAACCGTTGTCAATTAATGATATGAGAATATCATTAAATTAAGACAAATATGAGTTTTGGTATAATATACTTGATAGTATATTGATGCGCTGACATGCCAAATTCACATGATATTCAATGAATTGAATATAGGACTTATCACAAACTACATGATTGTACTTTATGGATATTGTTATTAAGTAAATAATGAATAGTTATCCTCAGACTTGAGATACCAGATAACTGTTATGAATGTAGTGCATTCTGTGGAACAATTTAACGCTACACGTAACTGGTAGTCATAAGGATTGTTTTCGGAATTGTTACAAAATTCATGGGTTATGCTTGTAGTCAAGATAGAATTTGTTCCTTCAAATTTATTTTAGAGTTTAATAATGTTGGGCCCCTCGTAGGGTTGACAAGATGTTTGCATGGCCATGTCCAAGATCTCCCTTTGAAATGTTTAAAAGATTTGGTAATCTTGTTCAGTCACAAACAGCGAGAAACAGAATAGTTAAATGAAGAATGACTTAGATCCATATATTTATTTAACGTAGTATTAGTAACAAAAGGATAATAATAATGATGAATCATTAAAAGGTTTTTTCAGGAGACCTTACTCGAGATCGTACTAGAGGCATCGGCGTGTTGCTAGACGCCAACCGATGTGATTACACTATTAAAATATGTCCAAGTGGGAGCTGTTAGTTTATGTACATTATTTTAGTAGTCGTATATTATGATTGAACTCGAGAACACGGGATTGCACACTTTACATATGAAGAGTAAATGTATAATAATTATTTATTAGAAGTTATATTTAATTATTATATACACAAAACACATAACGGCCGTTAGTATTTAACGGATAATGATTAACAACCGTTAGACGAATAAAAGGAAAGTTTTATAGATGGAATATTAGAGATCAAAGGAGGTTCTAGAATCCCCTAAGGGATCTAGATCGACCGGCCAAGGGTTAGGGATTCCTAATCCTTGTCTAACTTGTTATCTAAATTTTCTAATCCTATATAAACAAACCTTAGGGTCATTATTTTGTACCTCTTGTGCACTTGCTAATACCCTAAAGTTTTCTACTTCTTTTTCCTTGCTTTTGCCGATAGAAACAAACAACCCTTAAGGGTTTTCGATTGTGTTATTTTATAAACAAATTGTTTGGTTTAGTTTTGTGTTTCTTTTACTAGCATAATCATTTATTTGGTATTAGTACGTGTGTACAAGAGTGTGAATCAAACACACTATTGTTTGATTCTTGGATTGAATTGCAAAATTGGTAAGGGGCGATTCGTGTAATCCTTATAAACCCTAATTAGGGTTCATCACTATTGTTGTTTGGATTGATTCTTGTTTTGCTAGAATCATTAAGGTACGCATACTATTTATGTTTGGTCAATTAGTTTACATATTATATGATCTACTCGCTTACGCATGTTTACTTCGATGTTATTGTTTAATTATGATTGTCATGATATTAAAATTTCAACATGGACCACACCTCATATCATGTGTGATATATAAAACCTCGAAATGAGTTTATACAAAGCCAATAATGTCTGATTTTTTGGTTGTATCTCTAAGGTAGGCAAGTAGCTAGCCATTCATTTAGAAAAAAGGAACATGTGTATTAAATATATTCTGAGGTGCTTCAATACATCACAAAAGAAGTCTCAATCGTTGATATGTCTAAGCCTAGAGATAGTCAATATCTAAACTAATCTACTACTATGAAATGTAACCACGGAACAAAATAAACATACGACTTTCTTTCTTCTTAAACTCAACGGCCTTAACCCACTAAAAGAAAACTTGCATGGAAAGAATGTAAACGTGCATGGAGTGTACTTCCACATAGTGGGTACTTCCTTATGACTTGCCTTCAAACAAGAAGAACATGCATGACCAAAAGAAGATATATTAAAACTCTAATATTGACTACTTGTTCATCAGCTTAACAACCAAAGTATATTCGATGATTACGTATCATTACGTTCCTCCCGAAAACAGGCCTTGTCCTCAAGGTCTATATTTCCAAAGTCGACAGTGGATATACCCCATGGTGGTTCCGATGTTGCCGGTCAAGGTTTGTCTCCCGGATGAAGAAGAAGAAACATGGGTGTGTTGGCATTGGTGTCCCGGGCGGTATTTCTCTGGGCAGTTGAAACAAAGGCCGTCAGCGCGTCTTGCATCTCCATTGGGCTTAAGCGCTTGATCGTTAGCATCTCTGAAGGCTGGGAAAGAGTTGCTATCAAGGGTCTAGCTTGCATTAGTGAAAGTTGGTCAATGTTTTTATACTCGATGAGTTTCCAAAGACCGATGGTTTGGGTGATGGTTTGAGGGCTAAGAATGTTGAGTTCTTGTTGCATGTATGTCTTGACGAAGGCCTTAAGTGAAGCAGTTACATAATGCGTCCGGAGGAAGACCGATTACACAGTTGCTCAATTTTTCAAATTTGGTTTGGTTGTCGGAAACAGTTGAAGTTTGTTGGAGTTTAAAGAGCGTGGCTTGGTGGTTATCATAAGTTGACAGACCAAAGCGTGTTTCGTGACCACGTGTGAATGCTTCCCACGTGGTAAGGAGACGATTGCTGAAGAGATACTTGGACCAACTTAGAGCGTCTCCGGTGAGGTGATAGGCAATCATGGAAAGACGTTGGGGTATGTGATGTTGTAAAAGTGAAGTATCGATCGGCTTGAAAAAGCCAATCAAGAGTGTGAGTCGTATAATGGTAATGTGATAATGTTTATTAGTTATTTGATATCTCATGACAATGGATATACAGCTAACAAAGAGGGCTTGATCCGCCAAATGCCGGAAGGTTGAGTTTGGGTGGCCGAATTTGCAGTCCGTGAGGAGGTGGTGGCACGTTGTTTGGTGGTGGCAGCTTTGGTGGTGGCAGCTGGTGGTTTCTTGCATTATTTTGAGCGATGGTCGAGATGAGGGAGGCGGTTTGTTCATATTGTGCCGCGAGTTTGGGTAGCCGAATTTGCAGCCCGTGAGGAAGTGGTGGCACGTTGTTTGGTGGTGGCAGCTGGTGGTTTCTTGCATTATTTTGAGCAATGGTCGAGATGAGGGTGGCGGTTTGTTCATATTGTGTCGCGAGTTGTTTGACTATGATATTTGAGTTGTGAAGATGATTGTGTTTGGGTGGCCTTGATATTTTCGTTGGTGATGTCTTGGGACTCAAGAAGTTTGGAAATATTAGCAGCCATGGCTGCCATTGTTTCTTCAAGTGGTGGTGGTCTTTTTTAGGAGGCATGGTTAGGATAATGAATATCAATTGATATGACTAAGGCTCGAGATAGTCAATATCTAGACTAAACTACTATTATGAAATGTAAATACTTTACAAAATAAGCATACGACTAACAAAACTGAGACAAATTTTCTTTCTTTCTTCTTGAACGCAACTAATGCAAAGGTTACATATTTATACTAGCACCTAATGACTCTTCCTAACTAATAAACCCAGTAATTATAAGGCCTTGACCTACTAAAAGGAAACTTGCATGGAACGAATGTAAACGTGCATGGAGTGTACTTCCACATAGTGGGCGTACTTCCTTAATTATGACTTGCCTTCATACAAGGAGAACATGACCTAAAGAAGATATATTAAAACTGTAATATTGACTACTTCTTAATCAGCTCAGTAAGCAAAGTATATTCCCTAGTTACGTATTAATCGTGGTGTTTACAGATAAATGAGTCGGCATGAACTTTACTATGTTCAACAGTTTCTTTTAGTTCTATAGCTTCACCACGAGTCTTCTTGCACTCGAAGTACAAAACTGTGTATGCCTGACGCTCGAACATTCCGGTTTAAGAGACAACTTCCGAAAAACACCTTAGAGATCTCCTGAGTCAACTCTGAATGCTTTACCACAATTTTATTCGATAACACCTTATATAAAATATATGATAAAAGATTGATAGAAATAAAGAGAAGAAACCCTTCGAACTTCTTGCCCTTAACGAGGCTCTCAGCTTTTCCTAATGCTTCAATTCCCGTGCACTCTTCTAGCACAGAGATCACTAAGGATAGAACCCATACAACCGAAAAATATACATAGAGGATCACAAGGAAAATCGATAGCACCAATGATATCACTAATGACAGAATCAAGTTATCAGAAATCATTATGGTAGGAACCAATAAGACCAAGAACCCAAAGAGAAAGAAGCCGAATCTCATAAGTGATACCTGAAAAGAAGTCAAGAAAAGCCTTGTTGATGCTTGTGGCATCTGAGTGATCAAATTCTTAAGAGACATTTTCTTGTCTTTGTAAGAAACTGTGGTTAGTAATGTAATCGCTGTTTGGCCAAAAAGAGATGTAATGGCGAGTGCTAGACCAAAAGCTAGTTGGGCACCTAAGAATCTCCTGGCATATTTTTGGATAGTGACTAGATTTTCTGCGAAAAGAAGGCTTTCTGGTGGATCTTGAAATGGTAACTCCGTGGCCTTTGTGATGAAGTCGGATATGATAGGTTTGATATATGCTAGAGATATTTAAGAAGACAAAAATAGAAAAGATGATGAGGTACATTGAAGTTCCCATAGCAAGAAGTTTACCATTTTTTGACATAATGATGATGGATTTTACAAAAATTTCAAGAAACCTCAAAAGTTTGTTGAGCTTCATTTTGCCTAAAAGTATTCTTTGAGAAAAAGATCCAACAATTATATAGCCTCAATATATTCTGGATACTGGATAATTAACTATAGACTTGCCTTCCTGGAAATCACATATGTGATCAAGTTTTTTACGTAGTAATTAACAAAGAGACAAATATATACCATAGACGTTTTTTTATTCAGTCATTGTAAATAACTGAATTATTTTGAGCAAAATGCTGTGATATCTTAATGTCTCAACCAAATTTTTATTATTTTTTTAAACAACAAAAGATCAAAAGTATTTTACCAAGTTGATACTCGATCTTGGTGAGCTAAACAAAAGTATTTTAGCAAGGGTTGAACCCCAAACACCAAGTTGACTAAGTCAAATTACCAGTTGGATTATATCACGAGCATTTATTTCAATGAGTTGACTTTTGAAGATGGTTGACTTATCTCCAATGATTCTTCACTGCAACTTGCTTGTTATGTATCTTGAATCTTAAGTTGAACAAGTCAATAATTTTTATAAAATATCTGGTTATTTAATCTTATAACTGAAGTACCGAGTAAGTAGGTGGGAAATGCCAGAATTTGACAAAGGAATCTTGCATTTGTTAGATTGATCTCAAAGGTGAAATGAGCCGGCCGTCTCGTGAATTTTGGGGCCTGGGCCTTTGTCATAAAAAAAGAAGAAGCCCCTTTTAACACACAAAATTTGTTTTAATGTATATGGTTAGCAAATTTCAGTGTATAAAAGAAGTATCTAAAACATTACGAAAGAAGTGTAACAAGTGTTTTGCATCTAAGATACGCAGGACATTTGCATACATACACATATATATATATATATATATATATATATATATATATATATATATATATATATGTGAGACTTTCTTACGAGAACCATTTTATCTGCGAGAACTGAGAGAACCACCAAAAACATACATGCACGCCTTCAATAATTGTATTTTTGCACATATGTTCTAAAAACAACATATATGTTTTTAAAAAAACATAGTTGTTCTAAAGAATTTGATAAGAAATTGGAAATACAACATTTTTCTTTGAAGGTGTGCATGTATGTTCTTATAAGGCGTGCAACGACAATATTGCGGCCTTGTGTAAGGTTTTTGTGAAAAAAGAGGATGAGTTCATGATGATATTGAAGAACATAGGTGGATACTTACGATTATTGATGATTTGCATGTATTTTTATTTTATTTTAAAAGGCGTGCATGTATGTTTTTTGTGGTTCTCTCAGTTCTCGCAGATAAAATGGTTCTCGTAAGAAAGTCCTCCTATATATATATATATATATATATATATATATATATATATATATATATATATATATATATATATATATATATATATATATATATATATATATATATCCCTTCAAAGATACAAAATTGCATATATATCATTTGCATGCATAAAAACCATTGTACTATGTGCATAAAAAACATATACTGAGGATATATATGCAATTATGCATAAATACCATTGTACTATTTGCATAAAAAATATGTACTAAAGATATATATGCAATTATGCACATTTGGAGGGATATATATGCAATTCTTTTTTTTAATAGTGTCTATGCTCGACCAACTGCTTTGAATTTTCATAATCCTATTTCAGCCATAATTCTAAGAGCATACTATTGCAACGATAAGAGACGAACATCTTGTAACTGCTTAAGATATATTAGGCATTACAAATTCCATTAATTTCACTATAAACACTAGTACCTCTCAAAAATCAAGATGAAGACAACAAAAAAATCTCGAGGACATAAAGGAATGAAGTACCTGAATTCGACAGTTGTTGGTAGTCTTCAGCAATTAAGAGTGCTAGGTGTTGTGGTGCACAAATAACCGTTATTGGTGTGTCACCTCGGCACACACGCAATAACATCACAATAACTAAAACATCCTCTCCAGCTATAACTGTTATAGGCGCATGTGAGTACCATAACACATCATCAAATATGCTCCATGTACTAAAAAAAGAAAAGAAAAAAGAATGGCGCTCGTGATTTTCCCAGCGAAGGGGCGAATGGCATGCCAATGACATCACCACTGCGCGTTTACTGACACACTATTCCACATTCAAGAAAGAACCAGACGAGTGCAGAATGGCTATGCCATTGGTCACAAAATTTGCCAACAACACGCCATTACCCCATTGTAACGTGCTCTCTAAGTATATCAATCACAACGAGAATCATTTTTTATGATAAAAAAAATGGTGGATCACGTTTTGGAATTAAGGTAAAAACATGTCTACATTTGATAAATCATTTCCAAACTGCGATATTATGGAATTTCCCAAATTTCAATTTGGAATTCAAAACTATTTTCTCCTCATCCGTTTAATTTATTTTCCAGCCAATCATGTGGTAACTGCCATCCACTCCAGCAAAAGAGAAATAACTGCATGGGCCTCTACATTGGACTTCAACTTGTGAACTTAATGGGTGATCGGTAGTATTTGGAGGCCCCTTAGGATTATGGCCCCTGTGCAGTGGATAACCCTGTTACCCTGCACAAGCCGAATGAGACAAGCCAAATGGAAACAATAAGTATAAAAAACAGCAACATACTGTATTACTATTACTTATGGAGTATTTTTTACTCCCAAATATATGCACAACGACATATGGGATTACTCCCAAACAATATATACAAATACATACCGCAAGACTTAGAGCATTTGGAGTTTTGGACATTTCCCAAAACACATCTAAGCTGCCAGAAACAGAGATACAATCTTACACATACTTATGGAGTATTACACAGCCTTATTTTGTTTTAGTTATAGTAAAAACATATATATGCACAACGACATATAATCGAATAGGAAATTCACTTTCTATTACAGTAATGATACAAAGACATGCAACAACGCTAAACTTCATCAGCAACAATAGGATCATAAATGCCTTTTTCTTCTTTCTCATCAAATCTCTCTTTGCACTCATGGTAGAATACAGTAAATGCCACAAAGGCCAAGAGTCTCAAGGCGCAGAGCATCCCATTGTCAAAAGGGATTGAGACTGCCAGTCGTGACCATTTGTTGAGATTACTGCTTAAAAGGGAATTTTTTATTAAATGAACAAGACCATAAGTGAGAGCGAAAAGTAGCATCATCCTAGAGGCTTGTACTTGTTTGCCTTTCATGAGCTCTCTAGCTCTACCAATTGCACCAAGACCCCCAATATTTTCTAAAACCGAAACTACCAGACTCATTATCCAAAGGGCACAAACATAAAACCATAGAACTAGGACCAAGAGACAGAGAACTCCATAGAACAAATATGCCCATGAATCTAAAGCAACAATAGAGACTATTCCTATAGAGAAGGAGCAGGCAAAGAACAAACCCATGATTATTAAAATCATGCAAAAGCTAGTGCTAATTGGCTTTTTCCATGATTTTTTAATTTTCAAGAGAAGTTCTTGTCTGTTTAGGACTTTTGCGGTGTAAGCTTCAGACGAAGAAGAAACCGTGGCAACCAAGAATAGTAGGAACGTTATTGAAAACAAGGTTAATATAAATAGCTTTACCAGGAGGACCTCACGCAGGTCATTGATCGCACGAGCATATTCAGCTTCGTGCATATGGTTGGCAATATCTTCAAATAACTTCGGGTTTTTAGCCAATTGCAATGAAAAATCTTTAACCACTGGTTCAAGAAAGTATGTTTGAGTTAAGTCTAACTGTGAGAAAGAAAGAAACACAAGAACTAATACCGGAAGCAGCAGCTTCCTATTTCTTTTTATGATTTTGAAAGACTCCCTGAGAATTTCAAAAATATTCATTTTTGATGGTTTGATTACTTCGCTTTCTATTTTTTTTTAATGATTCCTCTTAATCAAGTTTAGAGGTTTTATAGAGTTCAGTCTATCGGTTAGACTTATTCTACAACCTTTGAAATGGTCATGTGTAGATAGCTTTTTCTTCTGGTAAAAGTTTAAATAGTCTAGAGATTGATGTCAAGAAATAGCCTATCGGTTAGACTTATTCTACAACCTTTGAAATGGTCATGTGTAGATAGCTTTTTCTTCTGGTAAAAGTTTAAGGGTATGGTTGGCAACAATAGCTGTTGCTAGTGTTGGTGTTAGTGCTGGTGCTGGTTCTGGTGCTGGTGCTGTTTCGATGCTGAAAAATATTAAAATTATAGAATTTTTTTTTTGTAGTGATGTTTGGCAAACTAGCTGAAATTGTAAATTAAAAGTGTAAAATGACATAATTGGAGATTATTTTGTGGAAAAAAAAAGCTGTAGCCCCCATAATCTTTCATAAGTTGGTTTAAGGAGCTTTTATTTTTGGAGATTATTTTTACTATAATCTTTCATAAGTTGTTCAACCAAATAATGCTACTTTTTAGACAAAAGATTATTTTGTGAAAAAAAAACTGTAGCCTCATAATCTCTCATGATCTGCATCACCAAACTCAGCCTTAAATAGTCTACATATTGATGTCACGAAATAGACCATTCCTAATAAATTAGGGAAGGAAGAAATAAAAATGGTTATTGTGACAAAGACTTACTGAAGATTTTGTAAATTGACTTGATTCGTGGTAAGTTTCTACGAATCATCGTCCGCATAACTTTCAACTATATATATACCTTAAATAATTTAACTTTTAAAATCAATCTTCGGGTACGTGGTGTATGTAGACTTTCAACAGTGAAGAGATTGGACATTGTTAGTTACTAAAAACGAAAAGCAGATCAGCATGCGCCAAAGGAGACCATGCCATTTGTAATGTCAACGTGTTGGAAATTTAGTTCAATTGAAAGATATGATCATACTTGAAAATGGATTTGGAGGTACGGAGTGTACACCCATTAAGTCCCTGATTACCCTGACTCTGATAGTGGTTGGAAATAACTCATCAGAAGGTTAAATCCTTCACAGAGTTACTACTGCTAGTACTAAGTTAGTACTGCTGGAGCAGAGTTACTACTGCTAGTACTAAGTTAGTACTGCTGGAGTTAGTACTGCTGGAATGAGTATGTAACTACTCTGATCTATTCAAGTGGCAGTTAAAACTGCATTTATGATCACGTTTAATTAGTCATGTAACCACTATTAGCTATAATGGGGATAATTATGAGGCGATTAATGGGCCGATTAATCCTCATAATCTCATTTGACTAGCTTTGAGTATTCTCCTATAAATAGGAAGATCAAATCATGCATGAGAGGAACGATAACAGAAAACATAAACACTTGGATGCGCAAGGGTTATTGATTTGTGCTTAATTAAATAACAAACATTTGGTCTTATCCAAAGTAGATATTCGTGATACCCAGGCAATAGGGTCGAATAGTTTACTTTAGAAAGTGATAACACGATTCCAAGTGATATCCGGTAACCATTTATTGGTACGTAGTTAGGTCATTGATTATCTTCACCCTGTTCTGGGCTCACCAACTATCCAACAATCAAAGTAAACTTGTTGGGAATAAAATGTTCAAGTCAAAGAGCCTGCCAGATGATGTATTGAGCCTGCTAGTTGATTTTGAAGAAGTTGAAGATACACTAACAGTACCTTCTGGGTGAGAAGGTACTGCTAGTTGAAGAAGGTCCTGCCCAGTTGAATGTCAAGTTGATAGATATTTATTTGTAGATATTTAGTTGTGTTATTAGTCTTTGTACAATGTAACACGTTTAGTAGAAGTAGTTCAATCTTCTATGCTGTGCAGAAGAATATACAGAGTAGTTTACATTGGAAGTTGTAATTAATTGTAAGCTAGAAAAGTCCAAGTATCTTATTATATTGTGCAACTTGACAACATGTAAAAGGGTTCCTTATCCTATAAAAGGAACCCTTAGTCACTTTTTTACAAATCACTTCAACTAATAACCTTTGTAATATCCAAAACAGAACAACCTCTCTAGTAACTTAGTTACTAATTCACAAATCCTTAACAAATCAAAGATTCAAGGTTACTTTTGTAATCCTGGTGATAGTTAGATCATCCGTATTATTTCATCAATAATATTGAATCGTTTTGTGCTATTCATATTGTGTTCATTGTTCATTATAACTCACGTTTACATATTCATCACCTTTGTTTCTTTTAAGTGTGTTTTAGTAAATTCCGCGTACTAAAGCACATTCATTCCTAAATATCTCAAACACATTATTAAGATTAACATCCCAAGTGTTTGCATAATCCTTCACAAGTGGTATCAGAGCTAGGCTGATATTTACGATTTAAAAGAACAATGGATGTAGAACACATTCAAACCAATGTGGCTGTAAAACTTCCATTACTCAAACAAAATGAGTTTGATATGTGGAGACTGAGGGTAGAACAATACTTCCAAGTGCAAGACTATGCACTTTGGGAGATCATTGAACAAGGAAACTCATTCAAACCTACAATCACCACCTCCACAGTGAACGATGCAATTGTAACAAATTTGCAAGTGAACCCTGCAACCGCAGAAGAAAGAATCCAAAAGAGAAATGATCTTAAAGCCAGAAGTATGCTTCTCATGACTATTCCAAATGACCAGCTTTTGATCTTCAACAAGTACAAATGTGCTAAAACTCTTTTTCAAGCTATTGTGGCAAGATTTGGTGGAAATGATGCCACCAAGAAAACTCAGAAAACTCTCCTCAAACATCAGTTTGAAAACTTTACAGCCACAACAAATGAGTCTTTGGACAGCATGTTCAATAGACTACAAAAGCTTTCAAGTCAGTTAGCCATTCATGAAGTGCTGATAACTCAAGAGGACTTAAACTCAAAATTCCTTAGGAGTTTACCCTCTGAATGGTCCATGCATGTCATTGTCTGGAAAAACAAACCAGATATTGATCAGATGAGTCTTAATGATCTCTACAACAACTTCAAGATAGTAGAGCATGAAGTGAAGAAGACTACTGGTTCAAACTCAGGAAATATGGCTTTTGTATCATCTCCAAGCACCTCAAGGGTAGTAGATGAAGAAAAAGATGGTAGAGAAGAAGGTACTGCCAACACAAAATTTGGTACTGCCAGTACTTCCAGCAGTACCAAAACAATTCTAGATGAAACAATTGGTTGTGCTTTCCTGACATCACAACACAATGGTTCCATATTGACTTTTGAAGATATTCAAGAGATCAATGATGATGATCTTGAGGAAATGGACATAAAGTGGCAACTTTCACTTCTGAGCATAAGGGCTAAGAAATTACTGATGAGGACTGGAAAGAAGATTATCATAAATGGTAATGAGCCTGCTGGGTATGACAAATCTAAAGTGGAGTGCTACAACTGCCATATGAAGGGTCACTACTCAAGAGAGTGTAGAAGACCAACGAAGCAGGATGATAAGGGAAGAGGCTTTGAGAACAAGAACAAGGGAAGCTTTGAGAAGAAATGAAGCTTTGAGGGCAAAAGCAAGGCTGTGGAAATCACTGAGCCTAAAGCTATGGTAGCTATTGATGGGATGGGTTTTGATTGGAGCTTTATGGGTGAAGAGGAGTCAACTTCAGATGAAATGGCTTAAATGGCCTTCTCCAATCCTGAGGTACAAATTACTAAATGTTCTAATACTTGCAAAGTTTTTGAAGAATTACAAACTTTAATAAAACTTTATGATGAACTAAAAGTAGAACAAAGTAAAACTCATCAAGACCTAGTAAATCATAAATGTGGTATGGCCAAAATTGAGAAGCAAATAATCCATTTTAGGGAAAATGAACTCACTTTTTCTTACACTAAAGCCATTCTTAATAGGAAAATATTTTTGAAAGATGCTGAAATAAATATGTTAAGAACTGAGTGTGCTAAAGTGACATTGGCAAAAGATAATATTCAACTAACTGTTACCACTTTGGAAACTACTTCTGATTGTACTAGAAGCATAGTTGAAAATCAAATGAACAAGAGAATCAAATCTGGGATTGGATACAATACTTGTCCACCTCCTTACAGAGGAATCCCTTGTCCCCCAGGATTAGATCTTGCAGAATCAGGTTTACATGAATTCACCAATAAACCACTAGAGAAACTTGTAGAGAAAAGTGAACCTTTTGAGAATGCTAGTATTGCTTCACTCTCTAACAAAAAGGTGCTCACTGATAAGAGCTCAGATGCTCCAATTATTGAAGATTGGACATCTGATGATGAGGAAAAAGAGACTGTTTCAAACAAAGGAAACAAAGTAGGACCACCCAGTCCTAAAAGTGTAGAGATTAAGACTAAGGCTAAAGCTGTTCTGAAAACAGTTGAATGTTGTGCTAAGTGTAATAGCAAACCTAGAGGTAGCCAGAGAAATTGGAACAATCTTAAGTCACACCAACTTGGTGATGATTTTGTTATGTACAATAAGGCTTGTTATTACTGTGGTAGTTTTAATCATACTCATACTTATTGTAACAATTGGGTTTCTGGGAGTAAATCAAGGTCTAAAACAAATGGAACAATCCCAAGAAAAAGTTTTGTTAAGTCTAACACACCAAAAGTTAATCATACTGTTAGACCAAATAAGCCTGTTAATTCAAAACCAACTACTAAGGGTGCAAGAAATACTTTCAAACATGCACCAAGAGTTGTGAAAAGTCCCATTGAAAAGAAATATGTGGTCAAAACACAAGATTGGAGACCAAAACCAAAAGGTCCTGCTAGACCAAATGGTACTGCCAAAATTGGTACTGATAGACCAAGGACCACAAAATGGATTAAAAGGGAAAATGCTGTTAAGTCCTCAGCATGTTGGATATGGAGACCACTCCAATCAAAAGTTGCATCAACAGTCCTAAAAAGGTTTGATTACATTGATGCAAGAGGCAAACCCAAGTCAGTCATGGCTTGGGTACCCCAAGGAAACTAATATGTCTATATATGTGCAGGAACATTCAACTGATATTGCTGATCAAGGATATGTAGATAGTGGATGTTCAAGGCACATGACAGGCAACATGTCTTACCTCACAGACTTCAAAACAATTGATGGAGGATATGTTACCTTTGGGGGAGGAATCAAAGTGGTAAAGGTACAATCAAAATCAGTAAATTAGATTTTGAAAATGTGTACTTTGTGAAAGAGCTTCAGTTTAATCTCCTTAGTGTCTCACAAATGTGTGACAAAAAGAACAATGTTCTATTTACTGACAATGAATGTATGGTTCTTTCTTCTGATTTTAAAATGCCTGATGAAAGTCAGATTCTTCTTAAAATCCCAAAAAGGAACAATATGTACAGTGTTGATTTAAAGAACATTGATCCTAAGGAGAGTTTAACTTGTCTAGTAGCAAAAGCCTCATTGGATGAATCTATGTTTTGGCATAGAAGGCTTGGTCATATAAACTTTAAAACAATCAATACAATTGCAAAATATGATTTGGTTAGAGGTTTACCCAAAAAGATTTTTCAAAATGACCAAACTTATGTTGATTGTCTAAAAGGCAAACAACATAGAGCTTCTTGTAAGCCCGAGACCCATAACTCAATTTCTCAAGCTTTATACATGCTTCATATGGATCTTTTTGGTCCTACTAATGTGAGTAGCTTAAATGGTAAAAAATATTGTCTTGTAGTTACTGATGATTACAGCAGATTTTATTGGGTTTTCTTTTTAAGATCTAAGCATGAAACTAGTTAAATCCTTAAGTCTTATATAACTGAGGTAGAAAACCAAGTTGATAAAAAAGTGAAAGTAATCAGATGTGACAATGGGACATAATTTAAGAATAGGGTTATGGATGAATTTTGCAAGGAAAAAGGAATAAAAAGAGAATTTAGTGTAGCTAGAACCCCACAGCAAAATGGAGTAGCAGAAAGGAAAAATAGAACACTAATAGAGGCTGCTAGAATAATGTTAGTAGACTCTAAGTTGCCTATTTCATTTTGGGCTGAGGCAGTAGGTACTGCTTGTTATGTGCAGAACAGGGTTCTTGTGATTAAACCACATAAAAAGACTCCTTATGAACTTTTCTTTGGTAGAACACCATCTTTAAGTTTTATGAGACCTTTTGGATGTCATGTCACTATTCTCAATACCAAAGATCATTTAGGAAAGTTTGAAGGAAAAGCTGATGAAGGCTTTTTGATAGGGTATTCTTTGCAAAGTAAGACCTATAGGGTGTATAATAGTTGCACTAGGCTCGTGGAAGAAAATCTGCACATAGAGTTTCAAGAGAAACTACCAAATGTTAAAGGCATTGGGCCAGATTGGATGTTTGACATTGATAGGCTTTCAGAATCTATGAATTATGTGCCTGTTACAGGTACAAATACTAATGATAATGCAGGTTTTGAAGACAATGTTGAAACACCTAAAGATCAAGATTACATCTGGATGCCAATTTGGAAAGGATTGGATTTATCTTCAAGTCATGAAGAACCTTCCAATACAACAAATGAAGGTACTGAAGATGATCATGAAACTCAGGGTCAAAAGAATCAAGAAAGTAGTGCAAATGAGAATGGTACTGCTAGTTCACCAAATGGTACTGCCAGTTCACAAGTTGGTACTGCTGAGCCATTAAATGTTCAATCAGATGATTCTTTACCAGAAAATGTGGGGATTGGCAATCTTCCACTTACCTATGAAGTTCCTACAACACACAACACAAGAATTCTCAAAGATCACTCCATTGATAATGTGATTGGTAGCATTGATTCTGGTGTTAGAACAAGAACTCAAGTCTTGACTTCAGACCAAGAAGGGTTTATCTCATCTATCTATGAAGAAAAGAATCATGAAGTTGCCAACATATGCCTGTTTTCATGTTTTCTCTCACATGCTGAACCCAAAAACATTAACAAAGCCTTAGATGATCCAAGTTGGGTTGCAGCAATGCATGAAGAGCTTCTTCAATTCAAGCTTCAGAAGGTTTGGAAACTGGTTGATTTGCCTAAAGGTCACTGGGCAATTGGAACCAAATGGGTGTTCAGAAATAAGAAAGATGAAAGGGGAATTGTGATCAGAAACAAAGCAAGATTGGTGGCCCAAGGGTATACTCAAGAAGAAGGAGTGGATTATGAAGAGGTTTTTGCTCCAGTTGCAAGACTTGAAGCAATCAGGCTATTTTTGGCCTATGCTTCTTTCATAGGCTTCACTGTTTACCAAATGGATGTCAAGAGTGCCTTCTTATATGGTACTATTGGAGAAGAGGTGTATGTTTTTCAACCTCCAGGCTTCATTGATGCAGAGTATCCAGACAAGGTGTATAGGGTTACCAAGGCTCTTTATGGTCAACACCAAGCTCCTAGGGCATGGTATTAAACATTAGCTTTCTATCTATTGGAAAATGGATTCCAAAGAGGCAAGATTGATCCAACTTTGTTCATCAAAAGAACCAAGAAAGACATCTTGCTGGTGCAAATTTATGTTGATGACATTATCTTTGGATCCACAAACCAAGAGTTGTGTGTAGAGTTTGAAAAACTTATGCATAGTAAGTTTGAAATGAGTTCCATGGGGGAACTTACTTTCTTTCTGGGTCTCCAAGTAAAACAATCAAATGAAGGCATATTTATCAGCCAAGATAAGTATGTAGCAGAGATCCTAAGGAAATTTTAGTTTACTGATTCTAAGGTTGCAAGTACACCAATGGATTCAGAAAAGGGGTTACTAAAAGATGCTGAGGGTGAAGATGTGGATTTGCACAATTATAGATCAATGATTGGGTCCTTAATGTACCTTACATCATCAAGACCAGATATCATGTTCTCAGTATGTGTATGTGCAAGGTTTCAAGTACATCCCAAAGTTTCTCATCTCACAGCAGTCAAAAGGATCTTTAGATATCTCAAGGGTCAACCTAGGTTGGGTCTCTGGTATCCAAGGGAATCATCTTTTGATTTGGTGGCTTATTTTGATAGTGACTATGCTGGTGCAACCCTAGACAGAAAATCCACAATTGGTGGATGTCAATTTCTTGGTTGCAGACTCATATCATGGCAATGCAAGAAGCAAACAATGGTGGCCAACTCTACAACTGAAGCAGAATATGTTGCTGGTGCAAGTTGTTGTGGGCAAGTTCTTTGGATCCAAAATCAAATGCTTGACTATGGGTACAATTTTCTTAACACCATTATTTACATTGACAATAGCAGTACTATTTGTATCATTAAAAATCCAGTTCAACACTCAAAAACAAAACACATTGAAATCAGACACCATTTCATAAGAGATTGCAATGAGAAAAGGTTAATTCAAGTTGTCAAAATTGATTCTGAAAAGAATTTTGCAGACCTTCTCACCAAAGCTTTTGATTTAGGTAGATTCAAATACCTAGTAGGAGGTATTGGAATGATTAATCTTTGAAAAACATGTGTTTTTGTACATAAAAGTATAAGGTACTGGCTCTTAAACATGGTACTGCTAGTTAGTCAAAAGGTACTGTCAGTTCATAATTGGTCCTGCTAATATAAAGTTTGCTATGTTTTGTTCATCTTGATGATTAAATGTTTACAATGCTATAAAACAGGTGCTTTGCACTTTGTTCTTTTGGTCTGCAACTAACAAATTTCAGGTTGATAACAAAACAAGAGATCTTCCAAACAAAGGGGGAAATATAAGTTATTTGTATCTCAGGGGAGGAAAATAATAGCCCAGAAAAGGAAGATAATCCAATAAAAGGAAGGAGAAGACAAGAGCATACAAGATGATGTAGAGGTTGAAAATGATAAGAATAGATCACATATTCAGAAGGGATGAAGCATTCCTAAAGGAGAAAGTTCTATCTAGATCAAACTAAGGAAAGTTTCAAAGCAAAAGCATGCTAATAGATGATTTCACTTGTTGAACCAAGCATCCAAGATACATAGCATCATTGCCTCTTACAATTCCTCCATCCAAGGAAATTGTACCATCTTTAGGTCAAATATGGAATTGGTATTCAGTTCACCAAGTTTTTACAAACTTAAGAGCTGGCTAGTCCATAGGCAAACGGCTTTTGATAAAGACAAATCAAATCCGTTGATGGTTGATAGTTTACCAAAAACTATATGGTATTTAACTAACCATACTTTACAGTAAATAGTTAACTAGTCCATAAGCAAACGGCTTTTGGTAAAGACAAATCAAATCCGTTGATGGTTGATAGTTTACCAAAAACTATATGGTATTTAACTAACCATACTTTATAGTAAATAGTTAACTAGTCCATAAGCAAACGGCTTTTGGTAAAGACAAATCAAATCCGTTGATAGCTGATAGTTTGCTAAAAACTATAAGGGATTTTTGCTAAAACTTCAAAGAGACTGCCAAGTAAAATTATCTTTCAAAGGTACTGGTAGTTCAAATTTTGGTACTGGTAGAGTAAAATGGTACTGCTAGATAACCGTTGAGCCTGTTAGTAAAAATTATAGCCGTTGGGCCTGGTAGTTACAATTAGCCGTTGGGGTAATTCTGTAAATTACTGATGTTATATTATATTATATTTCTCATATAAAAGATCTTTTTAACCGCCTTTTCATTTACTTATTATACATTTTCTTATTGTCGGTTAAAAGTAAAACTCTCATAATATCTTTCATCAGTCCTTATCACAATTAACTCTCACCTTTCATCTTCTACCAGTACCACCATCAAATCCCACCATCCTAATCAAGTTTTTCATTAACTTTCACCATGGCTATTCTAACTTTTTTTAAACGTCACAACCAGTTAGCATTTTTGGAAAAGTCTGAGGATAATGCCTCTTTTCATCAAATAGTGGACTTTTTAAATGATTCTTACATCAGGTTTGCTTTACTTGTAAATCCCACTATTTATGAATCTCAAATTTTAC
The DNA here is from genome assembly GCA_021014915.2 of Artemisia tridentata subsp. tridentata. Lineage (NCBI taxonomy): Eukaryota > Viridiplantae > Streptophyta > Magnoliopsida > Asterales > Asteraceae > Artemisia > Artemisia tridentata. The sequence goes on from CP139507.1 coordinate 217,710,690, forward strand.
AATTTTGGCAAACAGCTAAAGTTAAAACTTCTGAAAATGGGGACCAAAGGATAAAAGCCAAAGTGGATGGCAAAACCTTGACTCTTACCGAGTCATCCATTCGAAGACATCTTCATTTGGATGATTCAGATGGTATTAGTCAATTGCCTGATACTGAAATTTTTGAAAATTTGGAAAGAATGGGGTATAATGCTGATTCTACTAAACTCACCTTTCTTAAAAAGCATTTTACTCCACAATGGAGATTTTTGATCCATACAATCCTTCATTGTTTAAGCCAAAAGAAAACCTCTTGGGAGCAGTTTAGTGGTAACATGGCTACAGCTCTCATTTGCTTGGCAACAAACAGAAAATTCAATTTCTCCAAACATATTTTTGAAGGTTTGGTTAAAAATGTGGATAGCCAAACAAAGTTTTTGATGTATCCAAGATTTATTCAATGCATCATCACAAAATCAAAACATTTGTTACTTCCCCCACACTCTCTTTATGAAACACCAAAACTTTCACACAAGGTGTTTTCAAACATGAAAATTGGTTTCAATGGGGAAGAAATACCACTTTTTGATGAAATGTTACCACAACATGCTGAAGAACCAACACCATCATCTGAATCACCATCATCAAGTTCTTCACCTGGTTACATATCACCAACTCATCTTGTATCCCCAATCCCATCACCAGTACCATCTGCAACACCACCAACACCATCACATCATGCAACACCATCCCAATCACCTCAACATCAAAGTCTGGATTCTCAGACAGTGAAAGAACTCAAGGAGAAGGTGCAGCTCTTAGAAAATGCTCTTAAAAGTCAGAACACAAAATTTTCTGAGATCAACATCAAGTTAGTTAAGAGGGTTAAGAAATTAGAGAATGAAGTGAAGATGCTCAAGGGTAAAAGATCTTCAAATTTGGTACTATCTAGTTCTTCAAGATCAGATGCTGAAAGTTTGGGTCACTCTTCCAAAAAGGGGAGGATGGGTAGTTCTGAAGGTGAAGAGGAGGCTCAATTTCATTTTCATAAAGGAAATCAGGTATATGATGAAGAGCCTGCTAGTGCAGAGCAAGAGCCTGCTAGTTCAAAAGAGCCTGCTGAAGCAGAGCAAGAGCCTGCTAGGATTAAGAGGCTATTGGCTATGGACTATAAAGGTACTGCTGATCATGTGTACAAAAGAAAGAGGGAATCACAGCCTCAGGGGAGGTTGTTTGTTCAAGGAAAGGTATATGTTGATGATGAACAATCTGCTGCTCCATCTCAAGAACCTACACCAAAAGATAAGGGCAAGAAAGTTATGGTTGAAGATGAACCTATGCCTAAAAGGTTGAAGAAATCAGAGCAATTGCAGATGGCCTAAGATGAGGAAGTCTCCAAAAGGCTTCATGAAGAAGAAATGAAAAAGGCTTTAGAAGCTTCAAGACTGCTTGCAGAAATGCAAGAACAAAAAGATGCTGCTCAAACTCTTCTTGACACTCAAGCTGCTCAGGAAACATTTGATGCACAGATGCAATGGATTATTGCCAATGATCCAATTGTGAGAGGTCAAGCTTCCATAATTATGGATGACAAGAATCTGAATACTGAAGAGAAAATAGTAGAGCTTGAAACCTTCATCAACAACAAATATAGAGAAGCAGCTCTGGAAAATATTTTTCAGAAGATGCAGGAAAGCCAGAAGAGAGGTTTTAAGGTGGGCACATCTCCAAAAGATCAAGTGAATTTCATGAAGAAGTTTCTAAGAAATCAAGAAAATTGGACTGAATCTCAACTGAAGAAGAAAACTCCTGAAGAAATTCATTTCCTTTATCTGAATGCCTACAAGACTTGTTACTACAAGATCCCATCTGATGCAAAGCCTTCAATGAAAAAGAAAGATGCTTAAAAGAAAGAAGAAGCAAAATTGGATCCAGAGCAAGTAAGTAAAATGTTAATTGCTTTACCAACAATTATACATGCTGATCCAATTAGGTCTAGACACCCTATTATTGATTGGGAAATTCACCATGATAGATCAGGAAAGTCATGGAAAATAACTAGGGTTGGGGGACAAACTGCTATCTTCAAAAACTTTGAAAATCTGATTAGAGCATGTGATAGAGCTGACTTAGAAGAATTGTGGAATCTAGTTCAAATCAGGCTAGACACAAATTCTAACACTGATGTTAAGGAACAAGAACTTTGGGTAGAGTTCAATAGGATGTATGATCCTAATCCAAAAGATGTTCATTGGAAGTTTCCATATCATGATCCTTCAACCACATGGGAATTCCTAAGTCTTAGCAGCATTCATCATCTTTTTACACAAAGTGGGATTGAACTCTTTATGTTGGCTGAAAAAGAGTATCCACTAAGCTATGAAGTTCTTACAACCATGATCTCCAAGAGGTTAAGATGTGATAAAGATGAAGAAAAGTCAGAAGTTGTTCAAAGTTTGCTGATGAGCATTTTTGAGCAATGTGAAAGAAAAAGGAGGAAAAGAGAGTAAAGGTTTTGGAAGAGTTCCCTCAGATCCTCAAGGTATGGATTTTATTCATAAGAAACTTGTGTATTTTAATGGAAATAACAAGTTTAGGGGAGGATTGTTGGGAATAAAATGTTCAAGTCAAAGAGCCTGCCAGATGATGTATTGAGCCTGCTAGTTGATTTTGAAGAACTTGAAGATACACTAACAGTACCTTCTGGGTGAGAAGGTACTGCTAGTTGAAGAAGGTCCTGCCCAGTTGAATGTCAAGTTGATAGATATTTATTTGTAGGTATTTAGTTGTATTATTAGTCTTTGTACAATGTAACACGTTTAGTAGAAGTAGTTCAATCTTCTATGTTGTGCAGAAGAATATACAGAGTAGTTTACATTGGAAGTTGTAATTAATTGTAGGCTAGAAAAGTCCAAGTATCTTATTATATTGTGCAACTTGACAACATGTAAAAGGGTTCCTTATCCTATAAAAGGAACCCTTAGTCACCTTTTTACAAATCACTTCAACTAATAACCTTTGTAATATCCAAAACAGAACAACCTCTGTAGTAACTTAGTTACTAATTCACAAATCCTTAACAAATCAAAGATTCAAGGTTACTTTTGTAATCCTGGTGATAGTTAGATCATCCGTATTATTTCATCAATAATATTGAATCGTTTTGTGCTATTCATATTGTGTTCATTGTTCATTATAACTCACGTTTACATATTCATCACCTTTGTTTCTTTTAAGTGTGTTTTAGTAAATTCCGCGTACTAAAGCACATTCATTCCTAAATATCTCAAACACATTATTAAGATTAACATCCCAAGTGTTTGCATGATCCTTCACAAAATTATTTTGTGATAATCAATGGTTGCTGCTGCTATGAAACACATGGCTTCAAACTTTGCAAAGCTTGATAAGTTTGAAGGGGTGGACTTCAGGAGATGGCAACAGAAAATGCACTTCTTGCTTTCAAGCATGAGTGTGGTGTATGTTCTGAGCACTCTTATTCATGATGATGGTGATGATGCTACTGTGGAACAAATGAGGAAGAGGACCAAATGGGAGAATGATGATTATATTTGCAGAGGTTTAATCCTCAATGGTATGTCTGATTCTCTCTTTGATATTTATCAGAATGTTGAATCTTTCAAAGAACTATGGGATTCCTTGGATGCCAAATATTGGCTGAGGATGCATCAAGTAAGAAGTTTCTTGTAAGTAATTTCACAAATTACAAAATGACTGATTCAAGACCAGTTATGGAATAATACAATAAACTTCTTGGTATACTTGGAAGGTTTATACAACATAAAATGAACATAAATGAGGCTATTTCAGTTTCTTGTATCATTGACAAACTACCTCCTTCTTGAAAAGATTTCAAGCATACCTTGAAACACAAGAAGGAAGAACTGACTCTTGTTCAGTTGGGCAGTCATCTACGTATTGAGGAATCCCTCAGGGCACAGGATAATGACAAGCCAAAGAGTAGCAATGCTACTGGTGCATCTGTTGTCAATATGGTGGAACATAACAACTCCACCAGGTACAATGACAACAAAGGCAAACGTAAACATCATGATAACACAAAGGCTGTCCCTAACAAGAAGGCAACACCTACTTGTTGAAAATGTGGCAAAAATGGTCACATTAAAAGGGATTGCAAAGGTGTTAAGGTTGGTGGTAAAGCCAAAGGTTCAGGCACTAGTGGTTCAGGGAGTGGTGGTTCTGCCAACTCACTTAAAGGTCAGAATATGTTTAATAAATCCTTTCAGATTTATTATGTTACATATGTATCTGAATCTAACTATGTGCAGGATGATGATGTTGCGTGGTAGGTTAAATCAGGATCAATTGTTCATGTGTGCAAAGATAGACGCTGGTTAAAGACTTACAAGTCACTGAATGATGGTTCTATTCTTCACATGGGAAATGAGTCAACAGCCCTAGTGCATGATCGTGGTTGTTTAGATCTTAGTTTTAGTTCTGGAAAGATTGTAACTTTGTTTAATGTTATTCATGTTCCTAATATAAGGAAAAACTTGGTTTCAAGTAGTGTTTTGAATAATCATGGTTTTAAACAAGTTATTGAATCTGATAAGTTTGTTTTGTCTAAACATGGTGTGTTTATTGGTTTTGGCTATTTGTGTAATCAAATGTTCAGGCTTAACATTGTCACTGATATTGTTAATTCAGCCTTTATGTCAACCTCTATACTGAACGACTCTACTCTCTGGCATGCTAGACTTGGCCATGTACACTATAAAAGGATGCAAGATATGTCTAAGGATGGGTTAATCCCAGCATTTGACATGGACACTGAAAAGTGTAATACTTGCATGTTGACCAAAATAACTAAGAAATCTTTTCAGGGTGTAAAACGTGAGACTGGGCTCTTGGAGCTAATACACTGTGACCTGTGTGATTTGCATGCCACTCCCTCTTTGGGGAATAAGAAGTACTTTGTGACATTTATTGATGATGCTTCTAGGTTTTGCTATGTCTATCTGTTACATACTAAGGATGAAGCATTAGATAAATTCAACGTATTTAAAACTGAAGTTGAATTACAACTTGGGTCCCTAATCAAAAGATTAAGGACTGATAGGGGAGGTGAGTACATGGATACTCTGTATTTTCAGTCTATTGCTATAATCCATGAAACGACTGCTCCCTATACTCCTCAGCAAAATGGTATCTCTGAAAGGAAAAACAGAGTTATGAAGGAGATGGTTAATTCCATGTTGTCCTATTCAGGGCTGAGTCAAGGGTTCTGGGGTGAAGCTATGTTAACAGCTTGCTATTTATTAAATAGGGTTCCCAATAAAAGGAACAAGGTTACCCCTTATAAACTCTAGAATAAAAGAAAACCCAACCTGAACTATCTCAGGGTTTGGGGTTGTAGGGCTGTTGTAAGACTCCTTGATCCAAAGCTGAAAACTTTGGGTGAAAGAGGCATTGAATGCATCTTTGTTGAATATGCTGAGCATTCCAAGGCATATAGGTTCTATGTTATTGAACCTAATGAGTCTGTTTCAATTAACTCAATAATTGAATCAAGGGATGCAATCTTTGATGAGAATAGGTTCTCATCAGTCCCTAGACTAAGTCAAAGGATTCCAAATGGAACTGATGACATTGGTGTATCAGAGGTCTCTGATGAGGTACCTGATGAGGCTGTGGTTCAACAACCTGAACCTGAGCTCAGAAAGAGCAAAAGGATCAGGACTCCAAAGTCATTTGGAAAAGAGTTTCAATTATACTTAATTGAATGTACAAGGGATGAGGTCTCTGACCAACACTCACATTGCTTTAATGTTGAGGATGATCCCAAAACATTTGATGAAGCAATGAAGTCCTAGGATGTTGCTTTCTGGAAAGAAGCAATAAATGATGAAATAGATTACATCATGGGCAACAACACTTGGGTGTTGGCTGATCTACCACCTGGTTGAAAACCTCTGGGTTACAAATGAATTTTCAAAAAGAAAATGAAGGTAAATGAAACTATTGAAAAGTTCAAGGCTAGACTAGTCATTCAGGGCTTTAAACAAAAGTCAGGGATAGACTACTTTAATACTTATGCCCCTGTGGCTCGTATCAGTACCATAAGATAGCAGATTGTTTTGGTATCAATTCACAATCTGATTATTCATCAGATGGATGTGAAGACAGCTTTCTTGAATGGTGAATTAGATGAGGATGTTTATATGAACCAACCTCAGGGCTTCATCTTGCCTGGCAATGAAAACAAGTTGTGTAAACTGATTAAGTCCCTATATGGACTGTGACAAATCACAATTTCAGGTCATTTTCCAAACCTCGACAAATTACTATTCATGAGTTACTATTCATCATTTACTATTCATCGATCACTATTCACCATTTCACTATTCATCATTTTTAAAGCCAGTTTGAGACTTTGAGAAGTTTTCAAAAATTTTACTATTTAAGAAACACTATTCATTCCCGGAGGGAAATCACTATTCATGGTCACTATTCATCAACACGTAAACTAGTTTTATGGGTATTCAAATGCGCGTAACCATTAAGGTTTAGCTACGTATTCATGCATCATCATTAAGGACACATCATATAGACTAGGGTAGTCTACATATCATCAGTAACATCATCATCATATTAGTTCATGCACGGATTTGTGTGATTTTCAATTAACGTATGTTATATGATTAATAAACGTTACCACTCAGTCAGCACTGCGAATAATATACCCGACACTCCCGACTATGATCATAATATATTTTCATACTCAAAATAATGATATAAAAATTATATTATTAATTTACCCGGTATTTTTAAATCAGTTGCTATATTTCACGGTAAACGCTTATAACTCCGTCGGTTTACAGAATTTCAACCCGACAACTATTTTAACACCCGATTCTTATCAGGAATGTGATTTCATAATTTTTACAACGTCGTCATATTTTATTTGGTACCGTTAAAATTCATTTCTAGTTAACTCGGTACCCGGTATCCTCTAAAACACTAAACAACTTACTAACTCTTACACTTTGTCATACAAGTCTTACACACTCAACCTCCCTCCATCATTTTTGCCCCCCCCCCCCAACGTGCCCCTCACCACTCCAATCACTTACACAATTTGACATATGCTACTAACTTCATTTAATATCTTGTACTCTTTAACCAAAATCATTTCCAAACCATTTTTATATATCAAACTTTAAGATACATACATATATATATATATATATATATATATATATATATATATATATATCATCTCTTACTCTCTCACTCAAAACCCACGGCCAAAGAAGAAGATCAAGCAAGAACCATAAATTTTCCAAGATCAAGTTATAATCTAGTCTCTTTAGTGTTCCTTGTTTGGATTTTGAAATAAAAATCCCAAAAATACTTACATTTTTCTCCAAAACACGTCAAATCTTCAAGTAATTATCTACATATATTTTTTTCAATCTTTTATACTCCCATTTACTATATTTTTATGTTCTAGTAGCTAGTCATGCAAATATATATATGTTAGATACCACTTATGTTTATTTTTCCTTTCTAAAAATAGATCCAAGCTTTTTATTTGTAATCCTGTAGGAAACTAGAAGGGGGGTTGAATAGTTTACCAGTTTTAATTTCTTGTAAAAATCTTGTTTTAAAAGTTTGCTTTTGGAAACTTTGATTCGAACTCTATGTGGAATCAATCAACACCAATATGAACTACACACTAAAGTAACAAATGATAAATAATAAAAGTAAAGAGTAGAGTTGGAAAGATCAAACCGAGACAAAGGATTTATAGTGGTTCGGCCATGAAGCTATTCTTCGCCCTACTCCACTCCCCGAGTACCACACTCGAGAGTTTCAAACACTATATCAACAACCTCCCTTCAGGCGGAGAAAACCGTACACGTCACTTATCCTATTACCGAAACTAAGCTAGATGTCGAGTGCTAATCTTAACTAGCACCAATCTACCAAGGTCCACGTGACCAATCAATCAAGCCCAATGGCTACACGAGATCACCAAGATCTCAACACGATCACAATGATCAACACTCTCTCAACTAACACTAATCTATCGACCCTTGATCTTCTTGATCAATCACACAAGCCCAATGGCTTTAAGAGATATCCACTATCTCTATAAGATCACACTTGATCTTCACTCTCACTCACAAAAGATAAATAATACTTGATGTATGCTATGATACAACAAGGTTGTAACAAGTGTTACAAAAACCTAACAACTATAACTCTTGTATCTTCTTGAATACTTTGAATTCTTCTCTTGCTACTGAAGAGGAATGATAACACCTTGTATCAACTTAGATACTTGTGTTCTTCTCTTGCTAATGAAGAGGAATGAAGAGGATCTCTTGGTAGATGATTGGATCACTCTTAAAACAAAAGAAAACTAATCTAAATGATCTAAAGAAGAGAAAGGTGTGAGAGGTTTAAACTCAGAAGTTTTTCTGTGTGAAAGGGTGCCTAAAAACTGTGAATGGGGTTGGTTTTTATAGGCAAGAAAAAGCTGAACGTTACAGAAAATTTTGTACGGACGGCTCCACTAAACATGCCACGGCTCCACTAAATTTAGTGGAACCGTGGAGCCGTCCTAGACTAGGACGCTCCAAATTTTCTCTTTTCTAGTGAAAACTTATTTGGGGAAGATTGGAGCTGATTTTGGGGGGAAAAATAGCTGTTGTGATTTTCAAACTTATTTTTCAATTAAAACATTTCTTAATAATTCAAAAATAATTTGTCATGTGTATTTTTGAAAAAATGTTTTGTCCCATTAAAATGTGAACTCTAAAAACACAAATTCACTTATTTGATCATTTGTCAAGTTGTAAATTTGTTCTAGAGTGATTTGCGTAGAAACGGGATCTTCCGAAAAACTTGTTTACGTTAATTTTAACGTAACATGATTTCACATTTTGTCATCCTCAAAACGTGAAGTAATCGAAAGATATAAATAACGTTTTTAGAACATTATTTGCATCAACAATCTCCCCCTTTTTGACAATGACAAAATATAAACTCATTTTAAGTTAAAATTAGTTTTAACAAGTTTTTAATGAGTTTACTCCCATTTCTCCCCCTTTTTGTCTAATCAAAAAGGTGACTAAGACTCCCCCTTGATTTATACTCCCCCTCATTTGGAGAATACCAAGGAATCGAGCAATGGTGTATGCTACAAAACAAAGTTAGATGAGACATATACAATATCTAACAAGTAGCACATTTGACAAATATCCAACCACACAAGAAGAAAATTAGCCAAGTAGCTAAAAATAAAACAACCACATGAATGCCTATTAAAAATAAAATAAATGTCATACATGAGTATGACTACAATAAGAAAGCAAATTAAAATAACAAGAAGACACATAAACATCAATAGTAATATGAGGCTTCAAGATTTGCTTCCAACTTCAAAAGGGTTCCTACGCATTTATTGGAGGGACTAAACATAACCATGTCTAATTTGGGCTATTGTGTGGTGGAGGTGGAAGGATGATGGGTCCTATGGGTGGTATGAGGAGGTGTTCTAGGTATGAGAACCTAAAGCTAAGCTCATCTCTAAGGTTCATGATGAGTTCTAGGTTGTGATGGCAACAAGCACAACTCAAGGTGTGTGGTTGTAGGGGATAAAGGATGGGATGACCCATTAAAGGTTGAGGTGATGGTGATAGGGAAGATGATGATGTATTGCTCCCAAACTCAAAAGGAGTGATTGGTGATAAGGTTAGGGTGAGAGCTAGAGGTTGTGGTGATGGTGAAAGTGATGAGGATGATGTGTTGGTTCTCACTTCAAGGGAAGTTGATGGTGATGAGTTAAGTGTTAAGGCTAGTGATGGAATGGGACTCGGTTGAGGTGAATGTGTGTTGGTTCCAATGGTGGTGGAGGATGAGGATGTTGGTTTGATTGAGGTTGCCTTGGATAGAGCTTGGGGTGTAGTGAAGGAAGATGATGATTTGGTAGAGGTTATGGGTGTGTGTATATCATCTTCATCATCCAAGGTGAGATCAATGAGAATCATCTCATTGGAAGGTTTGGTTGAGGTTTGTGGTGTGTGAACACTTTTGATCCATTGATCAACAAGAGTGGTTTGATTGGTTGGTTTGATGTTGAATTTTGGTTTCTTGTTTTTGTGTGAGGTTGAAGCAATGGTGGAAGACATGGTGGTTGTATGGTGAGTGTGAAGGTGTAACGATGGCAATGCATGATGTTAGCTTAAATAGCCAAATCAAAGACATGCAAGGTTGAAAAGGATGTTGGATTTGGGGATTTGGGTGCATGGGAATCAGGTTGTGTTTGCAGATTTTCAGGGAAAGAAAGTCAAAAAGTGGAAGAGAATTGTATTTTTCGTCTTCTAGAGGCACGGTACCACTAAAGGTACCACGGCACCACTAAATTTAGTGGAGCCGTGGCCTCCATTTGACCTTCTTTCCAGGTCTACTGGTTTTAGGCAGCCTAAATGGGGAAATTTCTGGGGAATCCATTGGCTGCAAATCTCAAAGCCTCAAACCACTAAACACATAGAATTCCTAAAGCTAGTTTCAACTAGCAACTAACATGATCATGTGATCATCTATGTATTTAGGCAACTATTAAGCATGCATGAGTTCAAGCAAATTTAACATCTAGTGCATGTAATAAAATAAGATAACATGCATGAACTAGGCAAGATTGATTAACATAAAGGTTAATTAACTAAGCAAATTAACCATGTTCAAGTGTGAAATGTTAAAAGAGAACACTTCAAGCTAGTTAATGTATGATGGACATTGCCATGACCTTATTTATAATAGCTTAATAATACTTAAGTTAGTAGTACTGCTCAAGCTAATCCTATCTAGTCTCTTTTCTTCCCCAACTTTTTAATCTTGTTCCCGAGCCCTTTGATCGCCCTGCAAATGGACTTGAATCCCCCGATAGTTTGCTCATGCATCGAGACTTGTCGATTGTACATGGTTGTTTGCCTTCTCATCATCGTGGATAAGTTGGTTTGTCCGAATTCAACATCGGAGGTTTGAGTGAATGATGAGGTGTCAAGGTTATGAAAGAAGGTGTCGGGAGAGGGAGTATTAGGACGAGACGTTCCTTCTTCGTTCACCTCATCATCATCCTCATCCATAGGTTGAGAAGACGAACTGTGACCGAAGGAGGAGGAAGAGAGGGGAATATCAGAAGTGGATTTACGACCACATTTGGACCCTTTGTCCTTACGTTGCTTTGGGCGACGTTGTGGTCCACCAAGTGGTTTCATAACCGGATTGACTAAGACATAGTCGACATCATTGAGAGATGGGTAGGTTTGCATAACCCACTTGAATAAACGAGTAAGCAACATGCCATATGGCATGAGCTCATCGGAGCGACGATGAATATTGGCCATCCGTTTGACCATGTAGTATGCGAGGTTGTATGGTTCCTCGATACTAAGACAGTAGAGCATATGGGCAAGACTTGCCGAAACGTGATCACGGTTGCTTGCATGGCTTAACACGTTTTCACGTAGAAGAAGTTCCCAATTTCTAATATCGGGACGAAGTTCTTTGAGGTAGATTTTGTTTGGGTCGAGGTAGACAATAGAACCATCACGTTTTTGATACGTGTTGGTGACTCGAGGAATTTGGATTACTTGTTTAATTACTTCAATGTCGGGAATTTCGGTACGAAAAGCACCTTCGTTCTCAAGATTGTAGTAAAGAGACTCTAGAGAATGGTCTTTAGTGAATGCACACTGACCATATGAGGGAACATCGAGAATCTGACCAATCTCGGTGACAGACAAGATGATATTTTGGTGTCGAATCCAAAAATCAAGAAAGACGTTTCCGTCAAGATCAGTGTAGGTACGGACACGACTATAAAACTCGAGAATAAAATGAGGACAGACTTGATCGTTTATTTTGTATAAACAATCGAACTCGATAGAAGGGAAACAGACATGGATGTTGTCTGTCATGACATAAAGTGCATCGACTACACGCCCTTCGTGTATGTATCGATCTTGAACTTTGGCTAGATAAACTTTTTGTTCAATAGGAATATTTGGGTCGTCAACAAGACGAGGGATTTAGTGATGGGTATCTTGGTAATCATTACGACGCATTGTTACCTACAAAAAATTATTTTTGTATATGTTAATTCGTTGCATTTTAATGATCATATTTCTTGGGGGTGTGTGTGCCTAAGTGCAAACAATGTGGAGGTGTGGTAATCTCGACTCTAAAATGAAACCTATGAGATTACCCAAACGCTCCTAACTTCACTTTTGCTCAATCAAATATGTCGAACAATAAATATTAATTATGTACTTCGACCCATATTTGAGAGTTCGCGTATACATGCAAAAACGTTTTTAATTTGCATCAACAATGCACGAAAAAGGTTTCATGATCCTAGACTTGTGAAGTTTTTCGAAAAATGATCGAATTGGGGCGTTTGGCAAACGACTCATCGTGGCGCCAAAAAGCTTAAGTTTGAAAAGCTTCAATGTAAATCGTTCCTAATCTAATTTTAATCATCCTAAACATGATTCCACTACAAGCAATCAATCATAATCCGATTTTAGTGATTAAATTCGGACTAGGTTTTGCAACATAAATGGGTTTATGAAAATCCTAGGTTTAGGAAATCATGTGAATGCTACATTGTCTAATCCTAGTCTTAATTTCACAAAAGTTTAACAAAATTCGAAAATCCCCAATTCGGATTTATGCTCAAGAACAGACCCTAGACTCAAATTGAAAGAAATTAAGAATGATTTACTTACAATTAGTGTTGTTGTGATTAGGATTTGTTGATTCCAATGCCTCAATCTTGATTTGCAAGAGTTTAATTGAATTATGGTGTTTGGGTTTGGTTTTGACAGCAAGAGGAAATGGTTTTGGGTTTATTTGAAAAGCCTGTGCAGAAGAAGAAAAGAAATGGGCACGTTTTTCAGATGCACGGCACCACGGTTCCACTAAACATTAGTGGAGCCGTGACTATTTAGTGGAGCCGTGTGTCTGATTGAGCCATTTTTCTTCTATTTTGACTATTGGCTGATTAATCTTACTTATTTAGCAAGACTTTTTGACACGAGGAAAAAAAAGTTTATACCTAATAAACTTTTTGACGAAAAAGATTAAGCGGGATGACAAGGAGTGACCTTAGTGTTTCCAAGGAAATTGACTAAGTTGTCATTGGATGAGGATTGACTTCTAATATTTCCCGTGAAATAAATAGAAGTTATGAGTCGTGTTTTGGTGGATGACTATAATATTTCCCATGAAATATTTAATTAGTTGGAATACGAGACGCAAGGAATGACTTAATATTTCCCGTGAAATATTCAAGAAGTCATGTGACGAGTAGAAAGGGAATGACTTAGAATTTCTTAGAGAAATTTCTAAAAGTCATGAGACGAGTGAGAAAGATGACTTAAAGAGTCATGGGTCATTTGTAGAGAATGACTTCAATGTTTCCTGTGAAAATTTTGAGAGGTCATAGAGGGGATGAAAGGTTATAAGGTATGACGCGAAGGATGACTTTAATATTTCCATAGAAATATTGAAATAGTCATGAGCGGGATGAGAGGAATGACTTGAGAAGTCATATGATGAGATGTGAAAGATGACGTTAATATTTCCAGTGAAATATTCAAATAGTCATAAGAGGGGATGAAAGGTTATAAGGTATGACGCGAGGGATGACTTTAATATTTCCATAGAAATATTGAAATAGTCATGAGCGGGATGAGAGGAATGACTTGAGAAGTCATATGATGAGACGTGAAAGATGACGTTAATATTTCCAGTGAAATATTCAAATAGTCATAAGAGGGGTGACGAGAACGTATGGGTTAGAGAATTGACGATGTTGTCTTTTAAGAGAGATTTTTCAAAGGAAAGATTTCTCTTTTGACATTCTCATGACGGAGGAGATGACGTACTTCGATGAGCTTCGTTCATGAGCAAACTACAGGGTTCTCGGTCAAGTCTAATGGCATCTTGACTACTACTCTTCATAGGGGTTGTCTCATCCATAGTGTTTGTTGTCATGCCTTTCCGGCGCTTACGTACTCGGCTTCGGTCATGAAGACAACAAGAGTAGTTTGTTTCTTGGGGAACCAAGAAGTTTGTTAATCAACCTATGAAGGTACAAACATTACTCTCTATGTTTCAATCCACATTTACTCTCTCATTATCAGAGTTGGTATAGAAACATTTTCTACATCAATCTCCTTGAGATATCGTAATCTCAAGTGTGTAGTACCTTTGATGTATCGGATGATACATCGAACACTTTGATGTAAGAAGTCTTGGGGCACTTCTTACAAGTGGGCACAAAGGCAAACACTATTCATGATAATGGACCTACTTGCCGTTAGGTAAACTACTTTACCTATTATGCCCCTAACTTAGTAATATCCACTCACTCACTCACCTTCATCATCTCTTGTGAGATTTGTATTTGTGGATATGGGCGATAATATAGGCTAAGTATCTTATATATGTAAATATATATATAGTATACTAAAGTTTATGGGGATACTTTATTTAGGTTGAGTTATCTACGGGCTAGGGAAGAAATTTAATTCACTCATCATTTTTGTTTCAAACTTGTCACGCATGATCTTAGATCGATCATCGTACATTTCTGGACAAGTTGAGTTCGTCATGATGAATTGTGAATCTTTGTTTCTTTGTGATAGTGCCTACTATGTTAGATACTAACACTACTTCATGCCAAGCATTTCTACTAACAAAGGGTGTTTTAAGAAAGCGTACCTGTGCCTGAGGTGTTGCTCTTAAAACTAGAAGATTAGACTACCTATGTTGAATGTTAAGCATATGAGATACGACTTTACTATTTCGTCGCAAGATTTGTTTGATCACAAATCATACTCCATTTATTAGACTCCAAAATTTATTTACAGTCTTGTTTTCCTAGCAAAACTGAAGTTCAAACATCTGGTCCCCAATATCTCATGGGTCCAAATTTGTTAGAGTTAAACATCCTAGGCATTTGTTGCGTCAGTTTAGGATGTGAGAATGGAGGACACATTTCCCATGGTAAGTAACTTTGTTGTTGACGTTCATTCCAAGTTACGGGAAAGTTACTTGGATGATTTTGTCTTCTAAAGTTACCTCTCGGTAGAGGAGTTCTAGACCGAGGTTTGGGAGAATTAATTTTTCTAGGTGGAGGAGTAGTCGACCTAGTGTCACGCTTTACAAATCCATGTTCGGGAGATGACAATGGTTTGTAAAAGCCTTTGGCTTCCTCTTTACTTGGTGTAGACATTCTAGTACTATTTATAACTACGTGACTTGGTTTAAGACTTAAATTATTTTTCAGAATTGACCCAGTTTTGTCTTCAGCACCAGACGGTACCACGGTACCACTAAATTTAGTGGTGCCGTCTGTACCTTTAGTGGTGCCGTCACCTTCAAACTTAGACATTTCAGGCATTACAAATTTTACTTGTTTAGTACCACTTGTAGAAGCCTGATTTGGGTCAAATCCTAAAACCGCATGGTCATGTTCACTATATCTAATGTTTTCAAGTATATCATTAAGTGTTTTGGTTCCTTCATCAAACTTAATGATTCTTAAAGCATTTTCTTTAACCCTTTCATTTTCTACTTGAAGACTTATACATGACCCACATCCTAAGTCTACTTCTTTGTTTTTCTCAAGTTTCTTGATACGATCTTTTGATTCTAAAACTTGTAGTTCTAGTTCTTTTAGTTTTAATTTTAGTTTTGTGTTTCTACCTAAGATCTTAGTACTAACTACACATAGTTTGTTGTATTCGTCATGCAATTCACTATCATCTATTGACGAATTATTATCACTATAATAAGAAGAGTCGGAATGTACCTCGTTAAAAGCTTGATCCATTAGGCATGTTTCATCGTTAAGCTTCTTCTCTTCTTCTTCATCGCTATCACTCCAAGAGCCTCCTATAAAAGCTCTTTGGTTGTTGGAGTTCGGTGGTTTAGGACACTCTCCTATGAGGTGATTAGGATCTCCGCATCTATAGCATTTCCTATCACTTGTCCCTTTCCTTTCATCACGATTCTTTTGAGATGACCTCCTTTCATCGCGAGGTTGTCTAGGAAATCTACCTTTCCTCCTAAAGAACTTTCTAAATTTTCTAACAGCTAGTGCATATTCTTCGTCTTCACTATCGGAAATCGAACATTCCTCATCACTAGTCACCTTCTTGGCTTTCAATGCTAGAGATCTAACTCTCTCACTTTTTCCTTTGACTATGTCGGAGTCCTTCTTGATTATCATCTCGTGAACTTTCAAGTTTCCTATTAGTTCATCGAGTGACAACATCGCTAAGTCCTTTGAATCTTCTATGGCGGTGACCTTTTCTCTCTGTTTAGGATGTAGAGCTCTAAGGAACTTCCTAACATAATTCTTGCTAGAGTAACCTTCATCAAGAGCTTTAAGACTAGTAATAATAGTATTAAATCTAGCAAAAGTATTATCTATTGACTCATCTTCCGTAATGGAAAATTGTTCATATTGTTGAACAAGAAGATCTATCTTGTTCTCTTTGACTTGGTTATTACCTTGGTGAGTGACTAACAAAGTTTTCCAAATATCTTTTGCCGTATTACACATGAAAATTCTTTCAAATTCCTTTTTAGGCAAAACATTATAAATCATCATTTTAGCCTCATTATTTTTGGCTAATTTCCTTTTAAGTTCATCACTTTGTTTATCATAAGAAACTATTTCATCCTTTTTAGTTTCCGGATTCATTTGAATAGGTTGAAAGTCACCCTCGGTAATAACATGCCAAAGATCAATGTCTTTTGATTTCACATATGTTTCGAATCTTGTTTTCCAATATATAAAACAATCGGTTTCGAAAAGTGGTGGTCTTTGCATAGATTGCCCTTCTAGATATTTGTCGGAATCCATTGATCGATTCTGTGGGAAACTAGAAGAGGGGTTGAATAGATTACCGGTTTTAAGTTCTTTTAAAAATCCTGTTTTAAAAGTTGGCTATTGGAAACTTTGATTCGAACTCTATGTGTAATCAATCAACACCAATATGAACTACACACTAAACTAACTAATACTAAATAATGAAAGTAAAGAGTAGAGTTGGAAAGATCAAACCGAGACAAAGGATTTATAGTGGTTCGGCTACGAAGCTCTTCTTCGCCCTACTCCACTCCCCGAGTACCACACTCGAGAGTTTCAAGCACTATGTCAACAACCTCCCTTCAGGCGGAGAAAACCGTACACGTCGCTTATCCTATTACCGACACTAAGCTAAATGTTGTTGGTCTACAAATTGTATATGGATCACTAAGTAGTCTTGAATACCTAGTAGATGGTTAGGATAAATCCGAACCAATCTAAGTGAGAAACCCTAGGTGATTGTTGTTGTTAATGCGGAATCTTAACAAGAACAATGAAGAACACACAGGAATATCACTAACTTCATATATTGATTATAATCACAATAGTGAACTCGTACAACTCACACACCTTACTAACAACCTTTAGGGATCCTTTTATAACACAAGGAAACCCTAATACTAACCGAATCAGAAGATATTCACAAATCTTCTATAAATATACTTACACGTTTAGTATCTTTTCCTAACTTATCTCTAACAGACTTTCCTATCTTCACGACCAGACTTAACTTTATAAGTCAACCAGACTTAAACATACTACCAGACTTAACTTTACATAACCAGACCTAATTACAAAGCCAGACCTAACTCTGATATACTACCAGACCTAAGTTGTCTTCTCTTGATTCGTATCATAATTCCCAACAATCCTCCCCTAACTTGATCTTCATGCATCATGAACTTCAAGTTCTTCTGATTAAGCCTTCTGAGGATTGAATCTTGAACACTTTGAACTGTATTTAGGTCTTGTTCCTTTCTAGCAGCTTGAATCTTGATAAGCTTTTCTGATATGGTCTTTGCAGCAACATTGACTATATGTACATCAAATTCATTTAAGTTCCAGACTATTCTCATCACTTCCAAATGTGTTACCATCTGTGAGAGGTGAATCATTGAAAATGTAATGGATTTAAAATCTCTTTACCAATAGCCATTACCACTGGAGTAGCCAATGTTTTGGTGTGTAAGACCATGGTACATTAATAACCATATGATTTTTAGCAAATCATCAGCTTATCAACGGATTTGTTAAGTCTTTACCAAAAGCCGTTTGCTTCTGGACTAGTCAATTCTTTGATGGAAAAGCACCTCATCATGGTGAATTGATTACCATTTATGGTTTTCCACAGCCTTTACCACAAGCCATAACCTTGTGGGCTAGCCAACTCTTCACTTATCTTAGATATGGTGAGTTGAATACCATACAATTTTTGGCAAATTGTCAGCCATAAACGGATTTGACCAATCTTTACCTGTTAGCCGTTTGCTCAGGATTAGCCAGTCCTTGTGTTGATGAGACAAGGTGGACTGATAACCTTTTGATGTGTTAGTACAAAGCACCTCCACCAAGTGAGAAGTTCCAATAGACTCGCTCAACAACTTGTGAAAATTCTTTCAAACATCCTTAAGCTACATCCTTCAAAGACTTCCTTTTAATTAAATCCAATAACATCTCATATCCTTCATCCTTTTTACCAGTATACAACTTTTTGCTCATCATTTCCTTGCAAACATTTGATGATAAAGGATATTCCACTTCTGCAAGCATATAAATATCAACATTCTTTAATGAAACACAATGTACCTTGCAGGTATGAAAATATCTCCAGCTGACAATATTTTGCTCTTCAGGAAGTTTCCACACTATATCAGACTCAGTTGATGGCTCAAACATCACCTTTAAATTGCCCCAAAAGACTCTTTCAAATTCATCTTCAGGTGGATGATCTCCATATTTAATGTTCACCAACTGATAAAGTTCCTGTAGATCCTCCCTATTCACATCATTTAGAATTCCAGCAAAATTCATATAAACAATGTCAGAATTATCTTCCCTTATTATTTGATATGCAGCCCTCTCACCAGTCATTATTAGTTGATACTTGACAACCTTAGTTGGTTCCTTTGTGCTTTCAATAGTCCCCATTGTGGCTCCTTCAGATGAAGGTTCTTCATCTAATTCCTCTTCAACAACCACTTTCTTGGATTTACTTTTCCTTTCCAAACCTTTTCTTCTTTGAAACACAATAGGCTTTATTACTTCAGCTTGCACTTCTTCTGTTGACTTACCAGCTTCAGGTTGTATATCAATCATTTTATCAGGTTCAATGACCAGTTCAGTCTCTTTAGCCTTTCTACCCTGAAAACAATATTTCTGCACATCATCATAGTCAATAGCTTTGTAACCTTGATCTCTTTCAAATGCCTTGAGATATGCTACTTGAATTTCCTCATATGACTTCCCTTTCATCTGTTCCAAAGATAGATGCATTTGATTCTTAAGATACATCTTCATATCATGTTTCTTTTCTGCCATAGACATCTTCTTGGGAATCTTTGATTTCTTCTGAAGCTTGAACTTTTCCAAGAATTCACCCAATGTATCATCATTACTTCTTGCATTTATGAAGTCAGCTAACTGTTTGGCTCGATCATCAGCAGTTAAACCTTCAATAGTTAGAAGTTCCTCATACTTTGCTCTTACTTCATCATCAACATTGAGTAGCTTTGTAAATTCATCAGATTCTTCAGCCAATCGTCTTGCATATACTGCATCTAACATCTTTTGTCTTTCTTCTTCAGCAATATCTTGTGCCTTAATTCTCTCAATTGCAGCCTCAGATGCAAGTTCTTCTCTTGTTTTTCTCTTAGACTTCTTTGGCAATGAAGTTTCCTTCACAACCTGCTTTCCCTTTCTTAGTGCAGATTGTTGTTCTTCATTACCAGAACTAAGTTCATTACCAGACTTTTCTTCACCAGACTTTTCATCAGATATAGTCCCAAACTTTTCAATCTCTTCATCAACAGACAAAATTAACCTTCTTCTTTTCCTATCCTTTTTAATTTTACCCATTGATTGAGCCAAAGTCTCTACAACTTCCAGTGTCTCTGGGCTGATGGTGGTGACATTATCTTGAACTAGAGGTTCTTGAGCCGGTGTTTGAAGAATATTTTCTTGTTCTTGTTCTTGCTCCAAATTCCTCCCCTGTTTGGAAGAATTTTTGGCTTCACCTTCCTCATCATCAAAAGAAACACCCTTTTTCTTCATTTCCACTCCCATTTTCTTTACTTTCTTCACCAAAGTCACATAAGCTTTTTTGAGTGCCTCATTAGACTTTTCCAAAATGGCAATCATCTTTTGGAGTTGAGGAACTATGATAAGAAGATTTTCCATAGTAATGGGTGCAGATTCCTCCTCCCTTGCAGGACTTGGAACATTTGGGTATGAGATAGGTGAAGGTTGTGGGATAGGTGAAGGTAATCTTGCAGCAGATGGTGAGGAATCTGGTTGAGATGATGGAGTTGGGGTAGGTGTAGGTGTAGCAGACCTAGATGATGCTTGGTCTTGTTCCTCATCAGGGTGCATTTGTTCAGCTACAGAAGTACCTGCATTGTTAGTACCAAGCATAGCCACAAGCAAAGGTTTGTCTGACCCTTGAAAACTCCTTTTTAAATTTGCAAAAAGTTTGGAAGTAAAGGCCACACAGATGTAAGGCACTTTATCCTTAGTTTCATAATTCAAGATCATTTGCAAAAATCGTGGATACATTAAAAATTTTGGGTCTTTAGCATTTTTCATCATTCCTTCAAAAATTAGTTTTGAAAAGTTAAATCTCCTTCCAAGTGATAAACAGACCAATGCAGAAGCAATTCTGCTTCCAAATTGATCCCATCCACCACTTTTGGGACTTAAGCTCTGAAGTAAATGATGTACTAAAAACCTCCACTGAGGTGTAAAATAACTTTTTCAAAATGTAAAACTTCCATCAGTGGGGTATCCAATGGTATTCAAACCCTCCAAAATATCTTCACTAGGCAAATCAAATTCTCCTAAAGCATCATCCAATTGGAGACTTTCCCTAATGGATGCTTCAGTAATGGTAAAGCCATTTTTATCTATAATTGCCCTTAAACATGGGGTCCCATCATCAAGAGTCTCAGAGGTAACCGACCCCCAGAACTGCTTGACAAGGGACTGATAAATAGTAGGATTATGAATTAACGAATAACAAATGTAAGAACCTTTTAGGAAATCTACAATCCTCTCGAAACCTGCACTTTGATCTGGCTTCTTCAAGAAACCAACTTGATTATGCTTGTCCACAAACTTGAGGTTAGCCATAGATGAGTAAATGATTTAGGTCTGGTTGATTAGAAGGGTAGGGTTTTTGAAAATATGAGTGTAGAAACAGAGTCGTGAAAAATAAAGATGATTTAAATTTGGAAGTAAATAAAGAATAAAAGGAGATAAAATATATCAAAATTTAATCTTATATACTTCATAAATATCTCTTTTTACCGAAAATAGTGCAACGGTAATATTTTAGATAAATCTTTATTATTCTGACCAGATCTAACGGTAAAAAATATAACACTACCCGACCTAAATAGTCAACCAGGCCGAATCATAAACTTACCAGACCTAACCAAGAGAGTGGACTTACACACTGAATATAGCGAATGCAAGGCTTTACATCATCTCATTCCAATCTTATCTGCAAGAATTAGTTGAAACAACAAGAAAAAGGAGACAAAAACCAATCTTTGCAAGACATACAAGCTACCAGATTTAACACTTAAGTTTACCCGATTTAAAAACATATAAAACTTGTACATTTGCCTCCCCTTAAATGTACATTACCTCTCCTTAAGTGTAAATCTCCCTTTTTTCTTTTTTTTTTTTCTTTTTTTTTTTTTTATCACTATACTTAACCAAAATAAAACCTGTGGTCAACTTTCCAAAAATACAATTAATAACTCTTTGCCTGCAAAAATTAACCCATACACCAACCGAGCATTAAATGACATTAAACCTTGATTTTCCCTATAAAACCACCCATTGTTTTATCACAAAAACCATCGCAAATCAAAAGAAAAACCCTATAAGCATAATGGATCCTTCCAACTCAGATATCATAGAGATATCATCCGATTCTTCCTGGGATCCGAATGACTCATCTTCTGATACATCATCAGAAGGATGGGGTGGATACTTCCCACCAGGGTATTCATCAATCACAAGAAACAAGACATTAAGAGAATCAACTCTGAAACAATGGCTAGCTGCTTATGATCTTACTGAAAAGGAACCAGACAATGAAGCACCAAAGACTTCAAGACCAATTCCCCCTTCTGATGTAGGTGATAAAAGTGCTGAAGAAGAAGATCCTTCAAATGATGATGAAGAGACTTTTCCTTCGAAGGTTGTGCCATTCCTGAGAAGTGGTTCTATCCCTCGTCCACCACCAAGCAGCCTGATTCTTGGACTTCCATGCCCAAAAGCGTGGAATCAGTTTGGTGGCAGAGGAGCCAAGAAGACCATTCCTGACTTCATGGGCAAAGGGAAACAGAAGATGTAGGTGGTGGTGTTTGACTGGTTTAAGCTTAAAGCTTTTGTCTTATGAAGCATTGTAAATTGCATCCTTGAATGCAATCACTTGTTAATAAATAAAAAGCTCTAAGGTTCTGTTGTTTTAATGTTCCATAAGTCAATTACTTGCAATAGAGAAGAGTTAACAACTGCAAAACAAAGTTAAGCACAATATACCAAAAATATACTATAGAAGGAAGAAAAACAAATTTATCTACTGAAAATAAGAATAACCAAGACGAAAAGCAAGATTAAAAACAAACAAGTATACAAACTATACACAGTTAAGAAAGAAAATCAGTTTTTCTTAACAACCCAGGCCTGAGTGGGCTTGAGTTCTTTCTGTGGAGCAACATACTTATAGGTTTTGTATGAACTTGCTCCAGTAAAACCATGTTTGGACTTATAGGTAAATTCATTTTTAAATTGATTCCAAGCCCAGCAATCAGATAGGTTATCAGCAGAACCCCCATTTGAATTTGTTTGTCTCCTTACAGGTGAATGAGTTTTATAAAAATTATTTCTTTGAAAATTTGCATTCACCTGAGGTTTTTGAAAAGGTTGTTTGTGTCTCACAAAACCAGTGTTCACATTAGGCCTCATAGAATTAACATTTTGCCTATTCACATTAAAGTTCCTGTAGCCAGACCTAAGATTTTGACTACCAGAATTAACATAATAGTTAGGTCTGGTATAGTTATTGAGTTGGACAGGTCTGGGAACAAACTGATTGGCATGATTAATTCTACTAGTATCATTCCAAACTGGTTTATTTGAACTATGACCCATATTAACATTCCTTCTCTTTTGCTCAGCCTCTCTTTTCATTCTCTTTTCATGGAAGTCATAATCTCTTATTAAATTACTTAAACTTCCACACACAAAACATCTTTTAGGAGCATAAGTATAACTACTCCTACTTTCTCTGTGAACACTATTGCTTCTAGGTGACTCACTCATTTTAACAGATTCCCTAGGAGTTTTTATGTGATTAACACAACTAGGTTTGACTGTCTTAGCCTTTGGTTCAGTCACTTCAGGTTTAGTAACAACAGGTTCACACTTCTTAATAACCTTAGGTTCAGGATTCTCTTTTATCTCACTTTTTGACTCAGACTTAGAGTGATCAGAGGAACCATCAATAGATCTTTCAGAGTCATTAGATTGACAAGAAGAATACCTACTGGATTTGTCCTCTGATGTGGTTAGTTCAGGCACTTGAGGACCTTTCTTACCATACACAAAGAGTGAATCATCCAACTCTTCTTTTTCAAGAGGAGTATAGTCATCACTCAAAGGTGGTGGTACTCCCTTAAAGTCACCAGTCTTAACAAACCTATTATACAAAGGCTTATCAGTATAGTCCTCTTCTTTATTCTTAAATATAGCCTTATTCTCATTTTCCTCATATCCTAAGCCACATTTTTTATTTGACTTAATTTGAGAATCCCAACACTTAAACAGGTTATTATTTGAATTGTTCCACTGATCTACCCTTTTTCTCAACTCATCCCTCTCCTTCTGAATTTTAAGGCCCAACTGTCTATACCTTTTAAGCTTTTCATCTTGTTCATATATTTTATTAGCTTGAAAGTATAGTTTTTCATTTAAAGCAGCATGTTGGTTTTGAAGGGTGACCTTTTGTGCCTCTAAAGTTTTTACAGCATTTTTATGTGCTAATAAATTTACTTCTAGATCACCTATTTGTTCTAGCTGCTCATCACATAAAGCCTTAACATGATTATATGAGTCAGTACATAATTTAGAGCATAATGATACCTCATTACCAATGGCCATGAGAGCATGATCAGACTCCTCATTTACTCTTGGATGTTCACCCCAGTTGACTCCTCCAGCTTCCATTGTCAGCAGGCTCATCTGATTCTTTTCCATCTTCCCATCATCATCTCTTTTCCCATCAGCAGGCTTCTTTTCTGGACAATCTCTTGAAAAATGTCCATGCTTGTGACAGTTGTAGCATTCAACTGTCCTCTTTGTGTATCCCACTGGTGATTTGTTGTTGAAGTTGATGGTCCTTCCATATTGCTTCTGAAATCTTTTGACCCTTAAAGCAACCATGGCAATGTGCCATTTTATGTCCATCTCCTCAACTTCAGCATCATTAATCTGTTCTAGGTCTTCACTAATAAAGCTTTCATCTTCCGTTTGATTAGCAAAGAAAGAATGTATCACCTCATCAGTAAAACTTGAAGCAGACCTTTCACTTGAAGGAGTTTCATAGATACCAGACCTAACACTACCAGATTTAACCTTATAGGTACTGCTTTTGTTTTGTGACACAAAAGCAACATTTGATGAACTGGTTGAAGCCTGAGTATTGTTACTGATGTCCCTTTCAAACATCCTGAGATTATTGTATAGGTCATCAGGTGTCATTGAATCTACTTCCTCCTTAATTCTCATCGCCACAGATACATTGCCCCATTCTGATGGTAAAGATCTAAGGAACTTGTGGTTTGCATCTTCATTTGAAACTGCTGCACCATGAACTTCCAGTTGTGTTAACAGATGTTGAAATCTGTCATAGCCCTTCTCCAAACCTTCAGTCTTTGAAACACTGAATGTCTCAAATTGCTGTTTAAGAACAGCCTTTTGCATCTTCTTGGAGTTTGCATTGCCTCCAAATCGTTTCTTGATAGCCTCCCACATCTCCTTAGCATCAAGTATGCCATGAAACCTTTGTAGATGCTCCTTAGGAATAGCCATAAGAAGAAAGGTTCTGGCCTTCTTTTCCTTCTCCACAGCCCTAATCTCCTCAGCAGATACTGGTGGCATAATTCTGATCTGCCCATCATTCCCTTGTGAAATTCTTTTCTTAGAATTTCCCTTTTGAATAACCTTCCATACATCACTATCAATGTACTCCAGATAATGTTCCATCTCCATGGCCCATATATCATACTCTTCTCTCTTCAGTAATGGAAGTTTTATGTTTGAGATTGTGGTTGTGGAAGGGATGGGTTGTTGTTGTGTTTGGGAGTTACTGGTTTCGGTTTTTCCTT
The DNA here is from genome assembly GCA_021014915.2 of Artemisia tridentata subsp. tridentata. Classification (NCBI taxonomy): domain Eukaryota; kingdom Viridiplantae; phylum Streptophyta; class Magnoliopsida; order Asterales; family Asteraceae; genus Artemisia; species Artemisia tridentata. The sequence goes on from CP139507.1 coordinate 217,736,223, forward strand.
CATCTTCATGGTTTGACTTCTCATCCTCACTGTTATGGATTGAGAAAGTTTCAGGCTTATCGAATTCAGACATTGTGTAGGGTGATTTGAGTGAGAATTAGGTTTTAGTGTTCTTTGAATTCAGAGTCTCTCGCCTTGCTCTGATACCACTTGTTGGTCCACAAATTGTATATGGATCACTATGTAGTCTTGAATACCTAGTAGATGGTTAGGATAAATCCGAACCAATCTAAGTGAGAAACCCTAGGTGATTGTTGTTGTTAATGCGGAATCTTAACAAGAACAATGAAGAACACACAGGAATATCACTAACTTCATATATTGATTATAATCACAATAGTGAACTCATACAACTCACACACCTTACTAACAACCTTTAGGGATCCTTTTATAACACAAGGAAACCCTAATACTAACTGACTCAGAAGATATTCACAAATCTTCTATAAAGATGCTTACACGTTTAGTATCTTTTCCTAACTTATCTCTAACAGACTTTCCTATCTTCACGACCAGACTTAACTTTATAAGTCAACCAGACTTAAACATACTACCAGACTTAACTTTACATAACCAGACCTAATTACAAAGCCAGACCTAACTCTGATATACTACCAGACCTAAGTTGTCTTCTCTTGATTCGTATCATAATTCCCAACAAATGTCGAGTGCTAATCTTAGCTAGCACCAATCTACCAAGGTCCACGTGACCAATCACACAAGCCCTAATGGCTACAAGAGATCACCACGATCTCAACACGATCTCAACACGATCACAAAGATCAACTCTCACTTCACTGTACTTAATCTAACTACTCTAGATCCTTTGATCACTCACACACAAGCCCAATGGCTTTAAAAGATCTTCACTATCTCTTAAGATCACAATGATCTTCACTCACACTCTCACAAAAGAAAGATAAGCTTGATGTATACTAAGATACAACAAGGATGTAACAAGTGTTACAAAAACCTAACAACTACAACTCTTGTATCTTCTTGAATACTTGAGTTCTTCTCTTGCTGGTGAAGAGGAATGATAACACCTTGTATCAACTTGGATACTTGCGTTCTTCTCTTGCTAACTAAGAGGAATGATAACACCTTGTATCAACTTAGATACTTGTGTTCTTCTCTTGCTAGTGAAGAGGAATGAAGAGGATCACTTGAAGGATGATTGGATCACTCTTGAACAAAAGAAAAACTAACCTAAATGATCTAAGAAAGAATGTGTGAAGAGAGTATTTAACTCAGAAAGTTTTGTGTGTATAAGGATGCCTAAAATCTGTGAAAGGGATTGGTATTTATAGGCAAAGAAAATCCGAACGTTACAGAAAAATTAGTACGGACGGCTCCACTAAACATGCCATGGCTCCACTAAATTTAGTGGAACCGTGGAGCCGTCCTAGACTAGGATGCTCTGATGAGTGTCTAAATACTCATCATTTTTGTCGTATCTGAACTGCCAAAACATCCAAAAACACTCAGAAATGCATCAAAATATTGAAAATATCCCAGGGATTGTGTTTTATATGTTTCAAATGCAAAATGTTTGAAAATAGTTGAAAAACGAACATACTTTGCAAAATTGGCAGTTTCAGTCCCTCTACTTTCAAAACTTGTCAAATTTAGTCCCTAGGCTTTTGTTTTGTAAGAAAAGTCACCAAAGGTCCTTTTGTAATCATGGGTTGTCATATTTAGTCCTTTGGTGAAAAGTTTCAATAATTTACAAGTTTGGTCCCTGCACTTTCAGAATTTGCAAAAATGGTCCCTGGGAAAATTTAATTGTTGGAAATCTCATGTATGGTCCCTGGATTATTGAAACATGGCAGGAATCACCCTTGGTTTATTTTAGAAGATGTACAACTTTGGTCCTCCAATTTTCAGAAAATACAAAAATGGTCCTTGTGCTAAAACTAACCAACCGGACCCATGTTTTATTATAAAACCCAAGCCCAACTAATAAACCCAAGCCCAACTCCCTTTTATTAATAAAACCCAACCCGATATTTAATATCACGTTTGACCTTCGGTCAAACCATCTTCTTCCTCACAACCCCGCCAAAACCAAAACCACCTTCACCTATAGTAATTCTCTGCCACCTCCCCCTCCTCCTCAAGCACGCTACCTAACAAACCAAGAAGCATTTATTGCTTCTTCCCCACTCACCTTAGACCCATGTGCCCACTATATACATTTTAGCTCCAAAATCAGTTTGAGTGGCTGAGATGATTTTAAAGCCATCCAAAGGCTGGGATATGTTCAGAAGATGAAGACAAAGGAAACCCTAATGTTTGTATTATAAATAAAAACGTTTGTAAGCCTTAATTGGCAAGTAGTTAATCTAGTTAAATCGTATTTCATATTTTGTAATCATAGCTTGTAATTTTCATTTCTCAGTTGTAATTTGTGTTGAATGCAATCAAAGTAAGCTTGTTTTAATCACTTTTGTTCTAAATTTCAAGTATTGCCAAGTTTCAAGTTATATGTTAATTCGAATAAGCTCTAATCTTGTTAAGTTACCATCAAAAGCTCCAAAGTACCTTGCAATAAGCTTATAAAAGCTTTACATAGCTTTGTGTAAGTTTATTTAGTGTTAATCAGTTCTTAATTTCAAATGATCAAGAAAGTCAACAAAAGTCAACCTGGAAGCCAATAAGCTGTTCTGGAGTGTATAAGCTGTTCAGGAAGCTTGTTTGGGTTTTCTAGCTTGTGTTAACAAGCTAGGGATTGTTCTGTTCTAGTTCTTGCTATCCCAATAGCCTCTTTTCAGTTGTAAGAAATTTCCATGTTCACTTAAATTTCCAAAGTACTGTTCTATAGCTTATTGGTAGCTTATTTCTATAATTTATTGCTTATTACTAGTTTGTGATCATATTTCATCAATAATATCAGTCTTAAAAAGCTTTGGTCTTCATTTTACTTAAAAACACTTAAAAGTCCAAAAATAGCTAATAGTAGCATAGCTTAATCTATTGCTTATTTCTGTGTTAAAAGTTGCTTATTAGAGTCTAAATAAGTTAGTCAATCAGTAAAATCAAGGTTTCTAGTTTAAAAAGTGTGTTTCACTTTGAAAAATCCACACAGACCCTATTAAAGGGCTGTTTGGCATTAAAAGGTCATATAGCTTTTTACTGTTCATTTGCCAAAACCCCAACTTCAATCCAGCTTAATATATCCTATATAAGCTGTTTCTAAGTTCTAATTAGCCAATTCAATAGAAAATCTAGATTTGAAGGGTCCGTGGTGAAATCAGACCTCAAAAAGGCCAATAAACTTGAATAAGCCATGACCTCATTTTGGCCTTTTTCTTTGCTTTTCTGAGTTCTTTGTGAACCATTTAGAGTAGCTACAAAAGTTGGATTAGGTCCCTTTGGTTTTGTGCCCTCTGCACAAAGTCTGCACACAGCAGACTCAGTGTATACTGAGTAGCATAAGCTACTTGATTGTGGCTTATCCAATTAAGCTCTCTAGCTGATTTTTGGTTTCCAAGTAGATTACCTAGCTAGTTTTTAGCTTATAATCTGGTATTCCACTTTTCTGCTTATTTCATAGCTTAAATCAGGCCTGCAACTTTCCCCATTTTCACTAATCCAACCCTGCACAGTTTTGAGTATCTGAACTAGTGCTTAATTGGACTTCAATTAAGCTATTTGTGATTGGGCTTTTTGCATTTTAAGATACCCAGTAGTACTAGCTTGATTTTTCCCCCATTAGTTTGCATCTCAATAGCTTATTGGAGTGCTTAATCTGCCTTGCTAGTTGGTCATTTTCCTGAGTTTTCTGTTTCATATTCACAACTGCCCTAGTGCTTAACCTGCTTATTTCTTGTGCTTATTTGTATTTTTAAGTTTTTTTGTGCTTCTAATAGTGTATTAATCTTGTCCTGAGCTTTTGGTTAAGTTTTGAGCTTATTAGCTTATTTTTAGCTTATTAGCCCAACTGCTTATCTGCCAATCTGCTTATCAGGGCTTTTTAAACTTTTGATTTTAATTTTCCTATCTTTTAAATATTAATTTAGACTTATCCTGAATTTTTCAGATTTTTCCTAAGTCATTTAATATTTTTAATCTTTTTTTAGTAGTTTCAATTAGTAATTAAATCATAATAAATAGAATATTAATCAGAAAAATATAATTTTAATTTTCAAAATTTTCTTTTATTAAATAGAATCTAGGAAAAATATAAACATCTTTTTAGACCTTAAGAAAAACAAAATAGAAAATAAGTGATAGCTTCTATTTAATAGATTTTATCTTTTTAAATTTTTAATTAAGCAAATTTCATTTTTATAATTTTCTTAGCTTCTTTTTACTTAATAATATTTATAGAAAAAGTTTTAGATTTTTCTTTGTTCATTTAGTATTTATTATAAATTTAAATAGTTTAAAAAGTAATTAAATAATAAATAATTAATAATAATTAGATATAAAGTATAAAAAAATATATAATTTTAGTTTTAAAATAAGTTTTAAATAATTTTACATTTGTAATATTAGATTTCATAATATTTCAGTTTTTGTCCCATTTTTTAGATTACCCGTTACGCGTTTTTAGTTTAATTAACTCGCGTTTAATTTTCTTTTGTATATTTGTTTTTCATTTGTTAATTAGAATTATTAAAAAAGCAAAATCGCATATCTAATCATCAGTCACTCTAATCCAAAGCTTTCCACAGTTTGCCCATTCACACCTCGTTGGGAAACGATCCGGGTAATCACTTACCTGGTTTCACACTACACACGAACGTGAGTTTTTGCTAGTATCCTTTTTCACAAAGGGGTAATTTGTATTCATTCACGTGTATCCGCTGTCTGCATTTATTTATAAGTGTATTCAGCACGGATCAAATTTTGGCGCCGCTGCCGGGGAGGTTGTGCTGCGACAATTGTGTAGAGTTTTTGCGATTAGTGATTTGAGACCCTTCTTCCAGAAGTTCCTATTTCCCATAAAAAATATAAAAATACAAAAATATTTTTCTTTTCTTTTCTATATATATTATCATATAAAAAATAAAAACACCAAAAACAGTATCCTTTTTCTTTGTTTAATAATAACAACAATAAAATTCACCATCGAGAACCAAGACAGAGTACGACCTAACTGGGGGTACGACCATAATAAGTTCCCAAACATCAGATTTAAAACTTGCCTCTGTATCACTTGCGAATATCGGCTCACCTTTGATTGATAAACAAACTATAACGGAGGTTTAAGGATAGTTTGACATTAAATTGTCGGACTGAAAGAAGCGGGTTTTTAAGGAGCATTAATTGCCCACCTTTGCTTCTCCGCCACTCTGTGCGTTTTTCAGTTAGAGAGCTACCGTACGCTTGTTGATTATTGGTTTAAGTTCACTTGTGTTTTGATTCGTTCTTAATTTAATTAAAATATTTTATTTAGTGCATGCGCACTCGTTCTTCCACGTCATCAAGCCCTTTACGTGAACTCGTAGATATTCCGAGAAGACGTAATCGTAGACATGCTGCCCAAATAGTTGAACTCGAGATTCGTACTGTTCTCACTGATAATATGGCAGACGAACGCACAATGGCTGAGATGCTCCAAGCACCCACCGAGGGTTACGGAGATGCCATCGTTTTACCACCCATCGAGTCTGATCATTTTGAACTGAAAACACATTTGATTCAGCTCGTGTCCACAAACCAATTCCACGGGTTTGAACGAGAGGATCCATATGCACACATTCGTTGGTTCAACAAGTTGACCTCTACAATCAATTACAAGAATGTGCCGCAAACAGTTGTCAAATTGATGCTATTTCCATTCTCACTAGAAGGGACAGCCCGGATTTGGCAGGATAAAGAACCCCCTCGATCCATTGAAACCTGGGAAGATCTCGTAAAGAAATTTGTCAATTATTTCTTCCCTCCATCAAGGACGACTAATCTAAAAAATGAAATTGCTGAATTTCGTCAAGGTTTTGATGAAAACTTCAGAGAGGCATGGGATAGATTTAAAGATCTCCTAAGAAAATGCCCGCATCACGATTTCACGGAGTTACAACAGATAAATACGTTTTATAATGGGTTGACCCAAAACGATCAAGATGCACTTAATGCAGCCGCCGGTGGCAATATCTTGAATCGTAAACCTAAAGAGGTGGTTGAAATTTGTGAAAATAAATCAAAAGTTCCTATTTCTCGAAACAAAGTGCATGTTCCTGTCGCTCCTGCTTCTTCTTCATCCGATAACTCATCAGAGTTAGCCTTTCTAACGGACGCAATGCGTTGTATGATGAAGGAAATGAAAGAATTGAAGAGTGAAATTCATAAACCGGAACAAATCAAAGCAATAAACAAAGTGTGTGAAACTTGTGGTGGCCCACATGCGTATTATGATTGTCAAGCAACCGATGCTTCCCTTTACCCAGCTCCCGTAGCTGCAGTAAACCAAAATCAATACCGTCCGCATGCTGAGACTCAGTACCGAGCACCGAATGCTATGGTACCACCTGGTTTTCCACCCGTGCCAAATCAAAATAATCAAAATCGCTTTGTTCAAAATCAGGGACAAAATTTTAACAATTCTCAAAATTTCAATCAAAACCGAGGTCAGAATCAGGGTAATTATAACCAAAAACCATGGAATGTCCAAAATCAAAATTAGACATCCTCAGATGAATTGCTTAAGCAATTCATAAAATCTCAAGAGGAGACAAATAGAACTCGATATAAGACAAACCAGTTATTGGTTACCCAAATAAATGATATAAAAAAATCTTTAAATGATCTACCTTCTACCTCGGGAGGTCTCCCAAGTAACACTGTTGTCAACCCAAGGGGTGAACTCAAAGCTGTCACTACACGTAGTGGTAAAGCTCATGTTGGACTCAAGGTAATAAAGGACCCGATACTTCCCACTAACAATGGAAGTGCTAAATACGTCCAACCTATGGTTGTCCAAAATTCTACACCCACAATTGCTCCTCAGCCGTCAAGAATAGATCCTACTCTATCATAATTTACGGTTAAAAGTTTGTCAACCAAACTTAGTGAGCAAAGAACAGCCAGATATTATTCTGATATGCTCAATGCTGCTCCTGTCAGTGTGCTTGATGATAGTGATGATGATGACGAAAATACCATTTTCGTCAAAGCTATCACCACTCGGAGTGGTGTTGCTTATGAGGGACCCTCTGGTCCTATCCCTCCTCCGTTGTTTGAAATGGAAAAAGAGACGGAGGATACAACGGACAAAGTGCAAATTCCAAGCCCACAAAGTACAGCACATGTCCATCCTCTGGTTGTCCCTAAAAAGAAATCCAAACCAGGAGTTGTCTTTGAATCTATTGAGACTCCTGAAGTCATTGCCCCTAAATCCAAACCTTACATTCCTTACCCATCGCGCTTAAATGAGCAAAAGCTCCGCGAAAAGGCTAGTCAACAAATGGACAAATTCTTTCAAATCTTTAAAGAATTACATTTTGACATAAGTTTTGCGGATGCTATCATTCTGATGCCCAAGTTTGCATCAACAATCAAACACTTGTTAAGCAACAAGGAAAAACTGATTGAAATGGCTAAAACTCCATTAAATGAGAACTGCTCATCAGTTATCTTGAAAAAGCTTCCGGAGAAGCTTGGAGATCCTGGGAAGTTTCTAATACCTTTTGTATTTCCGGGAATGGTTGAATGCTATGCCTTGGCCGATCTTGGTGCAAGCATCAACCTGATGCCTCATTCAGTATGGAAGAAACTTTCTCTTCCGGCTCTTACTCCTACATGCATGACTCTTGAGCTTGCAGATCGAACCATATCTCATCCATGCGGCATTGCCGAAGATGTGTTTGTGAAAGTAGGTAAGTTCCATTTTTCAGCTGACTTTGTGGTTGTTGAATTCGACGCAGATCAAAAGGTTCCTCTCATTCTTGGAAGAGGATTCCTAAAAATGGGCCATGCTCTTATTGATGTGTTTAAGCATGAGATCACCTTGCGTGTGGATAAGGAAGCTGTTACCTTTAACCATGATCAAACATCGAGGTACTCCTCAAATTATGATTCTAAATCGGTTAACCGAATCGATGTCATTGATGTTGCATCAAAGGAGTACTCTCATGAAAGTATTGGTTATTTTCATAATTCTGTGAGTGGTAATCCCACCACATCTTCTCTGCCTATCATTTCTGACTCTTCCCATTCTCTCACTCCGTTTGAGGGAAGTAATTCCAATTTGGAAGAGATCGAGGCTTTTCTCAAGTGTGATTCATTTCTGGAAGGAATTGATGACGCTGAGATTGATCTGGAGGGAGATATTCTTCTTCTTGAGAAATTGTTGAATCAGGACAATTCTCCTCCTCTCCCTCCCGTTGAACTTCATAAAAAGGAAATTAAGTCAGTTGAGAAAACTGATAAATTTCCGGAGATCAAGTTTAAGGACTTACCTCCTCCACCTGAATATGCAATTCTTGAGGAGGAAGTTCTTATCTTAATTGCTATTCAGATCTCTCTTCTTCCCTTCACCTAACCGGTGATTTCCCCTATCTTTCACTCATTCGGGAGTGAGGATATTACCTTTGACCCCGGCATTGTCCATCTAACATTGGTTTAAATGCCGGATTTATCTCATCGGTGTGGAACTTTCTTATGTTCAATTGATTATCCAAACATTTTGAATGAAAGTCCGATGGAGATGGTTTCGTCCACTTGCTTCCCCATGAACCAATGAATTCGGGGTCGAGTCAAGCTAGCGACTCGGTTAATAAAAACAGTAGTAAAACATGGGTTTTCACCCATGTCTCACCTAAGTGTGGGGGAGATACCCCACATGTTGTATATATGTATATAAATATAAAAAAAAAAATGTATGTATAAAATAATAATATGGCTATTAGTAATGTTTCCTTTTTACGTTCTAAGTGTTGGTTTAACAACCGGTGCTTTGAATATTGAGGGCAATATTCAGTTCTAAGTGTGGGGGGGAATTCTAGCGAATTTGATCAAATGTACCATCTAGTACCCCCATTTTAGCCAAAATTTTAAAATTTTTTCTAACTTAGAACGCAATAAATGGTTATCAGTCCGCCATGTCTAACCCACATAAGGATTGGCTAATCCAAGAGCAAACGGCTCTTGGTAAAGATGTCTCAAATCCGTTGATGGCTTACAATTTGCCAAAAATTGTATGGTTTTCGACTCACCATATCTTTATAAGTGGAGAGTTGGCTAGCCCGCAAGATTATGGCTTGTGGTAAAGGCATTAAAAATCCATGATTGGTAATCAGCTCACCAAAGATAATAACTGTATTTTATCTAAGAGTTGGCTAGTCCAGAAGCAAACAGCTTTTGGTAAAGACAAATCAAACCCGTTGACAGCTGATGGTTTGCTTAAAATCATTTGGTTATCATTGTACCAAAGTATCACATACTAAAACATTGGCTACTCCAGAAGTAATGACTTTTGGTAAAGAGAAAAATCCATTAAAACTTCATAAAAGATTGCTAGGGACTAGCAATAGTTTAGTGTGGGGGATTGATGAGTGTCTAAATACTCATTATTTTTGTCGTATCTGAACTGCCAAAACATCCAAAAACACTCAGAAATGCATCAAAATACTGAAAATATCCCAGGGATTGTGTTTTATATGTTTCAAATGCAAAATGTTTGAAAATAGTTGAAAAACGAACATAGTTTGCAAAATTGGCAGTTCAGTCCCTCAACTTTCAAAACTTGTCAAATTTAGTCCCTAGGCTTTTGTTTTGTAAGAAAAGTCACCAAAGGTCCTTTTGTAATCATGGGTTGTCATATTTAGTCCTTTAGTGAAAGGTTTCAATAATTTACAAGTTTGGTCCCTGTACTTTCAGAATTTGCAAAAATGGTCCCTGGGAAAATTTTATTGTCGGAAATCTCATGTATGGTCCCTGGATTATTGAAACATGGCAGGAATCACCCTTGGTTTATTTTGGAAGATGTACAACTTTGGTCCTCCAATTTTCAGAAAATACAAAAATGGTCCTTGTGCTAAAACTAACCAACCGGACCCATGTTTTATTATAAAACCCAAGCCCAACTAATAAACCCAAGCCCAACTCCCTTTTATTAATAAAACCCAACCTGGTATTTAATACCACGTTTGACCTTCGGTCAAACCATCTTCTTCCTCACAACCCCGCCAAAACCAAAACCACCTTCACCCATAGTAATTCTCTGCCACCTCCCCCTCCTCCTCAAGCACGCTACCTAATAAACCAAGAAGCATTTATTGCTTCTTCTCCACTCACCTCAGTCCCATGTGCCCACTATATACATTTTAGCGCCAAAATCAGTTTGAGTGGCTGAGATGATTTTAAAGCCATCTAAAGGCTGGGATTTGTTTAGAAGATGAAGACAAAGGAAACCCTAATGTTTGTAGTATAAATAGAAACGTTTGTAAGCCTTAATTGGCAAGTAGTTAATCTAGTTAAATCGTATTTCATATTTTGTAATCATAGCTTGTAATTTTCATTTCTCAGTTGTAATTTGTGTTGAATGCAATCAAAGTAATCTTGTTTTAATCACTTTTGTTCTAAATTTCAAGTATTGCCAAGTTTCAAGTTATATGTTAATTCGAATAAGCTCTAATCTTGTTAAGTTACCATCAAAAGCTCCAAAGTACCTTGCAATAAGCTTATAAAAGCTTTACATAGCTTTGTGTAAGTTTATTTAGTGTTAATCAGTTCTTAATTTCAAATGATCAAGAAAGTCAACAAAAGTCAACCTGGAAGCCAATAAGCTGTTCTGGAGTGTATAAGCTGTTCAGGAAGCTTGTTTGGGTTTTCTAGCTTGTGTTAACAAGCTAGGGATTGTTCTGTTCTAGTTCTTGCTATCCCAATAGCCTCTTTTCAGTTGTAAGAAATTTCCATGTTCACTTAAATTTCCAAAGTACTGTTCTATAGCTTATTGGTAGCTTATTTCCATAATTTATTGCTTATTACTAGTTTGTGATCATATTTCATCAATAATATCAGTCTTAAAAAGCTTTGGTCTTCATTTTACTTAAAAACACTTAAAAGTCCAAAAATAGCTAATAGTAGCATAGCTTAATCTATTGCTTATTTCTGTGTTAAAAGTTGCTTATTAGAGTCTAAATAAGTTAGTCAATCAGTAAAATCAAGGTTTCTAGTTTAAAAAGTGTGTTTCACTTTGAAAAATCCACACAGACCCTATTAAAGGGCTGTTTGGCATTAAAAGGTCATATAGCTTTTTACTGTTCATTTGCCAAAACCCCAACTTCAATCCAGCTTAATATGTCCTATATAAGCTGTTTCTAAGTTCTAATTAGCCAATTCAATAGAAAATCTAGATTTGAAGGGTCCGTGGTGAAATCAGACCTCAAAAAGGCCAAATAAACTTGAATAAGCCATGACCTCATTTTGGCCTTTTTCTTTGCTTTTCTGAGTTCTTTGTGAACCATTTAGAGTAGCTACAAAAGTTGGATTAGGTCCCTTTGGTTTTGTGCCCTCTGCACAAAGTCTGCACACAACAGACTCAGTGTATACTGAGTAGCATAAGCTACTTGATTGTGGCTTATCCAATTAAGCTCTCTGGCTGATTTTTGGTTTCCAAGTAGATTACCTAGCTAGTTTTTAGCTTATAATCTGGTATTCCACTTTTCTGCTTATTTCATAGCTTAAATCAGGCCTGCAACTTTCCCCATTTTCACTAATCCAACCCTGCACAGTTTTGAGTATCTGAACTAGTGCTTAATTGGACTTCAATTAAGCTGTTTGTGATAGGTCTTTTGCTTTTTAAGATACCCAGTAGTACTAGCTAGCTTTTTCCCCCATTAGTTTGCATCTCAATAGCTTATTGGAGTGCTTAATCTGCCTTGCTAGTTGGTCATTTTCCTGAGTTTTCTGTTTCATATTCACAACTGCCCTAGTGCTTAACCTGCTTATTTCTTGTGCTTATTTGTATTTTTAAGTTGTTTTGTGCTTCTAATAGTGTATTAATCTTGTCCTGAGCTTTTGGTTAAGTTTTGAGCTTATTAGCTTATTTTTAGCTTATTAGCCCAACTGCTTATCTGCCCATCTGCTTATCAGGGCTTTTTAAACTTTTGATTTTAATTTTCCTAGCTTTTAAATATTAATTTAGACTTATCCTGAATTTTTTAGATTTTTCCTAAGTCATTTAATATTTTTAATCTTTTTTTAGTAGTTTCAATTAGTAATTAAATCATAATAAATAGAATATTAATCAGAAAAATATAATTTTAATTTTCAAAATTTTCTTTTATTAAATAGAATCTAGGAAAAATATAAACATCTTTTTAGACCTTAAGAAAAACAAAATAGAAAATAAGTGATAGCTTCTATTTAATAGATTTTATCTTTTTAAAATTTTAATTAAGAAAATTTCATTTTTATAATTTTCTTAGCTTCTTTTTACTTAATAATATTTATAGAAAAAGTTTTAGATTTTTCTTTGTTCATTTAGTATTTATTATAAATTTAAATAGTTTAAAAAGTAATTAAGTAATAAATAATTAATAATAATTAGATATAAAGTATAAAAAAATATATAATTTTAGTTTTAAAATAAGTTTTAAATAATTTTACATTTGTAATATTAGATTTCATAATATTTCAGTTTTTGTCCCATTTTTTAGATTACCCGTTACGCGTTTTTGGTTTTATTAACTCGCGTTTAATTTTCTTTTGTATATTTGTTTTTCATTTGTTAATTAGAATTATTAAAAAAACAAAATCGCGTATCTAATCATCAGTCACTCTAATCCAAAGTTTTCCACAGTTTGCCCATTCACACCTCGTTGGGAAACGATCCGGGTAATCACTTACCTGGGTTCACACTACACACGAACGTGAGTTTTTGCAAGTATCCTTTTTCACAAAGGGGTAATTTGTATTTATTCACGTGTATCCGCTGTCTGCATTTATTTATAAGTGTATTCAGCACGGATCACGCTCCAAATTTTGTCTTTTCTGGTGAAAACTTATTTGGGGAAGGTTGGAGCTGATTTTGGGGGGAAAAATAGCTGTTGTGATTTTCAAACTTATTTTTTCATTAAAATATTTCTTAATATTTCAAAAATAATTTGTGATGTGTTATTTTGGAAAAAATATTTTGTCCCATTAAAATGTGAAGTCTCAAAACATAAATTCACTTCTTTGATCATTTGTCAAGTTGTAAATTTGTTCTAGAGTGATTTGCGTAGAAACGGGATCTTCCGATTAAAAACTTGTTTACTTTAATTTTAACGTAACGTGATTTCACATTTTGTCATCCTTAAAATGTGAAGTAATCGAAAGATATAAATAACGTTTTTAAAACATTATTTGCATAAAAAATCTCCCCCTTTTTGATGATGACAAAATATAAACTCATTTTAAGTTAAAATTAGTTTTAACAAGTTTTTAATGAGTTTACTCCCATTTCTCCCCCTTTTTGTCGAATCAAAAAGGTGACAAAGGCTCCCTCTTGATGTATGCTGCCCCTCATTTGGAGAATACCAAGGAATCGAGCAATGGTGTACGCTACAAAACAATGTTAGATAACACATGTACAATATCTAACAAGTAGCACTTAAGACAAATATCCAACCACAAAATGAATGACTAAGTAGCTAAGCATCCACATAAAATGAAAGCATTCATTCATAAAAGCAAATGTCATACATAGGTATGACTACATAAGAAGCATAAAAGAGACAATAGGAAACCTAAATCCCTAATGACTAAAGGCAAGCTTCATTTCCAAGAAGGGTCCTAAAGGTTTATTGGTGAGAAACTAAACAAGTGCATGTTTAGTTGTTTGGGTTAGGAGGTGGTGGAGATTGTGGCATCATTTGGGGTGGTGGTGGTGTTAAGAGATGTTCTATAAAAGAGAACATGAAATGAATCTCGTCTCTTAAGAAGAAGATGAGATTACGGTTATGGAGACAACATAGGCAATTAGCCCTATGTAAATCAAAGGGATGGGGTTGGATGGGTTGTGCCATGATAGGAGAAGGTGGTGGTGGTGAGTTTGTTGGGGATGGAGTTAGCATGGCATAGTCCAATGGAGTTATGGGGGATAGTGTGTACTCCATAGATGATGGTGCGTTAAAGGATGATGAAGATGTTGTGTAGGAAGAGGATGTTTTAGAGGGTGCATTAGGTGGTGATGGTAAGTAAGGAGTGGCTTGGGAAGGTGGTGTCATAGCTTCATCATCTTTTGTGAGATCTACAAAGAGTGGTTTTGAGGGTGGTTTCACCGTTATCCTAGGTTTCTTGGAGATGTGAGAGGTGGATCCTTGTGTGGAAGACATGGTGTTTGTGTGATGGGAGGTTGAAGGTGAAGTGCAAGATAAGCTTGCAAGGGTGAGGCCTTAAATAGGCAAGTTGGGTGAAATTTGAATTAAAGTTGATGGGAGTGTCCTATGGTGTAGCAAGGGAATCTTAGGATGTGTGTGAGGTTGCAAAATTTGCAGGTTTGAGGTTAGGGTTGCAGGGATTCTAGGAGGAATAGTAAAAATCCGTCAAACAGGGCCACGGTTCCTCTAAATGACCCACGGTACCGTTAAATTTAACGGTATAGTCCCTATTTAGTGGTACCGTGACACCATTGTCACGAAAATTTCTGTTGAGGCTAGTTCTGGGCAGCTAGGGGGATGTTTTCTAGGGGAACTAGTTCTTGGAAATGAAAGTGCCTCAACTCACTAAGTATTTGTTTTCCTAATTTGTCCCCTATAATGCTACATCTAGCACATAAAGATTATCAAGCAATTTTTCAAGATAATCATAAGCATGCAAGCATAAAGGACAAGATAAACTAACATCCAAATATCACATAGATCATTCATGCATGGTGATAGATTTAGTGCTAAGCATGCAAGATGATTAGAGTATTAATTCCTAATATAGTCTATTAAGAATAAGCCCTGGTAGGAGATATAAATCTCTTCATAACTACTTATGACTTGAGCCTTCTCCCATTCTTGTTATACTCCCGTCTTAAGCATTTATCTCATTCTCATGATTTGGATCATCAAAGGGTGCATAGTGGGTGGAGGATTCGGAAATGAGAATGGTTGACACGTATGACTCGGTTATGGGTTTCATGACTGGTGTGAAAAGTGAGTATTAAGGACCATGAAGGTAGGGGTGTAGGTTCATGAAGTGGTGATAGAGGCGGGTTAGGAACATCCCATAGGGTATCAATTTATTCTTGTTACCCTAGAGATGTACAATTCGTTTAGTGAAGAAGTAAGCAAGATTGTATGGTTGTTGGGTAAGGAGACAGTAGATCATATGATCACAACACGCCGGGAGTTGCTCACGATTTCCTGTTAGACTTAGAACATTTTCTCGCAGGATGACTGCCCAAGAAAGTAGTTCGTGACGCACCTCTTCCAAACGAATTTTCGTTGGATCAGGATAAGAGGAGTACTTATGAGTACGGATGATTTTGGTTAGTTCGGTGGGAGAGGGTATGTTGGAACAATATGGACTATCCTCTTCACGATAGTTGAAGAGGGACTCAAGACACCAATCCTTAGTGTAGGCACATTGCCCATGATTGGGGATTTGAAGGATTTGAGCAAATTCCTCAAGGGTTAGGACAAATTTGAAATTTCTGACCCAAAACCAAAGAGACAAGGATTGATCCTCGTTACGTACGAGTTCAACTTGTCGAAAGAATTCCAACATAAAGCGAGGACAAATGTGCTCGTTTATGTGGAGTAAGCAATCGAATCCTATGGCTCTAAAAGAAGTGTTGATGTCCCGATGGTAAACAAGGGATGGATCAACGACACGGCCTTCATGAAACCGACGGGTTTCAAGATTGACATAGGCACGAATGTGGTTACCGGTAGTTGTGGGTTCTTGTGATATTTGGGGTGTGTAGGTGTCGGTTAGGAGATGATCAAAAAAATATTCATGAGACATTTTTGTTTCCTATAAAAGTGTTTTTAGGAAAATTTAGTATGAAGAATAGTTGCATTATATGTACATGCCTAGTGTGTGCCTATATGCAAACTATGTGGATGTGCGGCAATCTCGACTCAAAAGAAAATAATGAGATTACCCAAACACTCCTAATTTTACTTTTGCTCAAGCAAATAAGTCGAAGAATACATATTGATTATGTAGTTCGATCATGATTTGTGAGATCTTATATGCATGAGAAAGTGTTTTTAGTTTGCATCAACAATGCATGAAAAGAACAATTTCATGGTCCTAGTTTCGTGAGATTTTGAAAATAATGGAATTGGGGTGTTTTGGTATCCTCAATGTTTTGGTACCAAATATTTTGAAATGTTTTGGTGTTGATGACTTCTAATTGAAAATTTCCTAAAAAAAATTGAAAAACCCCAATTCAATTTTCATCAATGCATAAACCCTAGACCCAAAATTAAGAAAAATTGGAGTAAGTTGACTTACAATTTTTGTTGAAAATGGTGAGAATGATTGAGGATCTTGAAACTCAATGTCTTGAATATGATCTTGAAGGGGTGTAATTAAGTTTTGGGTGTGAGGTTAAGTTATGACAGCAGTTGCTGAGGTTGTGAGGGTTTGGAATGAGTGGTGTGGAAAAAGGGAATTGAGATACGGAATGTACCAGATGCACGGTTCCACGGTACCGTTAAATTTAACGGTGCCGTACCATATTTAGTGGAGCCGTGTATCTGCAGGGATGGTTTTCTGTCCCATTTTGATGTTTGACGAATAAGTCTCGCTGTTTTAGTGAGACTCTATGACACGAGGAAAGAATTTATACCTAATAAATTCCTTTGACTAGGGAACCTAAACTAGACTTAACTAGACACACGAGATGACTTCAAGAGTCATGAGGTTTATGGAACATGTTCCATCATTCCTAAACCTAGACGAAGGTAGTTGAAGGATTCTCGTTTGAGAGGTTTGATAAGGATGTCTGCGATATTGTCCTGAGAAGGAACTTTCTCAATAGAAATATTTCCTTTCTGAACATTATCACGAAGGAAGTGGTGGCGAATTTCGATATGTTTAGTACGGGAGTGTTGAACGGGGTTTTTGCTCAAGTCAATGGCACCTTTATTATCACACATAATGGGGACGTCATCTAAATGGATGTCATAGTCTATAAGGGCTTGTTTCATCTATAGTGCTTGTTGACATGCCTTTCCGGCGCTTACGTATTCGGCTTCGGTTGTGGAGATAGCAAGAGCCGTTTATTTCTTGGAGCACCAAGAAGTTAAGCAACAACCCATGAAGGTACAAACGCCACTCGTACTCTTTCAATCCACATAATCTCTCGCATGATCAGAGTCGGCATAGACAACAGTTTCTACACCGGTCCCCTTGGGATAGAATAATCCCAAGTGTATAGTGCCTTTAATGTATCGGAAGATACGCTTAACCGCTTCGAGGTGAGAGGTTTTGGGATCCTCTTGGAAGCGAGCACAAAGGCAGACACTAAACATGATGTCGGACCTACTTGCCGTGAGGTATAGTAAACTTCCTATCATACCTCTATACTTAGTGTTATCCACGGACTCACCTTCTTCATCTTTCGTGAGTTTTATTTTCGTGGACATGGGAGTTTTCATAGGCTTAGACTTTTCCAAACTAAACTTCTTAAGCATCTCTTTACTAGACTTAGCTTGATTAAAGAAGATACCATCTTCCATTTGTTTAATTTGTAGACCGAGGAAGAAATTTAATTCACCCATCATGCTCATCTCAAACTCGTCATGCATGATCTTAGAGAAATCATTGCACATCTCTGGACAAGTTGATCTGAATATAATGTCGTCGACATATATTTGAACAATGATGAGATGTGAATCTCTTTTCTTTGTGAAGAGTGTGTTATCAACCTTTCCCATGGTATATTCATGTTCAATCAAGAAAGCTTTCAGTCTATCATACCAAGCTTTAGGAGCTTGTTTAAGACCATAGAGTGCTTTCTTGAGATTGTAAACATGATTCGGATATTCGAAATCAACGAATCCCAGAGGTTGTGCAACGTATACCTCCTCGTTGATATAACCATTAAGGAACGCACTCTTCACGTCCATTTGGTATAGTTTAAAGTCTAAGGCACAAGCATAGGCAAGGAGTATTCTAATTTATTCTAATCTAGCTACGAGTGCATAGGTTTCATCATAATCTATTCCCTCTTGTTGGTTATAGCCTTATGCTACCAACCTTGCCTTATTCCTAACTACGACGCCATTTTCGTCGAGTTTATTCCTAAACACCCACTTAGTTCCTATGATAGTTTGATTCTTAGGAAGAGGTACTAAATCCCAAACTCGGTTTGCGGTGAATTGATTAAGTTCTTCTTGCATGGCAAGTATCCAACTTTCATCCTTAATCGCTTCTCCTATATTCTTAGGTTCTACGGTTGATATGAAACAAAAGAAATTACTTTTGTTTTGTGCTTGTGACCTAAGGGTTCTTTGGTTTAGATTACCTATGACATTTTCAATAGGATGGTTTTTGGATTCCTTAATGTTGACAATTTCGTCAACTTCAACTATTTCATCCTCAATGTCATCTTCTAGGGTTTTCTTGCCATTAACCAAATGGCTTCGTCCTCATCTAAGTCATCATCCACCAAGGGTGATGTCTTAGTTTGTGGAGGACTTTCATCGAATGTCACGTTGAGTGATTCTTCAACTTTCATGGTTTTTCTATTTAGGACAACATAGGCTTTACTATTTTGGGAGTAACCTAGGAAGATACCTTCATAAGACTTTGGGTCAAACTTGGTGAGGTAATCTTTAGTGTTTAGTAAGAAGCACTTGCTTCCAAACAATCTAAAATGATCAAGTGTAGGTTTTCTATCTTTCATGATTTCATATGGGGTTTTTCCTAAGATAGGTCTAATTAGAATCCTATTAAGAATATAAGTTGAGGTGTCCACCGCATTACACCAAAACTTTTGCGAAATTGATTGTTCATTCAACATCGTTCTACTCATTTCTTGTAGAGTACGATTTTTCCGCTCGACTACCCCATTTGATTGTGGAGTGCGTGGAGCCGAGAAATTGTGAGTAATACCATTAGCATCACAATATACTCCAAATTGCACTTCATTATCAAATTCCCGACCATGATCCATCCTAATAGAAACTATTGTACATCCTAGTTGGTTTTGGACTTTCTTACTAAAGATTTCAAATTCCTCAAAAGCTTGTGTCTTATTCTTAAGAAATCTAGTCCAAGTATACCTAAAATAGTCATCAACTATTACTAAGGTATAGTGATTTCCTCCGTAGCTCCGTACGGCGGATGGACCGAATAAGTCCATGTGAAGGAGTTCTAGGCATCTAGAGGTCGAGACCATATTCTTAGCTTTGTGACTAGAATGTGCTTGTTTTCCAACTTTACAAGCGTCACAAAAGTGTTTGTCAAACTTAATCTTAGGCAGGTTTCTAACTAATTCCTTAGATGCCAATGATTGTATCAAACGCATATTGGCGTGACCTAACCTCCTATGCCATATAGTTGAATTATCATCTATGGTTGCTAAGCATATCCTATCCTGAGGCTTATTTCCTATTTTCATAACAAATAAGCCATTTCTCCTAACTCCTTTGCCTATGGTTTTACCATCCTTAATGATCTCACTACCCTCTTCAGAGAATATAACTCTACACTTATTATCTACCATTTGACTAATGCTAAGCAAATTAAATCCTAAGTTATCTACATGCTCAACATTTCTAATAGTGAGGGAGTTTTGAGTGATCGTACCTTTGCCAATGATGTTACCATTAAGTTTACTACCAAAAGTGACATTACCTCCGTTGTATGCCTTGTATGATGAGAATAAACTTCGGTTACCCGTCATATGGTTAGTGCATCCACTATCCTTGACCCATTCGTCAGGCTCCAAGTCAATTCCCAAGCATATCTCATTTGAAGTATGAGCCATTAGACATGTTTCGTCCTTGGGCTTCTTTTCTTCATCATCACCGCTGTCACTCCAGGAGCCTCCTATGAGAGCTCGTTGGTTGTTGAATTTTGGTGGTTTGGGACACTCTTCTATGAGGTGATTAGGATCTCCGCACCTAAAGCATTTCCTATCACTTGTCCCTTTCTTTTCAACATGGTTCTTTTGTGATGTCTTCTTCTCATCACGAGGTTGCCTAACGAACCTACCTCTTCTCCTAAAGAACTTTTTAAAGTCCCTAACCGCTAATGCATATTCCTCATCTTCACTATCGGAACTCGAGCATTCCTCATCACTAGACTCCTTCTTGGCTTTCAATGCTAGAGAGCTAACTCTCTCGCTTTTGCCTTTGACTATGTCGGAGTCCTTCTTGATTATCATCTCGTGAACTTTCAAGTTTCCTATAAGTTCATCGAGTGACAAGGTCGCCAAGTCCTTTGACTCTTCTATGGTGGTGAACATTGCTCTCCATTTAGGATGTAGAGCCCTAAGAAACTTCCTAACATAATTCTTGCTAGAGTAACCTTCATCAAGAGCTTTAAGACTAGTGATAATAGTATTAAATCTAGCAAAAGCATTATCTATTGACTCATCTTCCGAAATGGAAAATTGTTCATATTGTTGAACAAGAAGATCTATCTTGTTCTCTTTGACTTGGTTATTACCTTGGTGAGTGACTAACAAAGTTTTCCAAATATCTTTTGCCGTATTACACATGAAAATTCTTTCAAATTCCTTTTTAGGCAAAGCATTATAAATCATCATTTTAGCCTCATTATTTTTGGCTAATTTCCTTTATGTTCATCACTTTGTTTATCATATGAAACTATTTCATCCTTTTTAGTTTCCGGATTCATTTGAATAGGTTGAAAGTCACCCTCGGTAATAACATGCCAAAGATCAATGTCTTTTGATTTTACATATGTTTCGAATCTTGTTTTCCAATATATAAAACAATCGGTTTCGAAAAGTGGTGGTCTTTGCATAGATTGCCCTTCTAGATATTTTTCGGAATCCATTGATCGATTCAAGTTTTAAAATACAATATACTTTAAAATCTTGACTGACGTGGCTTCTGATACCAATTGTGGGAAACTAGAAGGGGGGTTGAATAGTTTACCGGTTTTAAGTTCTTTTAAAAATCTTGTTTTAAAAGTTGGCTATTGGAAACTTTGATTCGAACTCTATGTGTAATCAATCAACACCAATATGAACTACACACTAAACTAACTAATGCTAAATAATGAAAGTAAAGAGTAGAGTTGGAAATACCAAACCGAGACAAAGGATTTATAGTGGTTCGGCTACGAAGCTCTTCTTCGCCCTACTCCACTCCCCGAGTACCACACTCGAGAGTTTCAAGCACTATGTCAAGAACCTCCCTTCAGGCGGAGAAAACCGTACACGTCGCTTATCCTATTACCGACACTAAGCTAAATGTCGAGTGCTAATCTTAGCTAGCACCAATCTACCAAGGTCCACGTGACCAATCACACAAGCCCTAATGGCTACAAGAGATCACCACGATCTCAACACGATCACAAAGATCAACTCTCACTTCACTCTACTTAATCTAACTACTCTAGATCCTTTGATCACTCACACAAAAGCCCAATGGCTTTAAGAGATCTTCACTATCTCTTAAGATCACAATGATCTTCACTCACACTCTCACAAAAGAAAGATAAGCTTGATGTATACTAAGATACAACAAGGATGTAACAAGTGTTACAAAAACCTAACAGCTACAACTCTTGTATCTTCTTGAATACTTGAGTTCTTCTCTTGCTAGTGAAGAGGAATGATAACACCTTGTATCAACTTGGATACTTATGTTCTTCTCTTGCTAATGAAGAGGAATGATAACACCTTGTATCAACTTGGATACTTGTGTTCTTCTCTTGCTAGTGAAGAGGAATGAAGAGGATCACTTGAAGGATGATTGGATCACTCTTGAACAAAAGAAAAACTAACTTAAATGATCTAAGAAAGAAAGTGTGAAGAGAGTATTTAAATCAGAAAGTTTTGTGTGTGTAAGGATGCCTAAAATATGTGAAAGGGATTGGTATTTATAGGCAAAGAAAATCTGAACGTTATAGAAAAATTAGTACGGACGGCTCCACTAAACATGCCACGGCTCCACTAAATTTAGTGGAACCGTGGAGCCGTCCTAGACTAGGATGCTCCAAATTTTGTCTTTTCTGGTGAAAACTTATTTGGGGAAGGTTGGAGCTGATTTTGGGGGGGAAAATAGCTGTTGTTATTTTCAAACTTATTTTTCCATTAAAACATTTCTTAATATTTCAAAAATAATTTGTCATGTGTTATTTTTGAAAAAATGTTTTGTCCCATTAAAATGTGAAGTCTCAAAACACAAATTCACTTCTTTGATCATTTGTCAAGTTGTAAATTTGTTCTAGAGTGATTTGCGTAGAAACGGGATCTTCCGATTAAAAACTTGTTTACGTTAATTTTAACGTAACGTGATTTCAAATGTTGTCATCCTCAAAACGTGAAGTAATCGAAAGATATAAATAACGTTTTTAAAACATTATTTGCATCAACAGATTCAAGTTTTAAAATACAATATACTTTAAAATTTTGACTGACGTGGCTTCTGATACCAATTATGGGTGATCCGTGTGTGAGTATTTATATAAATATAGTATCGGATGCACGTGATACACGAGATTCAACAAGTCAACCCTTTAGGAAAAAAGATTTGTATTTTTCTGACTTTTAAATTATTTATTATGAATTAAAAACTAATCTAAACTATTTAAATGATTTAAAATAGCAAATGACTTTGGAAAAATCTGAAATTTTGCAGAAAAATCTGAAATGTTATTCTAAAGCTAGGAAAAATAAAATCAGAACTCAGTTCAATCTAAATAAGCAGAATGGGCCAATAAGCAGTTTCAAATAAGCTCAAAAATAAGCTAAACAGTACCAATGAACATCCATTGATCAAATACTGACAAACACACTATATGGGACTTAAGTCTACTCAATAAGCCCAAATAAACTCAAGGAATGAGCAGATAAGCAGTTGGCCAGTTGCAATTTTTGTGCAGAAATAAATGGGTGAACAGCCCACTTTAGACTGTTCCATAAGCTAGGAAACAGCTAATTGGGGCAAAAACAAAAGCAGAACTTTAAAGCTTATACTACACACTACTTTCAAACTGAAAATGCCTAATTTTTAAGTCCAATTGCTTATTCAATTAAGCTCAAGATCAGATGCACTTGGGAACATGAAATTTGTGCAGGTCAAGAGCAGTTTAAATGGGCTATTTGCAGACCCAAATTAAGCTGTCTAATAAGCTCTAAAGTGAAATCCCAGATCAAAATCTAAAACCCTATACTACTAGCTATAAGCAGAACTAATTATCAGGCAAAAGGCTCAAAAGGATAAGCAAATCTGAGGCAAGCAATAAGGTGAGATCAGCAGACAATTATGCAGGTCTGCATATTTGGGCTGTGTGATCAGTGAGTGGTGAAAATGGCACAAACCAAATGATGCTAGCCTAGCTTCTACACTATTACTTAATGACATCAAAGGAGCACAAAAATGCCACAAGCACAGTTCAAAACAGCTTATTGCAAATAATGGCTTATATGATCAGTTAGATCCTTAAGCTTCTCACAGTTAACTTAAACTCACAAAACACCTCAAACAAGCTCAATTTCTCCTATTATCAGCTAAACTAGGCTTAACTAAGCTAGATCAAAAGTGATCAAAAAGCAAGTGAACAGTGACCATGAAAAATTTCCCAATATAAACTTATTCCAAACACCCCTTGTGAGGGCTGTTTTGGTTCTTTACCCAAGAATTTATCATGATAAGCTATACTTCTGATTGAAAACTGATTTACTATCCTAATTAAGCACTCAGGATCATTTTCAACATAAATAAGGGCTAAAATAAGCTAGATTCTAATTAAGCTTTTTTTGGTTACTTTGAGCTTTTTTTTTTTTCTTTTTGAAAACTAGAACAATTAAGTAAACATGATCATACTAACTTGAACTAACATCCATAAGCACCAGTGAGCAGATATTAAGCAGAAAAATACCAAATAAGCATATGAACAGTAAATTTGACTTATGTTGACCAAACTTAGAATTTCATTAAAATTGAAGTACAATACTGAAAAGGGAAAGATAAAATGACAATAAGCTTAAAAGAGTACAAGTACCTTAAAATTTTAGCTAAAATAAAACCTAAACTTCTACTGATACAACACTACGTATTTATACTACTCTAAAAACTAGGGTTCTTTAGCCTTGTGTGCTTCTTTTGTGAGAGAAAACAGCCTTGGAACTCATTTGTGCTTCTTGGGATTCATTCTCAACCCTTGGATTGCTTTGGTCTTCATCACAGCCTTTTATCCAATTTTTGGCGCCCAATTAGGTTGTGGATTGCCAGCGTGGCAATGGTCACACGTGAAGATAGTACTTGGGGGGTGGTATCTCGTGAACTAGATGGAGCAGAGGAGTAGGGTGGGTGGTGGCGTGTGGCAGAGGTGGTGATGATGGTGTTGGGTTTACTTTTTGTTGGGCGGGAAATGGGAAGGAGAAAAAGTTAAGGTCTGAGTTTGAACTAGACTTGTGTTTAGCTAAAATAAACCGGGTATGGGTTATGTTTTATGGGTTGGGCTTTTATTTGAGTGGGCTGGTAGTTAGGTTTATAAGGGTTGGGTTTAATTTTGGTTTAAGGGATTTCAGATTAGTTGTGAAATGGGTTAAACTTTGAGGGGCCATTCTTGTAAATACTGAAAATCCAGGGACCATGGCTGCCAACTTTGAAAATTAATTTCCAAGGGTCACTTGTGTTGTTTTAGTATTTTCGGGGTTGACTTTGACTTTTCTTGATCAAATGCACCATTGTTGTCGAGTCGATCCAAAAATGTCCGTTTTCGCTCCGTTTTCAATCCTTTGTACCTGAAACATATAAAAACACAAAACCAAGGATATCTGCAATATATTTGGGCGTTTTTGGTCATTTTTGTGTCTTAAATGGGTGTAAAATGACGAGTATTTACGCACTCATCAGTGGGAAACTAGAAGGGGGGTTGAATAGTTTACCAGTTTTAATTTCTTTTAAAAATCTTGTTTTAAAAGTTTGCTTTTGGAAACTTTGATTCGAACTTTATGTGTAATCAATCAACACCAATATGAACTACAAACTAAAGTAACAAATGATAAATAATAAAAGTAAAGAGTAGAGTTGGAAAGATCAAACCGAGACAAAGGATTTATATTGGTTCGGCCATGAAACTCTTCTTCGCCCTACTCCACTCCCCGAGTACCATACTCGAGAGTTTCAAACACTATATCAACAACCTCCCTTCAGGCAGGGAAAACCGTACACGTCACTTATCCTATTACCGACACTAAGCTAGATGTCGAGTGATAATCTTAGCTAGCACCAATCTACCAAGGTCCACGTGACCAATCAATCAAGCCCAATGGCTACACGAGATCACCAAGATCTCAACACGATCAAAATGATCAACACTCTCTCAACTAACACTAATCTATCGACCCTAGATCTTCTTGATCAATCACACAAGCCCAATAGCTTTAAAAAAATATACACTATCTCTATAAGATCACACTTGATCTTCACTCTCACTCACAAAAGATAAATAATACTTGATGTAGGCTATGATACAACAAGGTTGTAACAAGTGTTACAAAAACCTAACAACTATAACTCTTGTATCTTCTTGAATACTTTGAGTTCTTCTCTTGCTAATGAAGAGGAATGATAACACCTTGTATCAACTTGGATACTTGTGCTCTTCTCTTGCTAATGAAGAGGAATGAAGAGGATCTCTTGGTGGATGATTGGATCACTCTTAAAACAAAAGAAAACTAATCTAAATGATCTAAAGAAGAGAAAGGTGTGAGAGGTTTAAACTCAGAAGTTTTTCTGTGTGAAAGGGTGCCTAAAAACTATGAATGGGGTTGGTTTTTATAGGCAAGTGATGAATCGAAAAGTGTACCGCTTTTAGGGGGTCATTTAAGCCCTAAATCGTATTTATTTGATCAAATATTGCCCTAAATCGTTTCTTTTGTCATTTTAGGTACTTTAGAGGAGAAAATTGGAAAAGGAAGCATTTTGGATGTTTTTGGAGCATAAAAGTGAAGAAAACGACAAAGTCTCAAAATCTGCTGGAATAGTACCTTTGACAGCGTCAAGCCCAAGCCTGACAGCGTCAAGACCAAGCCTGACAGCGTCAAGACCAAGCCTGACAGCGTCAAGCCTTGATAGGCCAGAACGTATTTTTTGAGTTTAAAGGGAGACGGTGTCAAGAAGGCCGTCAAGCCTTGCCAACAGAAATATTGCCTATAAATACAACATCATAACTTCACTTTTTGTAAGCCCTAAACCCTAAGTCCGATTCTAGGGTTTAGGTAGGTGTTTTTCCAGCAACTTTGAAGGTCTTAATCACTCCATAAACATCTTGTAATTGTGTGTTGATTCTATCTTAATTATGTCTTCCATTATTATTGTTGCTTGTTCTTCATTGATTATGTTTTACTAAATCACCTAGTGTTTACCTATGATTGTGTGAAACTTGTGTATAACTGATTAGATCTTATTGATTTCTTGTTGTTGATGTGTGTGTCCATCTCCATCAATTAGGGCGTGACAACTTCAATAGATCTAGTTGGTTTAGTTTATAATTCTTGCTTCCTATTGTTTCTTGTTTTGATTGGGTGATATCGATGTTAGGCTTAAGAAAACTGGCCAACCTCCTATATGGTAATGTGCTTGAACGTCTTAAGAAGCATGAACCAAGGTGTACTAAGGTTAATTGGTTGTATTTAATGCATAAGCGAATTCTAGTGATCCCATGTTAGGAGCTTCTTAGCCGGCTCGACATAGGAGTGAAGTAGGAGCTTATAGAGTTGGGGAAGATCGTACACACCCCCACGATTGGTATTAAGGAATACAACCCGTCAATTAAAACAAGGTGTGACAATTCAATAGGTAGAATTGGATAGCTAGCAAGGAGTAATATATCAGAGGTAAACATGCTTCACTTCCCTTGTAGAACCCTAGTCTACTTTTCTTGCAGATTAGTTTAGTTAGTAGCTTTTGGGTTAGTTGATTAGCAACTAATTCCGCCCCTTCTTCCAAAACACGAGATTTTTACTTGCTTTCCATAAAATATAAAAATACAAAAAGAATCATCCATCACCTCTAGACCTAGTTAGAATAATTTCAATCCCAACGAACACTATTCTTTGAGTTGAACGATGAATCCCCCGGTACTTGCCACTTTACTATACTACAACGGTCAGGTACACTGCCTGGTGGGGATAGCAAGCCTCTTGAGATCCCTTGAGAGGTAAAACCTACTGCGAGGGCGCAATCCCACGCATCAAGTTTTTGGCGCCGCTGCCGGGGAATAGTTATTGGTTAGTGATGCGCGTGATGTGTCGTTGCGGTTTAGTAGTTTTAATGCCTACTCAAGTTTTAAATTTATATTTAGCCGACTTATCAATAACACACACACTTAACGAGCAGTGTACCCGGTCAGTATGAATATAATGGTAAGTAGAGTGTCGATCACTAAGAGTGGAACGTATTATCTAGTTATTCTAATCAGTATTTTAATATATTAAGTTAGCTATACAACCTAATCTAACGCAAGGGGGGTTCAGCCTGAGAGACTGGCACGATTTGGTTGTAATTAAATAATAAACTAAACCAATAGGCACGAATCAGCAAGTAGCACACACGTACACAGATAAATACTCGAGACAATAAGAGGGTTGTCCTTATGATAAGTAGTTTGTCACTTGTTTTATTGCTAGTGTTATATGAAGTGTATAGTTCGATGCAACGCACCGAGATTAAGTCCTTTCTCGTTGGTTCTAATCTTATCGGCGAGTAAACCCTTAATGATTACTTATGACTATCCCGTTTATCTTTCTCCTACTTTTCTACAGACCATAGAATACATAGGCATCTAATAAACAGGCGAGGGCAGAGGCATGGCGACCCGATCAAAGCTCAGCTAGACACAGAGGTTATCAATGCACTAATAAAAGTCACCAATGACATCAACATATAAACTTTAATTAATGAGAAAGCAGTTTTAAGGGAGTGCAACCTTTCCGTTGTCACGTTACACAAGCCACCAATCTTGATGAATTAAAGTTTACTAACACAATAAAACAAAACTACTTAATGAATTAAACACATGCAGCACCTTCTTACAGCTCTTGTATCTTTGATTTGGGTGTGTCTTGTGCTGCTGCCTTGACTGAATTCGTCCTTGGTTTCTGGTCTTCGGTCTTCGGTTCAAACTTCGGAACTCTTAATTCGTCTGGTCTTTGGGGTATTTATAGTTTCTGTCTGAGGGTGAGATGCGGCGCATCTAAGGAGTAGATGCGGCGCATGTACTTAACTTCGCGTGGGGTCCAAGATTATAATATTTAGGAATATTCGTACACCGCCAGAAGATACGGCGTATCTTTATCTTTGGATGCGGCGCATGTCCTCTTGTATCTTGGATCGTATCTGGTGAAATATTAATAGTGATGCGGCGCATGTCATAAGTGAGATGCGGCGCATCTGGAGCAGAATAGTCTTGATCTTGTACATTTCGGTAGACTCTTAACTTCTTGCATGTTTTGCTCCATAATTAGTCCAAAATCGACAAGTTTCACCAAATGCTTGTTTTCAACTGAGAATTACAAAAGTAAACGATTAAGTATCAATCCTCATACATAATATAATAAAACAAGTCAATTTAATAGGATAAATGATAGTAATAAAATGTACTTATTTGAGTTCATCAAATATCCCCCCACTTGAACTTTACTTGTCCCCAAGTAAACCTTAGAATTAATCTTATGAAAATGTATCCTAACAGATATTAGGATTTATTTTTATATTTAAGCATGTATTCATTTTTTTTGTCATAATCACACAACTAAACACTTAACGAATTAGAAGTAGAATAAAATATTTTGATAAAAGCAAATCTAATCGTTTAACTGTCCAGTCGCGACGAATATTCTATCATAAGCTTGGCAAGTATACACATCTCCTCCACTAAAGCCAAGGAATAACAAGTCTAAAGCGGTAAAAAGGGTTTTTAGGCTTAAGGGTTAATTATTCTTAATCTCTATCGATCTCAAATTCCAGAAAAGGCGACAAAATCACAAATACATGATCGAATCCACGAACACGATACTTGCAATTGCTCAAATCCTTAACTCGAATAGGCTAAAGATAGGTCCAAACTTCACCAATAATAATATATCAAAAAGGGCGACAAAATCATAAATACATAGCCGAATCCACGACTACGATACTTAAGATTGCTCAAATCCCTAATCTCAATAAATCAAAGGTTTGGTTGGATAAAGAATAATACAGAGTATGGATAATTTTTTGGATATAAATTGGTGTAAAATAAAAAATAAACAAAACAAATAAATTAAAATCCTAAGTGTGGTTAATCACTATCCCAACCATCCCATGAATAAGACTCATATCATTGACTAACTCACGCTTTGACACTTGAAACTCACGCTTTGGGTAGACACGAATTATACTCAACAAGATCTTAATCAAAGAATAAACCTTAGTTGACGTTCCCATAACTGCCAACTCCCATTCAATCCATAGATATAATATACAACAACTAGTGGTGATATCGACCACTTACATAACTTTACATCGTTGGTTTATCATTCTTCCAACTCTTTTTTTTTTTCTCATTTTTTTTTTTTTTTTAATAAACTACTAACATAAACATAGATGTGTAAAATTTCACCACATCACCAAAATGATAATTCTGGATAATTTTTCCATACTTTTCATGACTTCAGAAATAACGGTAATAGTGAAAGTAGTAAACACACGAAAAATAAACTCAAAGATATACAATATTTACTTTCACTCCAATTGCATTGTGCAATTTCCCGACCTAACCATAGATAATGAATTACGCACGCGAACGCAGGTAATGTAAGGAAACTCACTTTGCCTATAGCAATTAACCAACCACGGATTCTAATCTACAGGGTAGGCTAAGGTTTAAGGTGTAACGAAACATTTTTAACATAGGTGTAAGAAACGAAAGGAATGGCTCTGAGTGTTTTTCTAGGGGTATCTTACTCTAAAAATGAGAGTAACAAAGGGTTTATACGGGGGTTAACTAACCAGTGTAGTTAGCTAATATCACATAACATATAAGGCTATTTGGGTGTAATCCTAGAAATTTTACCAATTTAGACAAGTCATTCCAATTATATCAATAATACTTATTATGGTGGTCTCGAATAGTATACAAGCCAAGTTCTAAAGTTTACAAGTCACCGGCACACTCATAGATTTGTGAATTTTGAAAAATCACAATTTTTGAAAATAACGTCATGTGTGCAGCTATGCAACTTAGAATTTAAACAAAAACATGCTAAAAAATTTTAAATTTTGATATATTAAGCACATTTTAAGCATATTTTGAAAAGTTTAGGACAAGTAAGTGTTAAGTGTTCTAATTCTCCAATCCCCCCACTTAAGTTAAACAACGTCCTCGTTGTTCGTATAAAAATCTGGAAAATAAAAGAATTAGAACAGAAAAACTCCCCTGAGATTTGCTCGGTATGATCCTCCATTAGTATTAGAGCAAAAATCAATTTCTTGTGGATTAGAACGTTTAAGCTTCATATTTGATGTATCCACAGGAAATGCAGGAATCTATAATACCACCAAGGCTTCAAAACACACCTAAGATAAGAAAGGTTCAACTTGCATAATACATTAGTAGTTAGGAAAAAAAAATAAAACATAAAAATAAAAATGAAAATCATCAGGTCAGTCGATGCGCCGTATCTTATGGAAGAAGATACGCCGTATCGAGCCTGGAATAAATACGGATCAGAATAAAAGATGCGCCGCATCCTTAACCAGGGATGCGCCGCATTGTAATAAACTGATAAAAAGTTTTAAATTCGAAAATAAAAAATGCAGAAAAATAAAATAAAATAAGATATGACCATTGCAGGAGATGTGTCGCATCTCAGGATGGAGATGCGCCGTATCCTCGGCGGCCTGACTGACTCGACACATAAACAGAATAATAAAGATAAATCCGGGTTGTCTCCCGGTAAGCACTTGTCTTTATTCCAGAGTCTTCAAGTTAGACTCACGTTCAGCTCTTTAGTATCGATCATTTATTCCTACATTGCCACGTAGGATCCATCTAGCAACCAATTCGTCACGTATATATTCAGGTCCCAAATTCAAAACTCCTTTATAGAATCCTTCCATCATTTGATATGGGTACTCAATCCCTCTTTTCATGTCATCATTACTAATAAAAAGGAATGGAGAGAATTTGTAGCAGACCCTATTAGTAGCATGTTTAAACCCAGGGTGAGTTCGGGGCATCATATAAGTGATAATGTCGCTTCCACATTGAAAGGTGATCTTTCCTTCAAATCGTTTTGCATTAATAGTGATCTCCCTACAAAATGGTTTTCCAACAATCACGTCACCCATATTGCTGTCACGATAGGCATTCATGTCTTCAACAACGGCGAACTCAGTTACAATAGTAAAGCGTCCAACGAAGATCGAGACATTAATGAAGGCTCCAACTACATTTTTCCCTTTATGCTCCACTTTATTTCTCATAATAGAATTGTAAAAGCTTCTTGTCATGACATTGATTGGTAAAATAGGAAAGAAATTGGCGTCAATACACTTGTACCCAATCATGCATGGGAATTGCAAATTGTAAGCACAATTGGCGTTGATCCTTCTACCGTAATCCCAAGAACCATCATATCCCTCAAATTCATCGTAATTCCTAGTATTAATAACGTTGACTTTTGGACTATCCACAATTTCTCCTTCTTCTAACTCAGATTCCGCATCGTCCATGAATAGGTCCTTGGATTCTATTGGTCCATCAAGGTCATTAAGTTCAATGTAGTCCCCGTCGTAACGTTCGGGTGATTTATCATGCACTAATATATCATTCATAAAGTTGGCTTCGAAGTCGAAGTCAATCAGCTCTCCGAATCCATCCATTTTCCTTCTGAAATAATCACAAAGGCATCAGTAGGATCTGTTCGCTAGAAGAGAAATTAATGAATATAGAAATGGATATAAGAATACAATTAGCTCATATCAGAAGACGATGCGCCGTATCCAAAAAGTAGGATACGCCGTATCTTATAATCGTTAAAATTTAATCAGACTTTATTCAGAAAATAGATACGCCGCTTAGAAATTTGAATGCGCCGTATCAATTTTAATAATCAAAGATCGGTATTTATTTAAAATTAAATGCGCCGTATTAACAAAAGTTAATGCGCCGTATTTTCGTTACGTTTCAAAATACGAGATTTTTGATTCAGAAGATACGCCGTATCGATAGAGATCGATGCGCCGTATCTGTTTAATTAATCGAAAACTGTTTTTAATTAAAATAATAGATACGCCGTATCTGCTAAAGCAGATGCGTCGTATGGCGTTAACGTTTAGAAAATTTTTTTTTTATCAAAAACAGATACGCCGTATCTTGGGGAAAAGATGCGTCGTATCGCTTTATCGCTTAGAAAAAATTTTCTTATTAAAAACAGATACGCCGTATCTTGGGGAAAAGATGCGTCGTATCGAATTAATTAAACGCGTTGTATTTTATAAAAAATTGAACGCAATACGCCGTATCTGAGAAATCAGATGCGCCGTATCGTTCGATTTAGCTCAGTACAACGATAGCAGAAATCAAAAAAAATACGAAAAATAAAAACAAATAAAACACACGAAAATAAACACAAACAAAAGCAAACAAATAACACACAAAAACAGAAAATATGCAAAAAAGTACAATGAATGCAAATTAATCTAATACACAACAAAATTAGCGGTTAGATAAAAAAATTAAAAACCTAATTAAAATACTAATCAAATTAACAGATAATAACAATTCACTCCCCGGCAGCGGCGCCAAAAACTTGATGCGCGTGATGTGTCGTTGCGGTTTAGCAGTTTTAATGCCTACTCAAGTTTTAAATTTATATTTAGCCGACTTATCAATAACACACACACTTAACGAGCAGTGTACCCGGTCAGTATGAATATAATGGTAAGTAGAGTGTCGATCACTAAGAGTGGAACGTATTATCTAGTTATTCTAATCAGTATTTTAATATATTAAGTTAGCTATACAACCTAATCTAACGCAAGGGGGGTTCAGCCTGAGAGACTGGCACGATTTGGTTGTAATTAAATAATAAACTAAACCAATAGGCACGAATCAGCAAGTAGCATACACGTACACAGATAAATACTCAAGACAATAAGAGGGCTGTCCTTATGATAAGTAGTTTGTCACTTGTTTTATTGCTAGTGTTATATGAAGTGTATAGTTCGATGCAACGCACCGAGATTAAGTCCTTTCTCGTTGGTTCTAATCTTATCGGCGAGTAAACCCTTAATGATTACTTATGAATATCCCGTTTATCTTTCTCCTACTTTTCTACAGACCATAGAATACATAGGCATCTAATAAACAGGCGAGGGCAGAGGCATGGCGACCCGATCAACGCTCAGCTAGACACAGAGGTTATCAATGCACTAATAAAAGTCACCAATGACATCAACATATAAACTTTAATTAATGAGAAAGCAGTTTTAAGGGAGTGCAACCTTTCCGTTGTCACGTTACACAAGCCACCAATCTTGATGAATTAAAGTTTACTAACACAATAAAACAAAACTACTTAATGAATTAAACACATGCAGCACCTTCTTACAGCTCTTGTATCTTTGATTTGGGTGTGTCTTGTGCTGCTGCCTTGACTGAATTCGTCCTTGGTTTCTGGTCTTCGGTTAAAACTTCGGAACTCTTAATTCGTCTGGTCTTTGGGGTATTTATAGTTTCTGTCTGAGGGTGAGATGCGGCGCATCTAAGGAGTAGATGCGGCGCATGTACTTAACTTCGCGTGGGGTCCAAGATTATAATATTCAGGAATATTCGTACACCGCCAGAAGATGCGGCGTATCTTCATCTTTGGATGCGGCGCATGTCCTCTTGTATCTTGGATCGTATCTGGTGAAATATTGATAGTGATGCGGCGCATGTCATAAGTGAGATGCGGCGCATCTGGAGCAGAATAGTCTTGATCTTGTACATTTCGGTAGACTCTTAACTTCTTGCATGTTTTGCTCCATAATTAGTCCAAAATCGCCAAGTTTCACCAAATGCTTGTTTTCAACTGAGAATTACAAAAGTAAACGATTAAGTATCAATCCTCATACATAATATAATAAAACAAGTCAATTTAATAGGATAAATGATAGTAATAAAATGTACTTATTTGAGTTCATCATTTAGGTTGAATTTTTATTTTATTAGGTCTACTCACTAGATTCCTTTCTAGTGAGATTTCTATTTTATTTTTCTAGGTTTTCTTTAGTCTATCTTTTTTCTTCGTTTCTTTGTTCGTAACCATTACCATCCGACATCATGGAAGGTGGTAATATCCTCGATCCCAACAACCCACCACCACAACAACAGCCACCTCCTAGAGCCCGTACCTTAGGAGACTACTCCCGTCCTAGCCACCATGGCTATAGAAACACCATTGAGCTCACTCAAGGAGCCAATGTCACTCCCTTGCGATCCGACACCATCCGGTTGGTGCAAAGCGGATGCACATTCCATGGACTTCGTTCCGAAGATCCTAATCAACATCTCAAGGACTTTCTCAAAATCGTTGATTCCATAGACCTTGATGTTGCCACTCGAGAGACGACCCGACTGCGTCTCTTTCAATTCTCTCTGCGGGACCAAGCTAGTCAATGGCTAGAGCGTCTACCCGCAGGATCCATCACCTCTTGGGATGATCTCACCACTCGTTTCCTCGCTCAGTTTTTCCCACCAGGAAGAACTACCAAGCTAAGAAATGATATCTTGATGTTCCAACAACGTCAAGGCGAAACCCTCTACGAGGCATGGACTCGATTCAAGGACTTACTCCAAAAAGTCCCTCACCATGGCATAGAACTTTGGCTCCAAGTCCAAATCTTCTATGACCACATCAATCTCTCCACAAGGCAAACCATTGACCAATCGGCCGGTGGTAAGCTACGTGATCTAAGTGCGGAACAATCATGGGCTCTCCTGGAAGATCTTGCTCTTTATGACAACGAAAGTTGGAGTGATCCCCGTGATTGGAATAAAACGGTCAAGGCAATATCTTTGCCTTCGAACAATTCAAGCACTTCCGACCGTAGGATCATAGAACTTGAAGACCAAGTCAAGTTTCTTATGAAATCCTACGAGGCTCCTAAACCTTCAAGCCAAGTGAACAAAATCACTTCTTCGTGTGAATTATGTAGTGGTCCCCACGACACTCGTGATTGCATGGAACTCCCCGAACAAGCTTTTGCGGACTACGCATCCTCGCGTACCGACGGAGCGGGAGACAAGTGGTACACTTTCAAACCCGAGCCAAAACCCTACGGTGATTCATACAACCCCTCATGGAAAAATCACCCAAACCTTAGGTGGAAACAAAACCAAAACGCACGACAAACCGATTCTTCCAACCCACCTAATCGTTTCCAATCAAGCGGTTCCAACTCGAACCGTACTTTCAATAACAATCCTTCCAACAATTATGGTAGTACCAATAACTTTGGAGGATTGATGTCTTAATTTATGGCATCTCAAGAAGCTCGTTTGGCCAAGTTTGAAGCCGATTTCAAACAAAAACAAAGCGAGATGACCAATAAGATTGACACTTTGTTGAAAGCCCTCAATGACCGAGAAATGGGAGCACTCCCTAGAAACACAATCAAGAACCTGAAACTAAACGTCAACGCCATCTCGTCGGTTTCGTCTCCTAGTTCTTGTCCACAATATTATTCGGTCAATTCCATGAGCACGTGTTTCAAACAAACCCAAGTCGTTCAAAATGACCAAGAAGTTATGATATCCAACACTAAATTGGTCAACAACATAGTTGAAACACCTCCCACTCAAAACCTTGACGAAGAATTCAAGGAGCTCCACCTTGAAAGTCAGGTTATTGATGTGTTGGATGAGAAGAAGCTCAAGTTAGGCGAAAAAGGGACCGCCTTTGTTCAGAACAAGCTACCTAAGAAGTTAGATGATCCGGGCTTATTTGTTCTACCTTGCAAGATCGG
This sequence comes from Artemisia tridentata subsp. tridentata, assembly GCA_021014915.2. Lineage (NCBI taxonomy): Eukaryota > Viridiplantae > Streptophyta > Magnoliopsida > Asterales > Asteraceae > Artemisia > Artemisia tridentata. The sequence goes on from CP139507.1 coordinate 217,772,303, forward strand.
TAATTCGGAGGCTTATGACACATTAGCCGATCTTGGATCAAGCCTTAACCTACTTCCGTTACCTCTCTACACCTCTCTGAAACTAGGAAAACTTGAAGAAACCGAGGTGATAATAGGCTTAGCGGATGGAAGTGTTGCTTACCCGGTTGGAGTAGTCAAGGACGTGTTAGTACACATAGGAAAACTAACCATTTTAGCCGATTTCCACGTCCTTGATATGGTTAGCGACCCTACATGCCCCTTGTTGATAGGTAGAGGATTTTTGGCGACCGCTAGTGCTATGATTGATTGTAAGGAATCTAAGATAGCAGTAGGAGAAGGTGATACTTGGTCAGTCTATGATGTAAAGAAACATGCTTATGATACTAGTGATGAACCAACACCCCATTGGTTAGAATTAAATAGGAGACCATCTAGATATGGACCTTGGATCGATAGAGACTTCATAGGACCCCAACGTCCATTTTACCTAGAAGAGGACTTTGTGAACCGAACACATGCGGTAGAACAACTCTTGGCTAGGGACACCGAATTGGATCCATTTGAAGACCCTCTAGTTTTTAGGAAGATGATTGATTTCCTAGGAGTTTTGCCAATTAACCTAGGGATGAATAAGTGGACTTGTGAGGACGATGATCATAAGTGGGATTGGGACAAACCACCCAAAGATGGAGATGGGTCATGGCATATTAAGATGACATTGTATGACCCGGATGGAGAGAAGTTTGAAAAGATATATCGTACTATGCGGACCAATAGAAAGCTTCAATCCAAGCTTAACCCTAAAGATGTCCTCGATGACGATCTCACCTACATAGGTTAAAAGGACTTTGAGTCTAGCTACAAGACTCGTTAATAAAGAAAAGCGCTTCTTGGAAGGCAACCCAAGCTTTATTTGCTTTGTGTGTTTATTTATTTGTTTGTTTGATTTTATTTGTTTCCATATGTATGTTTAATTTTTATTATTATTGATTCATGTTCAAAACTAAATTGTGAAAATGCTTTATCTTGTTTTTAACTTCGTCTTAACTACATATAAAGGTATTTTGCAAAAGATAAGTGTAAGGGAAATCCAAATTTGTTTATTAGAACAAATGAACATGAATCATAACAATATTAAATTAACATACATATTAGTAATTCTTTGAGTCAAATGCTTGTATCGAGTCATAATGATGTTTTGCAGGAATTCCAGGAAGTAAGGTATAGGTTTTTCCAGAAATTTTCTGAAATCTTAACATGAGAATTCTGTCAGATCATTTCCGACGGCGTCAGGCTTTACAACCTGACGGCGTCAGGTTTTAATTTTCTGAAATTTTTGAAAGTTTTGTTTTCATAAAAAGTTTTTATTAAATCTCTAACTTATAAACTCCAGGAATCTGCAAAATAATCATTCCACAAGCATTATATCCTTATATAGATTTATCCCGCCGATGTTATGCAGGTTTTCTTGTTTGTTTTCTCAGGTTTAACAGGTTATTTTGGACAAAGAGATGTATGTGGAATCAAGCTTTTGGCGATGCCTTAGTCTTGAAGCCTCTACTTTCTCTTGGAAGAAGATCTAACCATGTTACCTCTCTATCCACCAAACGAATCAGGGGAGTATTTGATTTCATTCGTTTACCTTATTTACTTTTACATCTTGTTATTTGAACATTGGGGACAATGTTCATCTTAAGTGTAAGGGGGGGGGGGTGGTAAAGTACGATACTTTAGAGAATACAAGTGCACTTGATTTTTGTTTGTTTAATGGTAGATGTGTAATAAAACTGAGAGAAATACCTGTTAAGGCAATTTTAGTGCCAAATTTAAAATTTTTTACAACATTTAGGAGTGAAACTTTGATCTTAATGAGCGTCTCATGGATAGGAGTTGTATGACTAGCACAAAACCGTACCACTAAAAAATTTTCCACCCCCAAATATGTGAGGTTCGCCCCTAGAATTGGTAGGAAAAGCATTTATGCTATGATGTGTGTACCGGTAGCACTTAGATTTTAGAACTTGCGTTAGGACCATTCCGAGGCCACAAGTGAGACTACATTCGTGTAGTTAGATTTACTACATGATAAGAGGCATTAGGATTAACCCACTGTTTTACACCTGTGTTTTTGTTATAATTACATTGGCTACATTGGTCAAGTAATTCTCCCACACCCTTTGCGTTGTACTCATTTTTAGTACACGATACCCCTAGTACACCCCTCAGAGCCTATCTTTTCGTTTCTAACTTTAAGCATTTTACTTAAAGTAAGAATTTGTTTACACCCCACTTAAATGTACAGCCAAATCGCCTTAGCCTACCTTGTATGCACTCATTTTTAGTGCATTATTGTGACAACATTTGTTTAAACCCCAAGTTAATTATCTAATTGATTACATGGTTGCTAAGTCGAGTCATATCCTTGTACATATTGTTTTGGGACGATTGGGACTCATGGGTAAAGTACTAGTGTAATGGAGTAATGGGGAAGAACAACATTATTACCCCCATATGTGCTAAATATTTTAAAAAGTACTCCAAGTGTTTCGATTATCTTAATTCGAGTCGTTAGAATAGTTAATTGTAAAGTTATGTAAAAGTTCAAGTGTAAGGGGGATACAACCCCCCTACGATGTATTATTTTGGATGGTAGGGCAAGAGTGTATGCACAAAAAAAAAAAAAAAAAAAAAAAAAAAAAAAAAAAGTAGAAAAAACATACGGACTACCATCCCGTTTCATTTTATGTTTATTTTATATTTTTGTTATTTTTTTCATTAGCTTAAGTCGATTCTAGTCTTGGCTTAGCAACGCCATATTGTACATGTAATTAATCAAGATCTTTAACTCGCCACCAGTAAAATATCCTTTATCCAACAAAACCGTGTTTATCATATCCCTACACCTAACGTTATAACCCGTTTAAAAACCCTCTTTGATAGTTTATCTTAGGTGCTTACGCCTAGTGGAGGAGGTTTTTGATCCTTTCCCAAGCCTATGGTAATCTATTTGCTAGGACAGGTAGTGAGAGATATTATCCATTTTCATTTATGAGATATACTTTTATGACACCTGAGAGATGTGAGTATCTAAACACTACTTGTGAGGTGCTAGTCTGTAATCTCCGTGCTTATTATGATTAAAGTGGAATGACTATTTGTTGTAATTACTTTTATATTATCGTTAAATGACCCCTAACTTGTATTTTGTTTAGAATAAAAGCGCATTTGCTTGAGGACAAGCAAATCTCAAGTGTAAGGGTATTTGATGAAGCGAAAAGTGTACCGCTTTTAGGGGGTCATTTAAGCCCTAAATCGTATTTATTTGATCAAATATTGCCCTAAATCGTTCCTTTTGTCATTTTAGGTACTTTGGAGGAGAAAATTGGAAAAGGAAGCATTTTGGACGTTTTTGGAGCATAAAAGTGAAGAAAACGACAAAGTCTCAAAATCTGCTGGAATAGTACCTTTGACAGCGTCAAGCCCAAGCCTGACAGCGTCAAGACCAAGCCTGACAGCGTCAAGACCAAGCCTGACAGCGTCAAACCTTGATAGGCCAGAACGTATTTTTTGAGTTTAAAGGGAGACGGCGTCAAGAAGGCCGTCAAGCCTTGCCGACAGAAATATTGCCTATAAATACAACATCATAACTTCACTTTTTGTAAGCCCTAAACCCTAAGTCCGATTCTAGGGTTTAGGTAGGTGTTTTTCCAGCAACTTAGAAGGTCTTAATCACTCCATAAACATCTTGTAATGGTGTGTTGATTCTATCTTAATTATGTCTTCAATTATTATTGTTGCTTGTTCTTCATTGATTTTGTTTTACTAAATCACCTAGTGTTTACCTATGATTGTGTGAAACTTGTGTATAACTAATTAGATCTTATTGATTTCTTGTTGATGTGTGTGTCCATCTCCATCAATTAGGGCGTGACAACTTCAATAGATCTAGTTGGTTTAGTTTATAATTCTTGCTTCCTATTGTTTCTTGTTTTGATTGGGTGATATCGATGTTAGGCTTAAGAAAACTGGCCAACCTCCTATATGGTAACGTGCTTGAACGTCTTAAGAAGCATGAACCAAGGTGTACTAAGGTTAATTGGTTGTATTTAATGCATAAGCGAATTCTAGTGATCCCATGTTAGGAGCTTCTTAGCCGGCTCGACATAGGAGTGAAGTAGGAGCTTATAGAGTTGGGGAAGATCGTACACACCCCCATGATTGGTATTAAGGAATACAACCCGTCAATTAAAACAAGGTGTGACAATTCAATAGGTAGAATTGGATAGCTAGCAAGGAGTAACATATCATAGGTAGACATGCTTCACTTCCCTTGTAGAACCCTAGTTTACTTTTCTTGCATATTAGTTTAGTTAGTAGCTTTTGGGTTAGTTGATTAGCAACTAATTCCGCCCCTTCTTCCAAAACACGAGATTTTTACTTGCTTTCCATAAAATATAAAAATACAAAAAGGATCATCCATCACCTCTAGACCTAGTTAGAATAATTTCAATCCTAACGAACACTATTCTTTGAGTTGAACGATCAATCCCCCGGCACTTGCCACTTTACTATACTACAACGGTCAGGTACACTGCCTGGTGGGGATTGCAAGCCTCTTGAGATCCCTTGAGAGGTAAAACCTACTGCGAAGGCGCAATCCCACGCATCAGCAAGAAAAATCTGAACGTTACAGAAAATTTTGTATGGACGGCTCCACTAAACATGCCACGGCTCCACTAAATTTAGTGGAACCGTGGAGCCGTCCTAGACTAGGAAGCTCCAAATTTTATCTTTTCTGGTGAAAACTTATTTGGGGAAGGTTGGAGCTGATTTTGGGGGGGGGGGAAATAGCTGTTGTGATTTTCAAACTTATTTTTCCTTTAAAACATTTCTTAATAATTCAAAAATAATTTGTCATGTGTATTTTTGAATTTTTTTTTTATCCCATTAAAATGTGAACTCTCAAAACACAAATTCACTTCTTTGATCATTTGTCAAGTTGTAAATTTGTTCTAGAGTGATTTTCGTAGAAACGGGATCTTCCGATTAAAAACTTGTTTACGTTAATTTTAACGTAACGAGATTTCACATTTTTTCATCCTCAAAACGTGAAGTAATCGAAAGATATAAATAACGTTTTTAGAACATTATTTGCATCAACAAATCCCATGAGATTCACCAGTTTTGGTGATGATTAGGAACCCATGACACCCTAAGAAGGTGTATGGTAGGCTTAGACTAGCTGTGGTGTTGATTGGAAGTGATTAGAACAAGCCGTGAACTAGAAAAATGAGTTTTAACAAACAATAGAAAAGGTGCTGTCCCTTTTCGGAAAATCTGAAAAACTCAGTAGCTCAGGGAACATTTTGTCTTATATTTTTAGAAAATACTTTCAAAAACGAAACCGTGGCCGCTTGAATGAGTAAAAATGGGCTTACGACGAGAAAGATATGATTTTTCTAAGTTGAACGAAGAAAACTAGTTTTCTGAAAATTATACGCGCTGTCTCACGAATTTCAACAGACAAAATGAGGCGTTAGACGTGATCTAGGAGAGCCGACCTACTGAAAATATGTTAGTTCATATTAATTCGAAGCCGTGGATATAAACAACGTAGAAAACGAGCTTTTAACGACCAAGATACACGTGTTTGAAACCCGTTGAACACTAAACATTTCCATCAGCTTTTACACTAAAATGTTCTAAGTATAAAAACTGTTTTTGCAATACACTATATTGAGAGCCGTTTTTCTCATTGATCGAGACCCGTGTTGTCAAAAGTTAAATGATATGAACTCTAGACATTGTTACAAGGTTTCTAAAAACACCGAGCTTGATTACTAACTCTTAACGCACAATATTTCACGACTAGTTTTGCGAGGCCATTTGGGCAAATTTTCACAAGTTGAGAAAAATAGTAAACTACGACGAAAACACTATATTCACTAATAGACCACCAAACGAGGATCATGGAGTATCGTTTCAACATATTTACACGAAAAGTGTTTATTAAATTAACGAGACGTCAAAAATGTATTTTTCGGCGATAAACGTTATTTTCAAAATTAACGAGTGGTATCGATAACATACGTATTTGCATGTGTTGCGTAAATTCATGACTTACATTAGATACATCATTCATAATAGGTTGCGGTTAGAGACCGAGCCACATTTCATCATATTCACTATTGTCATTGTTGCTATCGCATCAGGTGAGTTTTCATAGCCCCGTTTTCAATTGTTTATTTGATTTTCTAAACTCTCGGGGGGAGAATACATTGCACCATTTTTCATACGGACCAAAGTATCAAATTCATTTACATTGCTTAAGTTACCATCATTGCCCAGATTAAAGTCCCCTATTATTATCATGAACCGTTAATTGTGAGCAAGCGAGGGTGAGTGAATAGATCTATTGAGGGTGACTCCTCCGTCCGGGTTGGTCGCTCCAACTTGTCAAACGGACGAATTTCATTTGAATCATATTAGAGTGTCTGGCAAAACACTCAGATGGGGCATTTCACTTCAGTCTAGCTTCGGGGTCATGAGCTTAAGAGCTAATATATTATTTTTATGTGACATTGTTTTGTAGTACACTTCATACTTGTGGTTACCGTAGAAACATTTCATTTACATAAACCTATGAACTCACCAACTTTATTTTTGACCATTTTAGTAATGTATTTTCAGGTAAATAAGGTAATCGCATCATGACCTGCATATGGACTTATTTTGGAGTCGCAAAGACGACGCGTCTCACTTATCTTTTATGCACTTAATTATCGTTTGATTTGTATAAACTTATTTCCGAAATCATGAAACACCTTTTGGGACCTAACATTGTAACTCTGAATGTTTTTAATTGATCAAACGATGTATTTTTAAAACTACACTTTAGGTCGTTCAATATAACTGTAACTGTGGTGCTATGATCAGTCACGCCATCGGAATTCCATTCCGCTGCAAGTCAGGTAATTTGGGGGTGTAAAAGATTGGTACCAGAGCAAAGGTTATAGCGAACTAGGTTGTCCATAACACCCTAGACTATAACTAGATCATCATAGCATCTTATCATTTTAGCATAAGTGCATATTCATTATACATGCGATTTCATAGATATATCATTTCATCATAACCCGCATAATGTAAATGGTTATTTACTTTTATTTCACATCGATTGTCACAGAGATGTCTTCAGATACACATCCCATTGTCATTTCATCTGATTCTGACACAGACGAGGTTTCATCACTACCCATCATTGTGCTAGAGTCAGTTACTTCATCACTGCCTACTATCATCCTATCCTCAGTGGAGCCTACTCCACAGTCATCACCTGTGCTATCTGAGGCTGACACCGAACCCTTCGAGGAGGGCGAGGTTGCACCTACTCCACCCATGTCACCTGTGATCCGCCGTGGTCCTAGAGTTGTTCCTGTCATCCAGCCAGGACAACAGATACCTATTGGTCGGGTATACCGACTATATCCAGATGGACCACGCGTGAAGCGCACTGCTGCTAAGAGGGTTCCTCGTATCACTATCAGATCACCAGCTGCTTTTGTACCACTACCACCACCATCATCACTTACTCCTACCACCAGTGTCCATTCCAGAGCATTTACTCCATCTCATCCTCGCAGATGCCGAGTGGCTGCGCGGAAGAGAGTAGCATTCCGTACACCATTACCATCATCATCACTACCATCTTTATCATCACTATCACCATCCCTACCATCCCTACCAGATTGTACTCCAGATGATACACCATCAGCACCATTTCATCCCAGGGATCCTACTCCTACATCTGATCTGCCGCTTAAGAAGCATGCACGGCTTGACATCCCATCACAAGCCACTACAGATACCGCAGGGACTGCACCACCTCGCAGGTTCGAGATTGGCGAGAGTTCTAGAGCAGCATCAGCCAGACAGTCCACTATTTCAGCATTGGAGACAGGAGTGGATCAGCATCAGGAGCAGATAGATAGAGCATTGGGTCAGCTAGCAGAGATACCAGTGAGCCGAGTTGAGGCCATCGAGGAGGAGATTGAGGGATTGTTGTTAGGCAGGGTTTCTATAGATGTTTCATATCAAGGCTTAGAGGCCAGGCGGTAGGAGAGTTCTGAGCGCATCACCCAGTTGGGACAGGAGATGCCGGAGTTATTTGACAGGGCACAGATGTCCCAGGATGAGCATCACCGTCAGGCAGGAGAGTTAGCTTCAGTTCAAGCTAGGATTTCTGCATCAGAGAGCAGGGAGGCCGATCTTTAGCTCCGAGTTCAACATTTGGAGGAGATCGTGGTTGCTATTTCTAGAGATATCGAGAGGATTAGTTGTCGATTTGGTGGAGCACTAGGAGGTGCTTAGTGTTATACTTTTATCATGTAGCTTGTACTATTAGTATCCTAGTCCCGGGGTGTGGGACATAGTTTAAAGAACTTGTATGTCTTTTGGTTGTTGTACAAACAAATGTAGCAAGTGTGACTCTATTATGCAGGAATAGTTGTGCTATTTATGATATCGGCCTACGTTGACCGAAACTTTCATGTATTATATTCAGGAGTTGGCTGCATTGTGTCCAACTATGGTTTCAGATAATGAGAAGTTGTTAGAAAATTTCATTGGTGGATTACCTCACAGCATCCAGGGGGATGTAATTTCTTTTGACCCACAAACAATGGATGAGGCTATCAAAATATCCCAGAAGCTTATGGCTCAGGTAGTAAAGAAGGGAACCACTGTCAACAACAACAATAACCGCAATAGCAACAACAACTCCAGCAACTACCGAAACAACAACAATTATAACAACAACCGGAATAATACCAACCATGCTAACAACAACAATAACAAGAGAAGGTGGGATAACAACCAAGGTGGCAATGCCACTCAACCACCACCAAAAAGGCAAGAAATTGCAAAGGCCTATGCTGCAGGCCCAGTTGAGAAGAAAGGTTACAATGGTACCTTACCCAAGTGAAACAAATGTCAAACTCATCACAAGCCTGGAAATTGTCCTAATCCTTGTGGGAACTGTAAGAAGGTTGGTCATTCGACCAGAGATTGCAAGGTTCCATTTGTGGCTGATAATCAGAAACCCCCGGTAACATGTTTTGGTTGTGGAGAAGTAGGACACTTCAAGAATAAATGTCCAAAAGGGAAAAATCAGGGAGACGGGAATCAAGGAGGAGCAGCTAGAGGTAGAGTGTACGTTATAGGAGGTGAAGATGTCAAGGAGGACCCGAATGTTGTCACGGGTACGTTCCTCATCAATAATTGTTATGCATCTATTTTATTTGATTCGGGAGCCGATAGAAGTTTTGTTTCTACTGCATTTGCACCATTACTCAACATTGAACCAACCACATTAGACACTCCTTATCACATTGAACTAGCTAACAGTAGTTTAGTTGGCACAAACACCATCATTCGTGGTTGCACTCTCAATTTCTTGAATCACCCATTCAATATAGATCTCATGCTCGTAGAACTTGGAAGTTTTGACGTCATAATCGGTATGGATTGGTTATCCCGACATCACGCAAGAATCATTTACGATGAAAAAGTTGTTCATCTTCCTTACGACGGCAAAACCTTAATCATTCGTGGTGAACAAAGTGGAACTAGACTCAGTATCATATCATACATTAAAACAGAGAAGTACATAAAGAAGGGTTGTTATGCCTTCTTGGCTCATATAACAGAAAAGAAGTCGGATTAGAAGCGACTTGAAGATGTACCAACTGTTAAAGATTTTCCAGAAGTCTTTCCCGAAGACTTACCAGGACTTCCACCTACTCGTCATGTAGAATTTCAGATTGACTTAATGCCAGGAGCTGCACCAGTCGCAGGAGCACCTTATCGACTTGCAACTTCAGAAATGCAAGAGTTGTCTAACTAGTTGCAAGAGCTCTTAGACAAAGGATTCATTAGGCCGAGTTCCTCGCCTTGGGGAGCACCGGTCTTGTTTGTGAAGAAGAAAGATGGATCTTTCAGAATGTTTATTGACTATCGAGAGTTGAACAAGTTAACGGTGAAGAATCATTACCCACTTCCCAGGATCGACGATTTGTTTGATCAATTGCAAGGCTCGAGTTTTTACTCAAAGATCGATTTGAGATCAGGTTACCATCAGCTCAGAGTTCGGGAGGGAGATATTCCGAAGACTGCATTCAGGACTCGTTATGGTCATTATGAGTTTCAGGTAATGCCGTTCGGATTAACCAACGCACTTGCAGTATTCATGGATCTCATGAATAGGGTGTGCAAGCCATATCTGGATAAGTTTGTGATTGTATTCATTGACGATATCTTGATTTACACAAAAAGCGAAGAAGAACATAGAGAACACCTCAGGACGATCTTAGGGCTACTCAAGAAGGAGAAATTGTATTCTAAATTTTCAAAGTGTGATTTTTGGATCCGAAGAGTACAATTCCTTGGTATTGCCATTAATAGTCAAGGATTACAAGTTGACCCTGCAAAGATCGAGGCTGTTAAAGATTGGGCGAAACCCAAGACTCCAACAGAGATTCGTCTATTCTTAGGACTTGCCGAATATTATAGAAGGTTCGTTGAAGGGTTTTATAAGATAGCTAAACCTTTGACCAAGTTGACACAGAAGAACCAGAAGTACGAGTGGGGAGAAAAACAAGAGTCCGCTTTTCAATTATTGAAACAGAAGCTTTGTAGTGTACCAATTTTGGCATTACCCGAAGGGATTGAAAACTTTGTGGTATATTGTGATGCTTCACATAAAGGGCTTGGAGCAGTGCTAATGTAGAACGAGAAGGTGATAGCTTATGCATCTCGTCAGCTTAAGAAACATGAGAAGAATTAAACTACTCACGACTTAGAGTTGGGTGCCGTGGTTTTTGCACTCAAGATTTGGAGGCACTATCTTTACGGTACTAAGTGTGTAGTGTTTACAGACCACAAGAGCTTACAGTATATACTTGATCAGAAGGAACTTAATATGAGACAGCGTCGTTGGTTGAAACAGCTTAGTGATTACAATTGTGAGATTCGATATCACCCAGGAAAGGCTAATGTTGTGGCAGATGCCCTTAGCCGGAAATAACAACTTAAACCTTTGAGAGTCAGATCATTGGGAATGACGATCATTTCACCCTTACCATCAAAAATCCTCGAGGCTCAGGTAGAAGCACTCAAGGAAGAAAATCGGCCAAGTGAGAAACTATATAGAATGCCAGAGAATGCAAATGGTTTTGTAAGAAGATCAGACGGAGTATTGTGCTTCAAGGACCGAAGTTGGATACCTCTCCATGGTGGAATACGAGAGTTGATTATGCACGAGTTGCACAAGTCGAAGTACTCCATTCACCCGGGTTCTGATATGATGTATCAGGATCTTAAGAAGCTTTATTGGTGGCCGAATATGAAAGCAGAAATAGCTACGTATATTAGCAAATGCCTTACTTGCGCTAAAGTAAAAGCCGAGCACCAGAAACCATCAGGATTACTTCAGCAACCAGAGATTCCCCAATGGAAATGGGAACACATTACAATGGACTTTGTCACTAAACTTCCCAAGACATCAGGCGGTTTCGATGCTATTTGGGTAATAGTTGATCAACTCACCAAATCAGCCCATTTCATTCCAATCAAAGAGACTTATTTTATGGATCAGCTTACCAGACTTTATGTCAAGGAAATAGTCTCAAGGCACGGTGCACCAATTTCTATCATTTCCGACAGAGATAGTCGCTTTACTTCAAACTTATGGCAGTCATTACAAGATTCATTTGGAACCAAATTAGACATGAGTACTGCCTATCATCCTCAGACCGATGATCAGAGCGAGAGAACGATTCAGACGTTGGAAGACATGCTTAGAGCATGTGTGATTGACTTTGGAAATGGTTGGGCTAACCATTTGCCATTGATCGAGTTCTCTTACAACATCAGCTATCATACTAGCATAAAGGCAGCACCATTCGAGGCACTCTATGGTCGTAAGTGCCGGTCCCTAGTTTGTTGGGCCGAAGTTGGTGATGCACAACTTACTAGTCCAGAGTTGGTTCGTGAAATAACAGAAAAGATAATTCAGATCCGAGAGAGACTCCAAGTAGCCAGAAGCCGGCAGAAAAGTTACGCCAATGTTCGACGCAAACCATTAGAATTCCAAGTTGGAGACAAAGTCATGTTGAAAGTCTCGCCTTGGAAAGGCGTGATACGATTCGAAAAACGCGGGAAATTAAACCCAAGATACATTGGGCTATTTAAGATTCTGGAAAGAATTGGTCCCGTGGCATACAGACTTGAGCTTCCGTCAGAGCTCAGCAGTGTCCATAACACATTACATGTTTCAAACCTCAAGAAGTGTCTTTCGGATGAAACGCTTGCAATTCCTTTAGAAGAAATTCAACTCGACGATAAGCGCAATTTCGTTGAGGAACCAGTAGAAATCATGGATCGTGAAGTCAAACGGTTGAAGCAAAGTCGAATTCCCATCGTCAAAGTTCGCTGGAATTCTCGTAGAGGTCCTGAGTTTACTTGGGAGCGGGAAGACCAGATGCGACTCAAGTACCCACATCTTTTCACCGAGTCCACTCCAGAGACCAACGCTAACTGAATTCAGGGATTGAATTCCTTTTTGGGTGGGCGACTGTGACAAATCACAATTTCAAGTCATTTTCCAAACCTCGTCAAATTATTATTCACGAGTTACTATTCATCATTTACTATTCATCAATCACTATTCATCATTTTTGAAGCCAGTTTGAGACTTTGAGAAGTTTTCTAAAATTTTACTATTTATGAAACACTATTCATTTCCGGAGGAAAATCACTATTCATGGTCACTATTCATCAGCACGTAAACTAGGTTTACGGGTATTCAAATGCGCGTAACCATTATGGTTTAGCTGCCTATTCATGCATCATCATTAAGGACACATCATATAGACTAGGGTAGTCTACATATCATCAGTAACATCATCATCATATTAGTTCATGCACGGGTTTGTGTGATTTTCAATTAACGTATGTTATATGATTAATAAACTTTACCACTCAGTCATTACTGCGAATAATATACCCGACACTCCCGACTATGATCATAATATATTTTCATACTCAAAATAATGATATAAAAATTACTAGTATATTATTAATTTACCCGGTATTTTTAAATCAGTTGTCATATTTCGCGGAAAACGCTTATAACTCCGTCGGTTTACAGAATTTCAACACGACAACTATTTTAACACCCGATTCTTATCAGGAATGTGATTTCATAATTTTTACAACGTCGTCATATTTTATTTGGTACCGTTAAAATTCATTTCTAGTTAACTCGGTACCCGGTATCCTCTAAAACACTAAACAACTTACTAACTCTTACACTTTGTCATACAAGTCTTACACACTCAACCTCCCTCCATCATTTTTGTCGCCCCCCCCCCACATGCCCCATATATATATATATATATATATATATATATATATATATATATATATATATTATATATATATATATATATATATATATATATCATCTCTTACTCTCTCACTCAAAACCCACGGCCAAAGAAGAAGATCAAGCAAGAACCATAAATTTTCCAAGTTCAAGTTATAATCTAGTCTCTTTAGTGTTCCTTGTTAGGATTTTGAAATAAAAATCCCAAGGATACTTACACATTTTTCTCCAAAACACCTCAAATCTTCAAGTAAGTATCTACATATCTTTTTTTTCAATCTTTTATACTCCCATTTACTATATTTTTTTGTTCTAGTAGCTAGTCATGCAAATATATATATGTTAGATACCACTTATATTTATTTTTCCTTTCTAAAAATAGATCCAAGCTAGTCACTTACACAATTTGACATATGCTACTAACTTCATTTAATGCCTTGTACTCTTTAACCAAAATCATTTTCAAACCATTTTTATATATCAAACTTTAAGATACATATCAACTAGCAATATATATATATATATATATATATATATATATATATATATATATATATATATATATATATATATATATATATATATATATATATCATCTCTTACTCTCTCACTCAAAACCCATGGCCAAAGAAGAAGATCAAGCAAGAACCATAAATTTTCGAAGATCAAGTTATAATCTAGTCTCTTTAGTGTTCCTTGTTAGGATTTTGAAATAAAAATCCCAAGGATACTTACACATTTTTCTCCAAAACACCTCAAATCTTCAAGTAAGTATCTACATATCTTTTTTTTCAAGCTTTTATACTCCCATTTACTATATTTTTTTGTTCTAGTAGCTAGTCATGCAAATATATATATGTTAGATACCACTTATATTTATTTTTCCTTTCTAAAAATAGATCCAAGCTTTTTATTTGTAATCCCATGAGATCCACCTTTTTTGGTGATGATTAGGAACCAATGACACCCTAAGAAGGTGTATGGTAGGCTTAGACTAATTGTGGTGTTGATTGAAAGTGATTAGAACAAGCCTTGAACTAGAAAAATGAGTTTTAACAAACAATAGAAAAGGTTCTGTCCCTTTTCGGAAAATCTGGAAAACTCAGTAACTCAGGGGACATTTTGGCTTATATTTTTAGAAAATACTTTCAAAAACAAAACCGTGGCCGCTTGTATAAGTAAAAATGGGCTTACGACGAGAAAGATATGATTTTTCTAAGTTGAACGACGAAAACTAGTTTTCTGAAAATTATACGCGCTGTCCCACGAATTTCAACAGACAAAACGAGGTGTTAGACGTGATCTAGGAGAGCCGACCTACTGAAAATATGTTAGTTCATATTAATTCGAAGCCGTGAATATAAAGAACGTAGAAAACGAGCTTGTAACGACCGAGATACACGCGTTTGAAACCCGTCGAACACTAAACATTTCCATCAGCTTTTACACTAAAATGTTCCAAGTATAAAAACTGTTTTTGCAATACACTATATTGAGAGCCGTTTTTCTCATTGATCGAGACCCGTGTGGTCAAAAGTTAAATGATATGAACTCTAGACATTCTTACAAGGTTTCTAAAAACGCCGAGCTTGATTACTAACTCTTAACGCACAATATTTCACGACTAGTTTTGCGAGGCCATTTGGGCATATTTTCACAACTTGAGAAAAATAGTAAACTACGACGAAAACACTATATTCACTAATAGACCACCAAACGAGCATCATGGAGTATCGTTTCAACATATTTACACGAAAAGTGTTTATTAAATTAACGAGACGTCAAAAATGCATTTTTCGGCGATAAACGTTATTTTCAAAATTAACGAGTGGTATCGATAGCATACGTATTTGCATGTGTTGCGTAAATTCATGACTTACATTAGATACATCATTATTAATAGGTTGTGGTTATAGACCGAGCCACATTTCATCATATTCACTATTGTCATTGTTGCTATCGCATCAGGTGAGTTTTCATAGCCCCGTTTTCAATTGTTTATTTGATTTTCTAAACTCTCGGGGGGAGAATACATTGCACCATTTTTCATACGGACCAAAGTATCAAATTCATTTACATTGCTTAGGTTACCATCATTGCCCAGATTAAAGTCCCCTATTATTATCATGAACCGTTAATTGTGAGCAAGCGAGGGTGAGTGAATAGATCTATTGAGGGTGACTCCTCCATCCGGGTTGTTCGCTCCAACTTGTCAAACGGACGCATTTCATTTGAATCATATTAGAGTGTCTGGCAAAACACTCAGATGGGGCATTTCACTTCAGTCTAGCTTCAGGGTCATGAGCTTAAGAGCTAATATATTATTTTTATGTGACATTGTTTTGTCGTACACTTCATACTTGTGGTTACCGTAGAAACATTTCATTTACATAAATCTATTAACTCACCAACTTTATTGTTGACCATTTTAGCAATGTATTTTCAGGTAAATAAGGTAATCGCATCATGGCCTGTATATGGACTTATTTTGGAGTCGCAAAGACGACGCGTCTCACTTATCTTTTATGCACTTAATTATCGTTTGATTTGTATAAACTTATTTCCGAAATCATGAAACACCTTTTGGGACCTAACATTGTAACTCTGAATGTTTTTAATTGATCAAACGATGTATTTTTAAAACTACACTTTAGGTCGTTCAATATAACTGTAACTGTGGTGCTATGATCAGTCACGCCATCGGAATTCCATTCCGCTGCAAGTCAGGTAATTTGGGGGTGTAACAAATTGGTACCAGAGCAAAGGTTATAGCGAACTAGGTTGTCCATAACACCCTAGACTATAACTAGATCATCATAGCATCTTATCATTTTAGCATAAGTGCATATTCATTATACATGCGATTTCATACATATATCATTTCATCATAACCCGCATAATGTAAATGGTTATTTACTTTTATTTCACATCGATTGTCACAGAGATGTCTTCAGACACACATCCCATTGTCATTTCATCTGATTCTGACACAGACGAGGTTTTATCACTAATTTAATAAAGTTGTTTTGTCTAGTGGTTATTTATTTAACCAGTCTGACAAATATGTGTATAGCAAATTTGATGAATCTAGTAAAGGAGTCATCATTTGTGTGTATATTGATGACATGCTGATCTTTGACACTAACTAAAGGTTGACCTGACAAAGGAATTTTTGTCATCAAGGTTCTCCATGAAGGACATGGGGGAGGCTGATGTTATCCTTGGTATAAGGATCAAACATGAGAGTAAGGGAATTTCTATCACTCAGTCTCATTATATTGAGAAGGTACTGAGGATATTCAACCACTCTGATTGTACTCTAGTGAGTACACCTATGGATACAACTGAGAGTTGATGCCTAATACTGGCAAAGTTGTATCTCAACTTGAGTATTCTAGGGTGATTGGCTGCCTAATGTATGCCATGACTTGTACAAGACCTGATATTGCATTTGCAGTGGGAAAACTGAGCAAGTATACTAGTAATTCTAGTGCTCAGCACTGGCAAGCAATTCAGAGGGTACTGAAGTATTTGAAGAGAACTATGGATTATAGTCTCTCATATACTGGTTATCCTTTAGTATTAGAAGGATACACTGATGCAAGTTGGATCAGTAACACTAAAGACAATCCATCTACTAGTGGCTGGGTATTCCTACTTGGTGGAGGTGCAATTTCTTGGGCATCCAAGAAGCAAACTTGGATCACCAGTTCAACAATGGAATCTGAATTTGTGGCTTTAGCAACTGTTGGTAAAGAGGCTGAATGGTTGAAAAACTTGCTTCTTGAGATTCCGTTGTGGCCTAAACCTATAGCACATATTTCTATCCATTGTGATAGTGCAGCTACATTGGCAAAGGCTTATAGCCAGATGTACAATGGGAAGTCTAGACACTTAGGTGTCAGGCATAGCATGATTCGTGAGCTTATCATGAATGGGGTGGTATCTATAGAGTTTGTTAGATCTCAACAAAATTTAGCTGATCACTTGACGAAGGGTTTGGCTAGAGACTTGGTCATAAATTTTGCTAAAGGGATGGGTTTAAAGTCCATCTTAGTCACTGAATGCTAGGACACCCAACTCCCTCCTGAGGAAACTTGGGAGATGAGTTCAATGTGGAAAGCTGAACGTCCAGTGGACTAGAGCACATGTTTTACAATCGTCCCAAGGTTGTGCTCAGAACCTGCTGGAAATGAGGATGAAATCTTTACTTCTTAATGGTTAATTTTCTTTGAAAAAGTGCTTGGAAAGAGCAGGAATAAAGAGTAACCACTTATGTGAATGTTGAAGTTTGCCGCTTCAGGGAGCTTTGGACGTTTGGCTCTTACAACATTTATGAATTGGATATGGACACATGGCTTGTATAGTGTCAGGAGCGTTTAAGTGTTTGAAAACTTGTGTGTATTTTATCTTCAGGTATTCAAATGGGTTGAAGGGTTCAATTCTTAGAACACCCTGATTCTCGAATATTTGAACGTGTAATGTACTAAGATGGAAATTCAATCCTTAGGATATTTTCGTTTATGCACTTGTTTTGTTTAATGTTTAGTTTTTATGCAAAAGAAATTGTACTAAATTGGGGGGGGGGATTGTTGGAAATTTAGTTCAATTGAGGGATATGATCATACATGGAAATGGGTTTGGAGGTACGGAGTGTACACCCATTAAGTCCCTGGTTACCCTGACTCTGATAGTTGTTGGAAGTAACTAATCAGAAGGTTCAATCCTTCACAGAGTTACTACTGCTAGTAATAAGTTAGTACTACTGGAGCAGAGTTACTACTGCTAGTACTAAGTTAGTATTGCTGGAGTTAGTACTGCTGGAATAAGTATGTTACTACTCTGACCTATTCAAGTGGCAGTTAAAACTGCATTTATAACCACGTTTAATTGGTCATGTATCCACTATTGGCTATAATGGGGATAATTATGAGGTGATTAATGGGCCGATTAATCCTCATAATTCCATTCGACTAGCTATGAGTATTCTCTTATAAATAGGAAGATCAAATCATGCATGAGAGGAACGATAACAGAAAACATAAACACTTGGATGCGCAAGGGTTATTGATTTGTGCCTAATTCAATAACAAACATTTGGTCTTATCCCAAGTAGATATTCGTGATACCCAGGCAATAGGGTCGAATAGTTTACTTTGGAAAGTGATAACACGATTCAAAGTGATATCCGGTAACCATTTATTGGTATGTAGTTAGGTCATTGATTATCTTCACCCTCTTCTGGGCTCACCACTACCAACACAAAGAGCCTCACTATTTCCCTTTTCTTGGTAGTGTTTTATGCTATGCAACAGATCTTATGAGTCATATTATAGGTAATAAGGTACACCCATAAGTAAGTTTTCTTTGTAAACAAGTGACCAGGGATATTTGTGTGGTTAGTGAAAATAGAAAGCGGAGATTGTATGATCACATATATTTTTGAACATGTTGAAGCGTCCAATATATTACAGTAAATCACTAATTGTTATATGGTTTGTAGCAACCGATCAGATTCTAGCAAAATTTTGTAATAATTTTAGTGGACTTGGTATAATCTATACTATATAATAAAATAAGGTTTTTTACAAGTGCCCTAAAGCACAAGCATTAAAAAAATGATTAATGTCCTTCCTTTTATAGCCCCATTGTACAATAGTTTTATGCACCATTATTTGTAGCAACTGCATTGAAAAGTCAAAGTCATATTTTCAACAAAACATTGTATTTTTGTCAAGTAGTAAAAACGTTTCAACCACAATCAATCTTGCTCTTCAAATGGCATACGCTTCTCTTCAACAACACAATCAATCTTCCTCTTCAAACTTCCTAATTTTGTAAATAATTAAACATGATTCAATTTTATACGCTCCTGTTCAAGAAGTCATCGACAAAGGAAATCTTCAAAACGCGTTTTTTTAATCAATCTTCATTCGGTTTCGAAATCAACCTTCAATTTATAACCTTTCCAAAAATCCAAGGGACACAATTAATATGACTTCTTATCGAAGGAGCGTATTTAGTTATTTCTGTAAAGGGATTATGATCATTGATGGTTTTCCAATCGGTTTTGAGATGGTTGTTAGCTGTCGGCATCGTTTTGATCTTTTTGGATATATACCTGAACATATAAGCGCATAAGATAATATGTAAGTCTGTTAATTTTATAAAAAATATATTGGTTTTTATATTTTCTTTGATCTATTATAATGTTAGAAAAGTTAATTTTGTGGGTATTATAAAATTGAAAATGAGATAAACCCGAAAGTCACAATTTGGGGAATTATGAATTTTTTTATTAACCCTAAAATTCTAATTTGGGGATTTATTTTGAAAATGGTGAATTAATTGATTGCCTTTTTAAAATTGTGAAATAGTCAAATTATGATACGGTTTTGCTCCTATATAATGGCCATAGTGTATGTGTTAGCTGCACACATCAAACTTTTCGAATTTCATTGTCCCATAACAATTGACAAGCTATGGCTATCTTTGTTTCAGGTTATATCAAAGATCTATCCGCTGTCAAAGAAACCATTAGCTTGAGAGTCCGAGTTTTAAGAACTTGGATTCAAGAAATGTACAATAAACCGCATGCGAAAAATATGGAAATGATCCTTATGGATGAAAATGTAAGCACAGATATTCTTATGTGGTTATTTTCATTAAGCCATTTGTTAGTCGTAGGTTGCATATGTAGTTGATCAAATGGTACATATTTTTGTATACAGAATACGAGAATGCAGGCCACATGCAGGATGGCCTTGGTGAATCAATTCAAGCACAAGTTGGTTGAAGGCGCAGCTGTGACGCTGGAAAGATACTCACTTGGGGAAACACAGCCCAAGTATAGGATGGTCAACAATGCTCTGCGTCTCAGCTTCTTGAGCAACACAGTGGTTGAACCCTGTCCTGATTTTACTGGGTTGCTTTATGGATTTGATTTTAGAAACTACAGATCCATAACGGATTTGCAGATAGAATAAGATGGTCAGTTTGGTATGTACTTTAATCCATGCTTTTATAATGTCTTAAATGGCATTTGAATACTTTTTTGGATATAGGATGATTGCTTGAAATGTATTATGTAATAATTGTTACCGTCTTTTTTACGTGACCAGAGGTTGTTGGACATGTCACTTCCTGTGAAGAGTTGGATAATTATGATAAGAATGGGAGCAAGGGCAAAAAGAAACCGTTGACTCTTATTGATGTTGAGTGAGTACCATAAGTCTATTTGATTTGGTTTGATTAACGACGCAATGCATTCATCTATGTTATTCCATCATTATGATCTGCATATATTTTGTAGGGGGAATGAGCTTAAGTGTACGTTGTGGGGCGTATATGCACAAAAATTTAATGACTTTTTGAAAGCAAATGTTGATCATAATAAAATCATGATTGTTCTGCAATTGGCGATGATGAAAGCTTGGGACGGTAACATCTTATCACCTGTGTTACTCAAATTGTTTCAATATCGTATAACCGATTGCACGTTATGATTCACATTTTTTTATAGGCAAGATGTGTGTCCAAAACGGTTATCATGGAACAAAACTGTTTCTTTTCAATGCCACTGAAATCATTGAGAAAGATGAATTCAGAGATGTTCTATAAATTCATATAATACACATGTATAGAGTATGCACAAGTGATCGTTTGAATATTTGTAGGTTGTTTTCAAGACAAGATGCTGAAGCATCTCAAAACACAGCATCGCGTATTTCTGCTGGCTCAAAATTCTCAACGAAGGATGATTTTCTGAATAAATATCCTGTAAAAAGCATTGTCGAGCTTTTGGATGTTGAAAAGGTACACCATAATCCATATACAACTAAATAGTTAAATTTCAGAAGCTGAATCATATGTATTTGCATTATTTACAGAACATCGCTTCCGTCATTGTTGGAACGATCATCGCGATACAGGAAGAGGAGCGATGGTGGTATCTGGGATGCAGGAAGTGTAGCAAGAAAGTGGTGAAAGACAACGAGTTTGTTGATCTCTATGCTGATACAACAAGTAATTCAACAAACATGCCTGATCAGTGGAGATGCACCAAGTGCAATGAAATTGTTAAAGGCATAAAATCAATGTACGTTTCCACACTTTGTAATAACCAAATCATTTAAAAATCTGTCAAGTTACTTCATTCTATCAGCATCTAACAAAACATTTCAACATCCACCTTTTGTAGATTTCTGCTTCAAGTGCGCGTTCAAGATGAATCTGGCACAATGTCGCTCTCTCTGTTCAATGACGAAGAGCAATCGTTGGTTGGTAGATCAGCATACCAACTTTGCGAAAAGTATGGCTTGAAGGTAAAGATTATGTACTATGTTTTATAACACTAAAAAACTGTATGTTTCTTGACCACAAATCCTTTTACTAATATTGTATAAATTGGTATGTAGAGTGCTGATCAACAAGTGTTCCCAGCTGAAATCACTGAATTGGTTGGTAAAAGGCTTTCCTTTAAAGTATCTATTGATGAATACAATCTGAAAAAGATGTTGCCTGTATTCACTGTCTTGCGTCTCTCGGATGATCCTGATATTCTGAGATCTCTCACCGCATCTGCTACACCTCTTAAGGTAATTACTGTATTGCAGTATAAATTATCAGTAACGTGATCTTCAACGACTTATTTACACGTTCTTTTATTTCATTTTCAATTAATAGGATAGTGAGGCTACAAGTTCAAAGGTTGTTAGGATATCTTCGTTGGTAAGTCCTGAAGCCTTTTCATCTTCAATAAGATAATAAGTTTTTATAAAACAACTAAATGCATTTGACTCATTACTTGCAGGATCTTGAATCCCAAACCGATGAGAATGTTACACCAACCAATTTGTTGAAAAGTACCGCCACTAGTCCTCCTTCAAAAATCAGCATCGGTAAACAACCTTCTGACGCGGAGCCAAGCAGTGAGTGTTCAAACACCAAAAGATAGATTCTTGATATAAAAATTGAGAAAAATCCTTAAAGATGGTGCATGCTCTCCATATTGGTGGTGGACAATAAATTGATGCAACAAATTTGCATTTACGGGCATTTTTACAAACAGTTTTCAGTTGCAATATGCATTTAGACATTGTTGGTTGATCGTT
Organism: Artemisia tridentata subsp. tridentata; assembly: GCA_021014915.2. Taxonomy (NCBI): domain Eukaryota; kingdom Viridiplantae; phylum Streptophyta; class Magnoliopsida; order Asterales; family Asteraceae; genus Artemisia; species Artemisia tridentata. The sequence goes on from CP139507.1 coordinate 217,794,842, forward strand.
TGTGATTCGGGAGTCCCAATCACTTTTTAGACAATTGTTTGCAGTATTTTTATTATGCTTTAAGACATTTTGGTTTGTGTTTGTGAATGCAGTTGTTTAGATTGTTTGATTTTATGGACTTTTCAATCTTTTCCAGTTTATATACTAACCTTTCATAAATTAGATATTATCGTTGTTTTTTTGATTCCTCATTCAACAGGTACTTAAACTTCAAGTAAAATGAAGGTATGGTCTTTGGCGCATTATTGGTGAATACATGGCTGTGAATGCATAGGAGATGGTGCATTGTGTTCAGAATAAGAAAAAACTTATTGGTCCTCTGCTGAGATTGTAACATATGTAGTACATTTGTGTTGTCCGATAGAGTATAAATTTTAATCTATTTGTATCAGTAGTAAAAAAATGATTGGGGCTGTCCAATTCATTTGATGATCTCTTATATATTGTTTGTAATAGTTTTTGATAAGTAATAAGTAATACTTTATGATAACATGGTTTGCATATACGTAACATAGCAGTTCGTTTTTGACCTAATGTAAGATAGATGTTTCCTAAAAATTTTATTACCATTTTTTTTAGTTTTGTATATGATTCGGAATAATCCTTTACACAACTGCAAATTATAAAAGAAGTTAGTGTTTGTGATTCGGGAGTCTTAATCACTTTTCATTAAAACATTTTATTTGACCAACTATTTATACACATTTTTATAAAATAGTTTGTGGGTTTATTTTTTATATGAATGCTCGATGAATCCAGATACAATTGGTTGATTGTTATTTTATTTTGGTCTTAGGCAATGAAAAATTCAATAGTACAATCATGCAACTATTCATGTATTACCTTAAATCAAGCTTATTAATCAAATAAATTATTTTGCATAATTAAAATATATATCATATTATTTTTTTTGGGGTTCAAAGTCACTTAACAAATCATTAATAACCAATTACTACTCATTTTAAATGTCCAAAAATCCTGGCCCAAGAAAACGAGTCCAGTAAAATCAGGATTTGCCTAAGGGTAAGTGGGCTATTGTTATAAAATGAAGAAACTTATAATGACAAGCAATCAATAAAAAGAAGCCCACGCAATCAATAAAGTTAGCCCATATCCAGCCACCTTTTAAAACCATAAATTATAATGGGCCAAAAGAATGTAATCTGTTATATAAGAAAAAAACCAGAATTGGACAATAAAATTAACTGTATCCTATCACAAATACAACATGAAAATAAAGGCATAACAGTGTAACCTGCAGTTCAAAATTAATAAAGACAATAAAGTTAACTGTATCATATCACAAAACAAAAAACCATTCAAAATATTGTTACAAACCATAACTTACTTGCAGTTACCATTACTGCAATTACCATTACTTTCATATCATATCGTTAGATAATAATGTTCATTGCCATCTAAGGACAGCCATTGGCATAGTTTTCTGCTGGTAGGCGGTACATAACACAAAATATAAAACATAATGTCAACATTCCAACTACAAATACTTAAGGATGTCTAACCATAATAGTTGAATACATGAACAAAGACACAAAGTTTGCTGCATCACGGGGTACGTCTTAACACATGTGAAAGACTGGAATTAGAACTGGCTTACGGGAAGGCACTGAAACTCGAACGTCTGGAACAGTGTCAACAAGCTTGAACCTAACCATTTTGTTAGGTTCCCACTGCCCTAACATAACAATGTCCCTCCATCTGCAATTTATTGTCACGTGGTTCTTGCTGTTAGGCCTGTCACGGTGGTGTTCCAGATCAACATCCACATAGAACTCCCGTTCTCCAGTGTATCGCAGAAGTGCGTTATGGTACTTCCACATCTCATGTGGCTTCACAAAGTCATGAGATATGTTCTGCATTTATATTCATTTTATTTTAAGCAACAGAATAAGAGAATATAGTCAACATAGTAAATATGTCCATGTATTCAAACTCAAATAGTCCAACATGTCATCTCAATGAAAGTTGCAACAAAAAACACAATATGTGAATCTTTACCATAAATTTTACTGGATAATATCACCAAATAAACATACTAAATTGTGAAAACTAAAATTATCTCACTGAAAGACAGGAGGAAAAAGTGACTAAACGCTAACTTCCTCGGCAAAAACAATCAATAACACAGTATTAGCATGTCGTTAAACACATAGTTTGTAGATTTGATAAGTTATATATTATCAATAAGTGGTCTATAGTTATCGTAACCGTTTCATCATCATAAAATTTCAGTATATTTCATACGGTAAGACAATAAACTCAACGTATAACATTCAAAGAACTCAACAGAATAAATATGTCCATGTATTGACGAACATAGTAGCATCAATCAAGTTCATAATGACTGAAATGAAAATCTGAATGGACTACTTAACAAACGAGCTCTATCGGTCACATACGCCAGAATTGGAGCGTAAAAATAATCCACCTCACAGTCATGCTCTGTGTGGCCATCCCAGTCGCACATGTGTTCCAATATTTTATCTACATTTCAAGTAAACAAATAGAAAATTAAAATTATCATATCTAATGGTTTTTATTTTCCTGGAATAACTAAATGTATTATGCCTACAGTTTCATTAACATACCTTTGTCTATCGTGCTTTTCACGAATGGCTTTCTCCAGTTCAGTACCATACGTTCTACCCTATCATGACACATCTCCAAACCATTGGCACTAAATGGCATCAGGGAAACAGAATTGTTTAGCAAGTTTGTGAAAACCAATCTTATGCCAACAACGAGGTTTTCAACTTGAACTAATATATCCCATCCTTGACCTGTAAACACATGCACATGCCTCTGTTCATCCAATAGCTCAATCTCACGGTGAGTGACAGTTGCTACCAGCACGCCACTCGCATAAACACGGAATTGAGGATTCTCAGTGTTGGTCAGGAAACCGCAAGGAATGGGCTACGTAACAGTTATTTTTAAGAAAAAAATTTGTCAGGTAAGGGATTGGTTTTCATCACATTTCCAATAAAGTTATACAATTTAATGATTACAAGTAGGGAAATTACCGGCGATTCTTCAAGCTATTCCAAAGTGGGCATCTACGCTGTCTGTAACCTACCAGATTTAGGTTGTATCCACTCAGTTCATATCCATCATTGTTATATGCTGTTACGTAGTACATGTCCTCTTCTTAACGAATAAAATGGAATGTGGCCACGTCAGTGTATTTGCTGTTATCTAAAAAAGCCCGCCACTCAGCTTCATACAACTTTAAACAATTCCCCTCAGCGATCTTTACGTACACCTTATGCTTAGTCCCCCGATTGTGGATTAAGTAAACCCATCCTTTATTAGGGTACAGTGTTTCTGTAAACAGAGTAGGAAGAAGCTGAAATTAACAAACTTAGTGCGTGTATTAATTTTAATAATCTTGAATAAACTATTAATTTATATAACTTTTTCAAATATAAAATACCTGTAGTGTTCGAATGTTTATTCGGTTTGCCTCCACCAGAAACTGCATGTTCATTCTATTTAATAAAACCACAAACGTGTAATTCGTCAATAAGTTTTTCACATCTATACTTATATATGGACATTCTTATAGATATGGATATTCTTAGATCATCAACACATATTATGTTTAAAGTGTCAACCGAAAATGAAGATTATGTTACCACATACAAAAGTGTTTGACACATCTATAATCATATAGTCGTTTTAGAGTACTTATACGTATGCCTTACTGTTCTCCATTTTTATACCATATTACACGTTTTTCGTAATTAATAACTAATATATAATCTACCTAACCTACATTCCCGCCATACTTTCATACAATGTTGATACCTATACTCAGTTGCATAACGCGATCTTCCTTAACTACTTAACCAAGTCGTATTAAATCACAACTAACCTATCTCATACATGTCTTTAAAAGTACTAAGTTCACTTTAGGATATCTTTCATTAGGATTAACTACTATTACATCTTTCATTAAAAATGTTTTTTATAAAACAATCCCAACATCAACCAAAATATCATTTACTTTTATAACTGAAATCAGCATACATGTACATTAAACATAAAACATCAAAACTAATCTATTGATCGCGCATATTAATACTAAAACCGATGTTTTCTTATGATCAGAGGATGTAATATCATAATTAACTTCTTTAACTTTACAATACTACTACACATGCATTTTGAATCGGTTATTTGATGGTAAACCGAAACGTTTTTCGCGGTTATATTTGTTCTAATAATAAACACTATCATACAAATAATGAACATGCATTTCCAATCGGTAGATTAACCAACAGAATTAATAAAAAAAAAGAAAAAAAATTCCTGGAGTTGATGATACTAACAGTTTTTTAGGGAGAGAGTATTCGAGAAGATGAGCCAAGTAATGGTGAGAGTGGAAGTCAATTATGGTGAGATCATCTCAATTAAATCACAGCCGTATTTGCTCACACATAACAAGATACAAGTTGCTTAGACAATGATGATATGCAAGAAGTTATTGATACTAATGAAATATTTTTTTGATATTATGTATGTTTTGGTGAAAAAACAAGTAACTTATAATAACACAAAAGTAAAATCTATCTAATAAAAAAGTAAGTAAAACGTTTTTATTATGTTCACAAGGTTTTGTTATCTATTTTAAGTAATTACATTTTACTTAACAACATTGATTTATAAAAAAACAAATATTTCTTATAATCAACTCTCAAATAATGTGTAATCTACAAATAAATTAAAATATATTACAAATAAATTCCTAATATATTTTGACCTTCATTTTCTATAAAAACTAAACTATCTTCATTCACAAATCATTGAAACAAATTTCTTAACATCACATTATGGTGAACACTAAATCATCAAAGGTAAACATGTATCTTTATAAATGTCAAGAAATCACTAAACTTATCTTTACTTTTGAATTCATTTGTAAGTCGAATGTTTATACTTTACTTTTAAATTTTTATGTTTGTTTCAATGTAGACAAGGAAACAAGAAGAAGACGCTAAAGCATCCAATTCTATCGATGTGCCCTGTAAAGATATACATGTTATCAATATATCGGATGATGATGTGGTAAGAATTACAACTATATATTGCACCGAACACTTTTCATCACATATTTCTTAGATAAAAATATGCACAGTTTATTATAGATTTAACTTATTTTTAAATTGTGCAGGCTGTTCCCGTCCTGCGCAAACGTGGAAGATTGATGAAAAATGGTGATGCTGTGACAAACAATGTTGTTGATATTCCATCTTCTGACGATGAAGCTGTAGAAGCACTATCACAAAAAAAATTGGTCAATGATGACATGGAAAATAATGCTAAAGTGGTATTAATTTGGCAAAATAAGATATTATTTTTTAAAGTGTTATAGTTAAAATCTATATATGTAAAACATACTATTAATGTCATATTACTGTACTCTTTGTCATAGAAACTTGATGAGGATGCACCTATCAGTTTTAGTCGTTCGAACAAGAAACGAAGGATGTCGTCATCCAATCCATTTAGCCTTATTGATGAAGACACGGATGATGAGCTTGATGAGATTATTGAAGATAATGCCATTTACTTTAGCGATACCGTTAATGAAGGTACCGATGAGGAAGATGGAATTGGTTTAAGTGATCTTGAAACTAATAGTGACGAATCTACGGATGAGGCAGACGATGGAGCTAACTTAGCTTATTTCATTGATGATAAAGATGCACCTTCCAATGATACGGATGATGAAAACGACGATGACGATTTTTGATATTCAAAACATCGTAATTGCAAGTGGTCAGCCTTTTCTGAATAATGACATTCTTTGGTTTTATTTTATTTATATTTTACTATGTTTTTTAGAAACTTTATTTATGTTTTGCCTTATTTTTGTTAAACATTTTATGCATTCTTTTATGTTAATTTTAATTGAGATGATTTGCATTACTATATTTTAACGTGTGATACATACACTTTGTATATATACTTTCTTTACCAATTTTATAGTATAGCATAGATGTAAAACCATACTAAACATCTTGGTAATAATCAAGGAGCATATGTGTAAATATTGTAACCAGAAAAAAAAAAAAAAAAAAAAAAAAAAAAAAAAAAAAAAAAAAAAAAAAAAAAACCCTAAACCATGAATGACCACCTATACCTACGTATATATATACACCTCATCCTAATTGATGATATCTCCTTATACCTACAAGTATATACGTTTTATCCATGGCATCATCAAACCCTAAAAACATTGAAGATACAAAATCATCCGTTCATGACAATAACTCCAAATTATTATTTTTTTGGTTCAAAGTCACTTAACAAAGTGATTAATAACCAATTAGTACTCATTTTAAATGTCCAAAAAGCGTAGCCCAAGAAAACGAGTCCAGTAATAACCAATTACTACTCATTTTAAATGTGCAAAAAGCCTGGCCTATGAAAACAAGTCCAGTAAACTAAAACAAAGCCCGCTCAGTCAAACTAACTCGAAGCAATAAAAAACTATATAATGGGAAAAAGAATAACATGCAGCGACATATATTTTTTCCATGGCATCATCAAACACTAAAACCTTTCAACATACAAACTCTCATGCGCCTGACGCTAATTTAAAGTGCGAAGATCCAACCGTTCCTGGAAAAAAACATGTGACTGAACCAAAGAATGAAGATGGAGTACGTGATCGACACAGTAAAGAGCGAAATACTAAAATAGACGATGCATTGAGATTTCTTGCATCAATCTTTGAAGAAGGTGGACCTTCTCAAAATAATAAAGGTATCGCATATAAGTTTTGTAATATGTTTTAAATAAATTTATGTTTGCATATTAATTTTATTAGTCCATGTACTTTTGCTGTGACAAATGAGTTAGACGAATCCATTCTTCTTGACTGGCTTAAACTAAATTTTGGAGATCTTGAAGACTGTCAACAGGTTCTCAAAGGCGTTAAGTCGAAGGTCCTAAAAGCAGAAGCCATGATTAATGAAATGCGCACAATGGGTCATGAGTTAACTGATGACTACGTTGTGGATTTAAACTTCTTCAGCGATGAAGATTGAAATTTCTTCATCACAGTATCGTTCACAAGTTTCTTTGCTTTCAGTTTCATTAATAAATGTATTCGGCTTCGAAATTAGTTTCATTGGTTACTTTGATATTACACGATTTACACGATTTGAATGATATTTGGTTGAATGATATATGAAACGTTTATGATATAAAATGTGTGTCGGTTATTATCAAATCTTTAATTATTGTCAATCAATATTACCATTAATAAAAATGAATCGGTTATTTTGAAATCAATTATAACTGCCAATCAATATTACTATTAATACAAAAAGATTTGACATCAATTATAAAACTGTGTATATCCCTTAATAAACGCTTTGACTACACAAACAAATTTCAAAAAATACATTTACACATCATATCAGTTATAACTAATTAAAGAATATCATGTGTTTTAAGAAACAATGATCATTACCCGTTTTTTGAAATTTCGTTACATAAATTGCTAACATCACACATCTAAACTGTATTTCTCTTCTATTATTCACAAAATTGTTACAACGCTATTACCATGGATGAAAACAATCAAAGACATTCGAGAAAATGTAAGAAAGAGGTGTCGAGCGGTAACAAACCTCAACCTTCAAACCAAATACTCCCTTTGTCAGGAATAGTCACGCCAGCTTCTAACACAAGAGTTTCTTTGGCAGAGATACTAACATGTATGTGTGTCTATGTATAAATAATATCCTACTATAACTTCGTTTAATATGGTGTTTTAACTTTTTATGTTTCTATCGATTAGATGATCCTCTCACTGGAACGTTGCCTACATCACAGTTATCCAATACATCTTCAACACAAGCAGCAAAGCTTAAAGGTTTAATCACAATTTTAACTGCATTAAAATGTAGAAGCTGTAAACGTTCTTTTATTAACTGAAAATACAAACTGATATGTCATGTCTTTTGCTATTCATAGTATTTTTTATAATTTTTTGTAGGTTCATTTGCGTAGTCTACACGGCCGCAACCATGAGCTCCTAATAGACTATCGCTTGCAGACGTTACTAACTGTGAGTTACTTAGATAGTCAGACGATACAAAATTACTTATTTACTGAATTCTTATGACTATTAGTACTTTCTCACCTTTTAAAAATTGTCATTATATAATGTAACATAGATTTTCGTCAAAGTTTAAATGTCGTATCAAATATTGGTAACTCAACAAGAGTTTCAAGTTCACCCTTCTTTCAAGGTATCAACTTTCAAGATTATTTAAATAATATTTTGTTTTGAAGGTTTAAACTTTCAAGATTATATGCCTATTTCTTTCTACGTAGATGAACATTTCTAAATTTTTGTATATATATTTAGGATCAAATTCACAGACAACAAACCCCATATTTGCCACAAATACTCTTGGCACGTTTCCAACTCGATTATCACCGTTGACTCGCAATGTAACTACACATGTTAGGCAAAGTACAACTCCAGATTTTCAATCACAATTCAGTGATGTATCTTTCTTTATTGCTTCATATCTATACATTTTCTATACGATCTTCCATCTTGCATTTTCAGTAAATTAACTTTATATGTCTAACATGTTTTTCTTTTGTTTGTATTATATTAGCAACAAACTTACCGGTACTTCAGAGTAATTCAAAGCAACCAGCAAATGTTTCCACAAAATCTACAGGTCGTGTTTCACTTATGCCACAACAACCAACAACGTTTGCTACATCTTCTTCTGCTATTGGGCTTATACGAAGTCCCAATTTAGGAAATTCAATTGCTTAGACACATATAAATGTGTACTATACTTATTATATACGTAACATATCTATTCTTTCTTACGTTTATGTTACTCTTCTATAGAATCTCAAAGGTCTGTTGTTTGCAACCCTATTACCAATGAAAATCTTCTTTCGCCTAATTCTTTGCCAACAAATGGTAACCAAACTTTCAAGATTATATGCCTATTTCTTTCTACGTAGATGAACATTTCTAAACTTTTGTATATATATTTAGGATCAAATTCACAGACAACAAACCCCATATTTGCCACAAATACTCTTGGCACGTTTCCAACTCGATTATCACCATTGACTCGCAATGTAACTACACATGTTAGGCAAAGTACAACTCCAGATTTTCAATCACAATTAGGTGACGTATCTTTCCTTATGGCTTCATATCTATACATTTTCTATACGATCTTCCATCTTGAATTTTCAGTAAATTAACTTTATATGTGTAACATGTTTTTCTTTTGTTTGTATTATATTTGGAACAAACTTACCGGTACTTCATAGTAATTCAAAGCAACCAGCAAATGTTCCACAAAATCTACAGGTCGTGTTTCACTTATGCCACAACAACCAACAACTTTTGCTACATCTTCTTATGCTATTGGGCTTATATGAAGTCCAAATTCAGGAAATTCAATTGGTTAGACACATATACATATGTACTATACTTCTTATATACGTAACATATATATTCTTTCTAACACGTTTATGTTATTCTTCTATAGTATCTCAAAGGTCCGTTGTTTGCAACACTATTACCAATGAAAATCTTGGTTCACTTTCACCTAATTCTTTTCCTACAACTGGTAACCAACCAGCTTCAGTTGCTGCAACACGCAAACGACAATCTCCCTTGAATGATATCTCAAATGGTATTTTTATAACTCTCATCTTTTATTAAACCTGCTACGTCAAAATTGTTTGGTTTTTACTATTTATGAATATTGGTAAGCAAGGTTATTGGATAACACCATCTTTTACACATATCCGCAGGTCCTGTTTCACTTACGCCGCAACAACCTAAAAACGTTTCAACAAATCCTTCATCTAATGCGTTCAACAGAACTCCGACTTCTGGAATCTCAATTTGTTAGAAACATATACCTCTGCATTATACGTACGCTTTCTAACAAAAATACTCTTTGTAACTACGTTCATTTTTTATTTATAGTATCACAAACTCCACTTCCTTTCAACACGGTTAACAATGTTAATCGTAGTAGAGCCACACGTAATTCTGTGGCAACAAGTACTACCCAATCAACTCCAGTTGGCGCGACACATCAACGACAATCCACCCTGACTGATGTTTCAAACGGTAAAATTTGAAACAAAACATATTATTTTGGAACAACATGCTTATATGTCAATGTGTTTTCATTATTCACTTAATGCTATTTTCAGTTTGTTTCCAAACTCCCCAGGTTCGCCAGGTTAATCAACGCACCAACAAAACATCAACGTCTGGTGTTAAAACAACCATTCCCGCTATAATCACAGAAAATTCAGCGTACGAAGTCGGTGAGTCATCAAGACGAACAAAATGGTCTAAGAGACCTGCTTTACAAACTCGAACGCCAGTTAGGTTTAATCTTGATGACGAGGATGAAAATGTTAGAAAAGTTTACGACAAGTACGTTGGTATATCCGAAGGTAATTCTATATCTTCTTTTACATTCAATGAAAAAGGCTAATAATAATTTAATCGCACATTAAAGAAGCATATTTTTAATTTGCAGACTACTACGACCATGGTGATCCTACATTTGAGTGCAAAGAATGTCATGCTTTGCTATGGGAAGCGGAAGCCAGAAAAGGAAACCCTGGTAATCCAACAAACAAAGCGTATAGTATATGTTGTAGCAAGGGAAAAGTTTCTATTAAACAACCGGCTCCTGCTCCAAAGCCCTTACACGATTTATTTTTTAATGACGAAGCAAAGAGTCAGAATTTCAAAAACAACATCAGAACATAAAATAGCATGTTTGCTTTTACTTTAATGGGTGGAAAGGTTGACGATTCAATTAACAGACGAGGTCGTGCTCCATATGTGTAACACCCCCAAAATCAGGTCCAGCGGAAGCATACATGTCGCTGGGGTGCTACTAAATTGGTACCACAACACATAGTAAAGAGAACGGATTTACCGTATCCGTTTATAAGAAATTTTCATAATCAAAAGTATTGCGTTTTACATCATTCAATGAAATGTGGATATACAGGCCCATAAATTAATTAAGGCAGTCCCCAAATGAATATCAGAGTATCTTGATCCTAAAACCATGCCATGCCATGCCAAAAGCTGCCAAAATGAGCTAACACATTGAGAACCTGAAAATACATGCTAAAATATGTCAACACGAGGTTGGTGAGTTCATAAGTTTTAGTAAACAACAAATATCATATGGACCACAAGAAATCAAAGACCATTATATTCCAAATATAGAAAGGGTTATTGTCGAATTAAGTTCATGACACCGAAGCCTTAATATTTATAGTTTGGGCATACTTTTGACATAACAGTCAAGTGGGGAAACCATAGTCCGTTTGACATATCAGTCAAGTGGGGAAACCACCCGGACACCCAAAGTTTCTGGTAGATGTCCCCCTAGGACATCCAAGGTTCCTCAAATGATTATGCGTCCGTTCGACTTAACAGTCAAGTGGGGAACACCACCCGGACGGGGAGTTCAATCCCAATAGATCTATTCACAACATTCGCACTTAACGGTTCATAACATAGGCAATATGTAATAGTTTAGTGAACTTGTGTCCATAATAAAATAATCGAGTATGTAACAGGTAAACACATAAGGCATTCGAATAACCAATCAAGTGTTTCAGCCAATCAGTAATGTTTGAGAAAAATAATTTATGTTTCAAGTAAAACAAGCATAGAGTTTAAGTATAAACGAGCATGTATTCTCCCCCAAAAGTATTTCAAAACAAGTAAAATAGGGGCCATGAACTCACCTGGAACAACTGAGACGATAACGAAAAGGCAGTGTTCGGAATTGAGGCTCGGAAAACTACCCGCAACCTAATATGAATGATATGCCTTAGGTTCGAAAACAAGGTCATGCACGCAAGTTCATACTTTACTTTATCACTTGTACATGTTGTCGTAATATTTGTTGTCAAAATATAGTTGCGTCAATTTGATCCTTTAATTAGAAAATTACCACTTTTAGAAAACGTAACTTGTAAATCTTGCGACCAAATTTTAGTCGTCATGTTAATGGCTATTTCAAAAATCTCTAACGCGCCTAATGAGTATATATAATGTTCTACCATTTCCGTTCACGTCATTTTAGCCAAATTGTACTCCAAAAGGTTCAAAATCCGCTTCTAATATTTCCAACAGCTTTTTCTAATAGCAAAATAATAGGCTGTCAACGTATATGTTGACGTAAACATTCGTTAGGCCATAACTTTTGCGTCGTAGCTTCGTTTCTTAAGTTTGACCTATCCCCGCGAAGGTATTTAAGTGTACTATCGGATTTTTAAGGTCTCGGCTAGTCTAGATACCATTTAGCATCAGTTTTTATCTCTCACAATTCTGGACAGATTCAACTATTTTCTGAAAATATAGTTTTCGTCGTAAAAATTGAAACTAGCGTATCTTTTTCGTTATAAGCTCGTTTTTACTCATTCAAGTGGCTACGTTTTCGTTATTGAGTCTATTTTCTATATTTCTAAACTAATAATGCCCCTGAGCTACCGATTTTTCTGTAATTATCAAAACAGGACAGATTGTTTATCAAAAGTGTCAAAACTATATTTCTAATCTTCTAGTTAGCATATCCACTTAACAACCACTTCAAATCTAGTCCTAGTTCCTCCTTCAACTTCTCAACATAATAATAATGATCTAACCATAAACTTAACAATATTCTAAGGTCCATGTAATAATCAACAAGAATGTTTAAACCTACAAGTTTACTAACATACAAGTATATATAATGTTTTCATCACTTTCTTGTGAAGATTTTTACTAACTAATTTTCTTGTAACCAAAACTTGTTCAAAACATAATCTTTTGTTAAAGGATCATTATAAATGTAAAACTTTACCAACATGTACCAAGTGATAACTAAGTATACTTACTTGACTAGCATTATGACATATAGAAAATCATGAAGTTTTTTTTTGTAGTGTAAGATCACTTACAAAAGTAATTAGTGAGATGTGAGTGTGAGATTCTTGATTAACCCCAAGATTTGTATTCCAAATCCTTACTAAAAGCTCTAGGGATACTTGATCTTAACCACAACAAGACTTCTCCTTCTTTTGCTCCAAGAGTGTGTGTCGATTTGTAGTATACAATGGGAGGTGATTATATTTTTCTTCTTTACTTGAACTAGTAGTGAAAAATGAAGATACTTGAGGTCTATATATACTTGCACAATTCAAACCTTCAATAGTGTGGTCAATTGGTATAATTGGGCTAACTAGGAGAGGGGGGGGGGCGATTAGGGGGGGACAAGGGGACATTTTGGTAGCTAAGCCTCCAAGTTGAATTTTTAGTTCCATGTTTTGTGGTAAATGGTGGCTCATTAAATGAGCATGTGTAATTTGTCTAGCAAACTTTATTTAAGACATGTGGGGGGCGGCAATGAGGATAAAGTGGGTTTAGATGAGTAGTTTTGATACAAAAGTGTATATGTTGTATGTAGTCGGTGTTAAATATAGGTATTGGTTGTTGTTTCGATGATTAACGAAAGTTATACGTAATTAAACGTAACTTGTAAAGAATTTACCTTGGGCGTAAGGAAATATTTTTGGAAGTATAAAAATACGTTAGAAATAATCGTTGGGAGAATTGGGTATATCGGGTGTTAAATTTTGAATTACGAATAATGTTTGTTGAATTGACAACCGTAAGTAATTTAAGAAAAGGAAATTGTTTTAGACTTTAAAATTGTGAACCGGAGTAGGAGCAAGGTACTGGAGCGTTGTGGACTAAATATAGTCTAAATTCATAGTATTCAAGAGGGTTATTCCTCATTTTATATTTATTTAACCAAATAGTTATTCGTAGAAAGTGTTCTTGTAAGAATTTCAAAGTGGAAAATTGGAGTTGAAAAATAAATGTTGACGTGGAAAATTACAGGTTGCTACAATATGTTTTCCGCTTGCATGGACAAACATACCATAGTATTGGTAGTTTGCTTCCGGAAGCAGGTGCTCCTCCGAAATTTGCACAGCTGTATATATATGACACAGCAAACGAAAATGAGAATAGAGCAAGAGCATTAAGGTAATTTGCGTTGGGTTTATTTCCATTCATGTATAAACATGTTGTTTAAAACGAGTTGTACAGCATTATGAATTTTTGTTTAATTAATTAAAATTACTAATATGCAGCGATTCTTCGTCATCCTCCGGTCCTTCGAATTTAAAGCATCCTATCGATCGAAACATTATCAATGAAGTAAAAGATGTTTTAGACACTTCGAGTGATTTGGTACAAAAATTTAGAAGGTCACGTGACCGATACATAGAAGACACCGAGCAGAATATTAAAATAAAACTCATTGCAAAGCGAGGAAAAGATGGACGAAATTACAATCTTCCCATTGCCAACGAGGTTGCTGGTCTTATTGTAGGCGACTTCGATTCATGTGCAGAAAAAAGAGATATTGTGATAGACAAGTATTGTGAAGGTTTTTAAAGTATCAATATTTTCCATCCTATGTACCTCCCCTTGCAGTACCCTTTATTGATGCCCCGTGCGCAAAATGGGTATCATTTGGATATACAACGAAGAAAGAAAGCTGGCCAGACGGCCACAGATAAGAAGGACAAAACAGTTACTATGCGGCAGTGGTTTTCTTATCAAATACAGGACCGTCCTAATCAAGAAAATTTATTTACGCGTGGAGGTCGTTTGTTTCAGTAGTTTCTTGTGGATGGTTACACTATGGTTGAGACTGAGCGTTTGTAACAAAACAGTCAAAACTTAGGTGTGATACGTACTCAAATATCCATCAGAGCATTGCATCTGGTAACACAGACCCCACCGCCCTTGGAAAGCCGGTGGTCTTGCCTTCTACATTTACCGGTGGGCCAAGGTACATGAAGCAAAACTATATGGATGCGACAGCGTTATGTAGATGGTACGGTTGTCCGGATTTGTTCATAACAGTCACGTGCAATCCTAACTGGTCGAAAATTGCAAGATATATGCGAGAGCATAACCTTTCATCTTCAAATCGCCCCGATGTGCGTACAAGAGTTTTTAAAATGAAACTAGACCAGTTGATGAAGGATTTGAAAGAGTTGCGTTTATTTGGACGTGTTCAAGCAGGTACTATATATAAACCTTTACTTATGTATATTCTACTATAACAAATTGTATGCACAGACATTAATACATTTTGAAGTAACTTTTGTTTATAATATTTTGCAGTTGTATATACGGTTGAGTTTCAAAAAAGAGGTCTTCCGCATGCACATGTATGTTTATTCTTGCAAACACTGAACAGATTGACAAATACATATCTGCTGAGATACCAGATAAAGATAACGATCCCGATTTGTACAAGTTAGTTTCTGATTTCATGTTGCATGGACCTTGCGGTGCGGATGACCCAAACCAGGCTTGCATGTCCGACGGTAATTGTATGAAACACTTCCCAAAAAAATTCACCCAACGCAGTTCAGTAGACGCGGATGGATACCCTGTTTATAGAAGACCTGGCAACGGAAGATATGTGGAAAAGAGTGGACATAAGTTACATAATGATTATGTCATCCCGTATATGCTCAGCTTCTAAAACGTTACCAATGCCACATTAACGTTGAGTGGTGCAACCAGATGGGGTCAATCAAATATTTGTTTAAGTATATAAAAAAAGGTCCGGATAGAGTGTCGGCACAGTTGTATGAACTGGTTACCACGGCTGACGGTCAACAAATTGATAAACCTATTGACGAGATAAAGGCTTTCTTAGATTGCAGATACCTATCTGCTTGCGAGGCGGCGTGGAGGCTTTTTGGTTTTGAGATTCATTATAGAACACCATCTGTTGAGAGGCTGTCCTTTCATCTTAAAGGTGAGCAGCAAGTTGTGTATGACGAAGACGCTGATCTCAAAACAGTTGTTCAAAAGCAAACAGTTGGTGCTGATATGTTCAAAGGTTGGATGAAAATGAATGAACAATTCCCGGCAGCAAGGGAGCTAACGTATGCTGAGTTTCCTACAAAGTATGTCTGGAAAGCTCCAAAAAGAATTTGGACGCTTAGGAAGCAAGGAAGATCGATTGGAAGAATTCACATCGTTCCTATATCAACAGGAGACGCTTACTATTACAGAATGCTGCTAAACAGTGCAAAAGGATGTAAGTCACACGATGAGATTAAAAAAGTTAATGGTATAGTGTATCCAACTTACAAAGAGGCTTGCTATGTAGCGGGCCTTTTAGAGGATGATAAGGAGTATGTTGAGAGTATTAAAGACGCAGCCCATTGGGCACACCCTGAACATCTTCGTAACCTATTTGTCACATTGCTTACGTAAAAGGAAGTTACCACGCCTTTGAGTGTTTGGTTATAAACATGGCATTTGCTTGTGCAAGATGTTTAATATAAGAGAAGGCAAAATTTTCAAATTCTAGGTAATACCTACAAAATGTCTATGTTACTATAATCTGTTATGCATTTTTCTTAGGACATGTTTGCCTGAAATTGTTATATTATTCAACACTGATCAAATGTTTGTTATGTTTGCTGAGACCATTTTTTCAACAGATTATGTGTAATGTTTAAATAACGTTGTCGTTAATTAAGTACTGACATTACATTTATTTAATGCAGATTTGATTCTCAGTGACGACAAAAAAAAGAATGTGGCTTTGTACTATATTGAACAACTTCTGAGATCAAGAGGTGCAACTTTGCGGCATTGGCCTGAGATGCCTTATCCTGATGATACATACATATCTGTAAGTAATATTAACACATAATTCGTAATGATTCTTGTGGTTTTGATCCGAATTAGTGAGAGAGTGAGATGAGAAGTTGGGAACTAGAGAGAGAAAGTGAATATGTATTAGATTGAAGTGTGAGAAGTTCCAACCTTCTCCCTTGGTGAGAGAGGGTATTTATACACAATACATAAATGCCCCATGTGGGCTGTGGAATGAGCTGACAGTGGGTAAAGACCCGACCCAACTCCACGAATACAATGATAATTAAACTAATAATAATAAACCTACGAGCTACTTAATGCTAATAGATACTCGGGGTGACCGAGTCTTCATATGAATATTTATATTCCTAACAATCTCCCCCTAAGGATGGTCACCCCAGAAATTACACTTTGAATTCTAGCTTTCAATTACATGAATTTGACTTCCTAGCTCGTAGTCTTTGATTCTTCAAAGTCATTAATCTTTGTACATTCAGCAGTGAACTTTTGATGACTGGTCTTTTGTCTTGGATGATCTTTGAGGCTTCTTTGAGGTCATCATCCATCATACATCATCAAGTCATCCTTTTGCAGTTATCGTCTCCATATGATATTGATCTTTGGACCGACATGCTCACACTTTTCTGGATCATGATTTTCAGCATCAGAGTTGTGAAAGCAGTGTTGAAGGCCTTTCATTTATCATGATTTCTTGGATTATGATGATGAAGTGTGAGCATGGGGTGATGAATCGGCATCTTTTCAGCAATCATCTACAACCGTCAGGGATTCCTGCATACGAAAATTAGCAATAAAACATCCGGTACTTACAGGTTCGGACTTTGAGATTGTTAACAGCATAGTGTGAAAACTTTCTCTAATCCTTACCAAGGCCGTTCCTAAATTGGATACCCCCGAGAGGGCTTACTAGATCTACTGAAGTACATCAACGATTAGGTGAGTCGCTGGAGTTCACTCCACGACTGTAGACCATTTGAAACCGCCGTGACCACTAAGCGTAATCCACAAGGAATTACCGAAGTGACCTACTTTCAGGGCTGTTTGATGTTGACCCTGGCAGGAATTTCCATTCAATCACTGAGAATTACATTTGTAAGTTCCCTCATAAATGTTCTGGCAGATTGCTAAGATTTTCCTAGGACTCATAAGTTGACAACTGGTGTTCTTAATGTTGAACCACCAGTGTGGATGTATCAATTGTTCCTATGAGATCTTACGATGTATCTCGCGGCTCTAGACTCAATAAGGGCAATTTTGGTAGTCGGAGACTGAAGCAGTGTCTCCTGTTTCAATATTAACATAACTCGTAATGAGCGGTCGATAGATTATGCAGGGTTCCCCGTGAGAATGAAACAAGTTCTTTTAAGAGAACTTGAGTGGCTAGAAGGTTTAGTGCAGTGGGTCACTGGGTCTATGACGTCTTGTCTTCAATACCGGTGTTACCTTAGTAACAACCAGTAGCATATGAATTGAACCCGATTTCTGCCCTAAGGTTGAATAAATGGAGGGCTATTTCTTTTCACCCTTTCTCATTACATTTCTTTTTATTTCTTCAACCCCTTCTTTCTCCTTTCTCATATTACTCCTTTTTTCATAATCATACCTAACGACTTTCTAATACTAACTATTTGGTATTGTCCTTGGGTAGATCCCTCCGGCTCTGGCGGATCATAGGACGGTTTTCCTAACCTTAGCCACCTTATAACACCATGACTATCCTATGTTGCCATAAACCATTTATTTGAAAAATCTCTCAAAGTGTTTATAATTAAGACACACATTTTGCCAACACTTTGAGAACTTTAAACTTTTCAAATGCTCCCTCTTAACATGTGCTCAGATGTTTTTATTATAAATTTGCACATGTTGGGTAGAGCTTGCACTTTTTGAATTGATCCACTTTCAGTGAACATGACCGATTCGAGACACGCTTACATCACTAGTTAGACTAGCTTGAAAATATTACCCGGCCTGGTCAAGTCCACAGAAAGTTTCTCGAAACGGTACACTCTACTCAGACAAGTCCTCTTCGAGACACGCTTACATCACTGGTTAGACCAGCTTGAAATTATTACCCGGCCAGGACAAGCCCTTACTATTAATGAGAGAATTTGTTTCGTCAATTCGTAGGTGAAGTCTGAGTCGCGCTCACATGAGATACCACTAGAGATGTGATGCGTGGTTTTGCGACCTTACAACAGGTTTTACCTCTCGAGGGATCTCAAGAGGCTTGCAATCCCCACCAGGCAGTGTTCCTGACCGATGTAGTATAGTGTAGTGGCAAGTACCGGGGGATTGATCGTTCTCTAGGGGAATAGTGTCGTTAGGATTGAAAAACTACTCTAATAGGTCTAAGGGTGAGGGAAGATTCTTTTTGTATTTTTTTTATATTTTTTATAAAAGCAAGTAAAATCTCGGGTTTGAAGGAGTGGGCGGAATTAGTTGCTAGTCAACTAACCCAAATAACTACAATTGCAAATAAAATAAAATAACTGAAAATAAAAAAAGTTGTGGAACTTATATGGAGAGAAATGTGTTTACTTAGATTTCCTTACTCCCTAACTATCTTTTACCGGTTGATTAGTGTGTATTAATTGCGTGGATGACGGGTGTATTCCTTAATACCAATCGTGGGGTGGCGTACGTACTTCCCCAACTCTACAAGCTCCTACTTCACTCCTATGTCGAGCCGGCTAAGAAGCTCCTAACATGGGATCACTAGAATTCGCTCATGCATTAAATACAGCCATAAAAACCTTAGTACGCATTGGTTCATGTTTATTAAGACGTTCAAGCAAGTTACCGTATAGGAGGTTAGCCAGTTTTCTTAAGCCTAACATCGATAAACAATCATCCAATACAATTAATAACACACCAACAACCAATAATCAATAGTTAGGTTTCATTAGATCTAAGCAAACACAAGATAAATCTAGCCTAGCATGTTAAATAAAAGACAAGAACAAGATATAATCAAACAACACATAGACATATTGAATGATTAATTGATTACTTATCTTCAATTGAACATGGGAGATCCAAGGGTATAAAACCCTTAAAAGTAGCAGAAAAATCGTCTTAGGGTTTCTCCTCACAAAGTTGCACACTAATGACTAAAAATTATGAGAATATATAAAGAAAATCAGATATGACGGTGTCACGTTATAGAGCTGACGACGTCACCTCGCCGCGGTTAGGGTTTCTTGATGGCCTTCTTGATGCCGTCCCTTTTTAATCATCCAAAATCCTCTCTGGCGCGTCAAGGGTTGACGGCGTCACAATGGTGCTTGACGCCGTCACAGGTACTTTTCCAGCCGATTTTGAGACTTTGTCGTTTTCTTCACTTTTATGCTCCAAAAACGTCCAAAATGCTTCCTTTTCCACATTTCTTCTCCAAAGTATCTAAAATGACAAAAGGAACGATTTAGGGCAATATTTGATCAAATAAATACGATTTAGGGCTTAAATGACCCCCTAAAAGCGGTACACTTTTCGCTTCATCAAATACCCTTACACTTGAGATTTGCTTGTCCTCAAGCAAATGCGCTTTTATTCTAATCAAAATACAAGTTAGGGGTCATTTAACGCTAATATAAAAGTAATTACAACAAATAGTCATTCCACTTTAATCATAATAAGCACGGAGATTACAGACTAGCACCTCACAAGTAGTGTTTAGATACTCATATCTCTCAGGTGTCATAAAAGTATATCTCATAAATGAAAATGAATAATATCTCTCACTACCTGTCATAGCAAATAGATTACCATAGGCTTGGGAAAGGATCAAAAACCTCCTCCACTAGGCGTAAGAACCTAAGATAAACTATCAAAGAGGGCTTTTAAACGGGTTATAACGTTAGGTGTAGGGATATGATAAACACGGTTTTGTTGGATAAAGGATATTTTACTGGTGGCGAGTTAAAGATCTTGATTAATTACATGTACAATATGGCGTTGCTAAGCCAAGACTAGACTCGACTTAAGCTAATGAAAAAAAATAACAAAAAGATAAAATAAACATAAAATGAAACGGGATGGTAGTCCGTATGTTTTTTCTGCTTTTTTTTTTTTTTTTTTTTTTTTTTTTTTTTTTTTTTTTGCATACACTCTTGCCCTACCATCCAAAATAATAAATCTTAGGGGGATTGTATCCCCCTTACACTTGAACTTTTACATAACTTTACAATTAACTATTCTATTGACTCGAATTAAGATAATCGAAACACTTGGAGTACTTTTAAAATATTTAGCACATATGGGGGTAATAATGTTGTTCTTCCCCATTACTCCATTACACTAGTACTTTACCCATGAGTCCCAATCGTCCCAAAATAATATGTACAAGGATATGACTCGACTTAGCAACCATGTAATCAATTAGATAATTAACTTGGGGTTTAAACAAATGTTGTCACAATAATGCACTAAAAATGAGTGCATACAAGGTAGGCTAAGGCGATTTGGGTGTACATTTAAGTGGGGTGTAAACAAATTCTTACTTTAAGTAAAATGCTTAAAGTTAGAAACGAAAAGATAGGCTCTGAGGGGTGTACTAGGGGTATCGTGTACTAAAAATGAGTACAACGCAAAGGGTGTGGGAGAATTACTTGACCAATGTAGCCAATGTAATTATAACAAAAACACAGGTGTAAAACAATGGGTTAATCCTAATGCCTCTTATCATGTAGTAAATCTAACTACACGAATGTAGTCTCACTTGTGGCCTCGAAATGGTCCTAACGCAAGTTCTAGAATCTAAGTGCTACCGGTACACACATCATAGCATAAATGCTTTTCCTACCAATTCTAGGGGCGAACCTCACATATTTGGGGGTGGAAAATTTTTTTAGTGGTACGGTTTTGTGCTAGTCATATAACTCCTATCCGTGAGACGCTCATTAAGACCAAAGTTTCACTCCTATATGTTGTAAAAATTTTTAAATTTGGCACTAAAATTGCCTTAACAGGTATTTCTCTCAGTTTTATTACACATCTACCATTAAACAAACGAAAAATCAAGCGTAATAGCATTCTCTAAGGTATCGTACTTTACCCCCCCCCCTTACACTTAAGATGAACATTGTCCCCAATGTTCAAATAACAAGATGTAAAAGTAAATAAGGTAAAAGAATGAAATCAAATACTCCCCTGATTCGCTCGGTGGATAAAGAGGTAACATGGTTAGATCTTCTTCCAAGGTAATGTTGAAGCTTCAAGACTAAAGCAGCGCCAAAAGCTAGATTCCACATACATCTCCTTGTCCAAAATAACCTGTTAAACCTGAGAAAACAAACACGAAAACCTGCATAACATCGGCGGGATAAATCTGTATAAGGATATAATGCTTGTGGAATGATTATTTTGCAGATTCCTGGAGTTTATAAGTTAGAGATTTAATAAAGCATTTTATGATTCCGGAAGAAAAAAAAAACTTTCAAAAAAAATTCCAGAAACCTGTTCCTGACGTCGTCAGAAGTGATCTGATAGATTTTTCATGTTAAGTTTCCGGAAAATTTCTGGAAAAACTCAATCCTTATTTCCTGGAAATCCTGCAAAACATCATTATGATTCGATACAAGCATTTGACTCAAACAATTACTAATATGTATGTTAATTTAATATTGTTATGATTCATGTTCATTTGTTCTAATAAACCGATTTGGATTTCCCTTACACTTATCTTTTGCAAAATACCTTTATATGTAGTTAAGACGAAGTTAAAAACAAGATAAAGCATTTTCACAATTTAGTTTCGAACGTGAATCAATAATAATAAAAATTAAACATACATACGGAAGCAAATAAAATCAAACAAACAAATAAATAAACATACAAAGCAAATAAAGCTTGGGTTGGCTCCCAAGAAGCGCTTGTTTTTGTTCGAGTCACGAGCCTGACTCTACCCTTATTTAACGGATAAAGGAGAGGTTTTTCCTACACTTAGGATTAAGTGCGGGTGATAGTAGCGATACACACCATCTTGGTGGAAGTATGCCGCGTGAGGAAAGAGTGGTGGATGAATTATATACTCAAAGGGGTGTGCTCCTTTCATCATAACCTTACCTAGTTCACTTTGGTCAATGGGTGAGTTAAAGTGTTCTCCTAAAAAGGGATCATTTTCTAACAACTTCGAGAGACTCCTAATTGGGAACCCATCTTGACCCAATAGACCCGGTTTAAACCCATAATGTTTCTTGTGATCAATCATGAATGGGTGATGTAGACATGTAAGGTCATTTTTCACTCCTATATTGTCTTCCTCACTACAAGGCTTAGAGTCTACTACCTTAATCTTAACATTACCCGGAATACATGGTTTGATGGGTGGATCGGGACCTTTTTTAATTCCTAAATTCACATCTAAAGATGGAAGATTAGGTAACAGTTTTGGTTGAGGCTCCGGTTCATCAAAAAAAGGAAATCCCCTAGAACTAAGAGTAAGGTTGTGATCACTATAAGCATTCAAACCTATATCCTCTAGTTGTGTTTGGTTCAAAGGTTCTACCTCCATCGGGATTCCTAAAGTCTCTTCTACTTCTTCCGGGTAAGTCACGGGCGGTGTGTGTGCCTCAAATGATGGTAGGACTTGTGAGGTACTTGGTGGGCTTATGTTACTTACCTCATCATTCCTTATGTCAAGATCACCTATATCCTCATCATGTGTTTTAGTAGGATCTAACCCTAACATTTTCCCAAGAATCTCAAGTGCTTCTCTAGGCATCTCAACTTCTATGTCCGAATCATAAGGATCATCCTCAATATTCTGACTGCTATATTCAAATTGCCCAAAAGATTCATCATGTGTTTCTTGATATTCAACGTCATCAATCATAAAACCTAGGTCTTTTTGATTAATGTGATCATGTTCGGCTAAATCCTCCATCACATCAAGGTCACCTATGTGTTCATCCTGTATTATGGTAGTGCCTAACCATGACATGCAACTAGGTAGCTCAACTCTACCCTCATCCCCAAACAAACTTGTTTCATGATCCTTGAAATTTGTGGTCAACTGACTTGTATTAATGTTTGTTGGGTTGTCAACTATATAATAATATTGGGCACAATTCTCAATAGCTTCCCATGCTTCTTCAGCACTTAATTCCCTAAGATCCCTGCCGGCAAAATGGTAAATGTCCCTTTGGGCATGTCGGTCGACATGATTGTAAAAGATTTGAGTTAGGGACCAAAAATCGAAGTTATGATGAGGGACTTTTTGGAGTAAATATTTAAAACGAGTCCATGCATCATAGAGAGGTTCATCTTTATGTTGTTTAAACATCAAGATGTCATATGGAGTGGGTGAATTACGTGGTTGGTAGTATGGTGGATTCGCGTTCTCCATAATGGTGAACGGAAGAGTCAATGGAAATTACGAACAAACACACAAAGAAAAAGATAGACTAAAGAAAACCTAGAAAAATAAAATAAAAATCTCACTAGAAAGGAATCTAGTGAGTAGACCTAATAAAATAAAAATTCAACCTAACCAATAACTATTCCCCGGCAGCGGGGCCAAAAACTTGATGCGTGGTTTTGCAACCTTACAACAGGTTTTACCTCTCGAGGGATCTCAAGAGGCTTGCAATCCCCACCAGGCAGTGTACCTGACCGATGTAGTCTAGTATAGTGGCAAGTACCGGGGGATTGATCGTTCTCTAGGGGAATAGTGTCGTTAGGATTGAAAAACTACTTTAATAGGTCTAAGGGTGAGGGAAGATTCTTTTTGTATTTTTTTATATTTTTTATAAAAGCAAGTAAAATCTCGGGTTTGAAGGAGTGGGCGGAATTAGTTGCTAGTCAACTAACCCAAATAACTACAATTGCAAATAAAATAAAATAACTGAAAATTAAAAAAGTTGTGGAACTTATATGGAGAGAAATGTGTTTACTTAGATTTCCTTACTCCCTAACTATTTTTTACCGGTTGATTAGTGTGTATTAATTGCGTGGATGACGGGTGTATTCCTTAATACCAATCGTGCGGTGGCGTACGTACTTCCCCAACTCTACAAGCTCCTACTTCACTCCTATGTCGAGCCGGCTAAGAAGCTCCTAACATGGGATCACTAGAATTCGCTCATGCATTAAATACAGCCATAAAAACCTTAGTACGCATTGGTTCATGTTTCTTAAGACGTTCAACCAAGTTACCGTATAGGAGGTTAGCCAGTTTTCTTAAGCCTAACATCGATAAACAATCATCCAATACAATTAATAACACACCAACAACCAATAATCAATAGCTAGGTTTCATTAGATCTAAGCAAACACAAGATAAATCTAGCCTAGCATGTTAAATAAAAGACAAGAACAAGATATAATCAAACAACACATAGACATATTGAATGATTAATTGATTACTTATCTTCAATTGAACATGGGAGATCCAAGGGTATAAAACCCTTAAAAGTAGCAGAAAAATCGTCTTAGGGTTTCTCCTCACAAAGTTGCACACTAATGACTAAAAATTATGAGAATATATATAGAAAATCAGATCTGACGGCGTCACGTTATAGAGCTGACGCCGTCACCTCGCCGCGGTTAGGGTTTTTTGATGGCCTTCTTGATGCCGTCCCCTTTCAATCATCCAAAATCCTCTCTGGCGCGTCAAGGGTTGACGGCGTCACAATGGTGCTTGACTCCGTTACAGGTACTTTTCTAGCCGATTTTGAGACTTTGTCGTTTTCTTCACTTTTATGCTCCAAAAATGTCCAAAATGCTTCCTTTTCCAGATTTCTTCTCCAAAGTACCTAAAATGACAAAAGGAACGATTTAGGGCAATATTTGATCAAATAAATACGATTTAGGGCTTAAATGACCCCCTAAAAGCGGTACACTTTTCGCTTCATCAAGATGCCACATTCTTCTTGTTACCACAAACCATTTGCTCCCCCTTAATATGTGCATTGATATACAAAAGAGTCTAGCACCTATGGGAGAGCTTACATTTAAGTCTAAAACATCATATTTTTATCAGATTGCATATTTAAATCACATTCTCTCCCCCGATCAAAAATTTCAAACCTTATGAGATTTTGTGATCCCAATTGATTTAAATAAGTATGGAAAATATGGGAGAAAATGTGGTCAGGTTTAATATGTGCTGATAATGGAACATGACGATGCTCCCCCTCAATCTATGTTAGGATTGTGCACACGGTTAAGGTGGTTAAACCTAACGTTCTTTGTGTGTATGATATATTGAGTGAATATGATTAAGTACGCGGAATTTACTTAACCACACTTAGAAGGTTATTTGTTTATGGAAATGGAATGGTTGTGTTTGTTCTATGACAATGAACAATGAAAGATTTAACACCAAACGATTCAATATTATTAATGATAATAATACGAGTGATCTTGAAATATCACTAGGGTTACAACCTTGAATCTTAAGTTTTTCTAACTTGTGATATATTTGTGTTTTGTTCTATGACTTAACAGTTATGAAAGTTAATTATTCGACACATAATATCGAGACTAAGATCTTCTTTTATAGTCCAAGAAGATCTTTACAATATTGCTTAAAGTCTAGCCGACCTACTTGTTAACTTATCTTGAGTGTGTCAGTACATAAGATACAACATGTATCTGTGTACACAACTTGTTAACTAAGCACATGGGGTAAGATATTATCTACCGTATATTGTTGACCAAAATACAAATAATATCTTTTCATACTTATCCACAGAGCAGCAGAATGTTCATTAGCAGCAGCAATGAGTCATCGCTAGCAGCATGATCAAGTACACTAGCAGCAGGATCAATCAGGAGTAGAATGTTAAGCCTAGCAGCAGAATCATTTATCTCTAGCAGCAGAATCAAATGTTCTAGCAGCAGGAACAACATTAGCAGTAGGAACCAAATGCACTAGCAGCAGAATCACACTTAGAGTATTTCTTTGATTAGAACCCGATACTATCCTTCTTGAATATTTAATTCCCAACAATCCTCCCCTAAACATGTGAATCCATTTCAACATGTTTCTGAATTAAATTATGGATTGTGAAGATCTTTGAAACACTTCTGTTCTTCAAGATTGAATATCTTCTCAGTAATTCATCTGCTTTGTTCTTTGACTTTAACAATATCAAAACATTGCTCCAATCTTGGATTAAAAGATGGTGCAATTTCCTTGGATGGAGGAATTATAAGAGGCAATGATGCTGTGTATCTTGGATGCTTGTTTCAACAAGTGAAATCATCTATCAGCATGCCTTTGCAAGTGAAATTGAAACTTTTCTTCGTTTGACCTAGATAGAACTTTCTCCTTTGGAATGCCTCATCCCTTCTGAATATATATAATACTCCAGAATAAGCTCTATTCTTGTTATTTTCAACTTCCTCATCATCTTGTATCCTCTTGTCTTTTCCTTCCATACATTGGGTTTTTCTTCCTTTCTTGGGCTTTTATTTCCTCCCCTGAAGCAAACAAAATTTTATCCTCCCCTGTTTGGAAGATCTGACTATGTACCAAAATATATCTTTCCTTATCATCTGATCCATCATTTAGAACATGTTGTCAGACAATATTGTACATGAATCCATCAATTCCTTAAGAGTTTAAGTTACTGCCCTCATCACTTCTAGGTGTGTTAACTCCTATGAGAGGTGATCCATCAATGGATGGTTTTTGTGAATCCTTTGAAAATCCTTGTTTTAAGAAATTGTTTGACTTAGCAGTATGTTCATGATTTTAGAATTGAAAAATCATACTGCTTTCAACCATTTTGAAGGGATCAAGTGTATAACAGACACTTAATCAAACTTTCGATTTAAAGCAACCTCTGGTTGTGTGAGAACCAATGTTTTCAGTTATAAATAACTGCCTGTGAAAAGATAAACTCATTCAAAGAGCTTTCTTGACAGGGTTTCCAGCTCATAGTAATTGTTGCCTCTAACACAAGTGTTAGACTCACTTTTACTAGCTGTTCTTTCTATCAGATGTCCTTAGACTTGCTCATTATACTTGAAAGTATAAAATGATAGAAAGTGAGTTGAGTCAGTTACTATCTGACCAACTAAGTCATCAATTCAATGTGAAATTTCATACTTAGGTTTCAAGAAAGAAGTTTTAAGGAGTTTTAAATTCCCAAACTCAGTCCATCATAAACCTAATATGTCAGCAACTAGTATTCTCAATTCTGTTGCTTCCATTTCACTTGAAACATCCTTTGTGTTCACATGTTCATACCTGAAATTGTTAGTCTAAAACCAAAAGAACAATGTACAAAGTACTTGTCTTGTATTAGAATAATCATAGGACTAACTGTATGAATAACACAAATTAAATTTGTACTAGCAGCACAAACTTTTGTAATAGCAGTAGTAACTTTTAAAACTAGCAGCACCAACAAAATTTTATTGACAAAAACACAAAGTTTAAAATCATTAAGGATTAAGCATTCCAATACTTGCTACCAAGTACTGAAACCTTCCAACATCAAAAGCTTTGGTTAGCAGATCTGCAAAATTGAATTCTGAAGCAATTTTAAGTAGTTGAATTAATCTTTTCTCGTTGCAGTCTCTTATAAAGTGATGTCTAATTTCAATGTGTTTTGTTTTAGAATGTTGCACTGGATTTTTAATAATATAAATTGTACTACTATTATCAATATGAATAACAGTGTTTAAGAAATTGTACCCATAGTCAAGGAGTTGGTTTTGAAGCCATAGAACCTGACCACAGCAACTTGCAGCAGCTATATATTCAGCTTCAGTTGTTGAATTTGCCACACTTGTTTGCTTCATACGCTGCCATGAGACAAGTCTACACCCAAGGAATTGACATCCTCCACTTGTTGACTTTCTGTCCAAGCTAGCACCAGCATAATCACTATCCGAATATGCTACCAAGTCAAAAGGAGATTCCCTAGAATACCATATACCCAACTTTGGTTGACTTTTAAGATATCTAAAAATTCTCTTGACTGCAATTAAATGAGAAACTTTTGGAGTAACTTGAAATCTTGCACAAACACAAACAGGAAACATGATATCAGGTCTAGATGATGTAAGGTACATCAAAGAGCCTATCATAGATCTGTAAGTCTATACATCTACACTCTCTCCATCTTCATCTTTCAGAAGGTGCTTCTCAGAGTCCATTGGTGTGCTTGCTATTTTTGAATCAGCAAATTGAAATTTTTTAAGTATCTCTGCAACATATTTGTCTTGACTAATAAATATGCCTTCAGATGATTGCTTAACTTGCAAACCCAAAAAGAATGTAAGTTCTTCCATAGAACTCATCTGAAAATTATCATGCATAAGTTTCTCAAACTCTAAACACATCTCCTTCCTAGTAGATCCAAAGATAATATCATCCACATACACCTGCACTAACAGAAGATCCTTCTTGTGCTGTTTGATGAAAAGTGTCTAATCAATCTTTCCTCTTTGAAATCCATTTTCTAATAAGTAGGAAGCTAGTGTTGCATACCAAGCTCTTGGTGCCTGATGAAGGCCATATAGAGCTTTCACTACTCTGTATACTTTGTTTGGATGTAATGGGTCAATGAAGCCTGGAGGTTGTGAAACATACACCTCTTCTTCAATTTTACCATATAAAAATGCACTCTTGACATCCATTTGGTAGACTGTGAAGCCTAAAAATGAAGCATAAGCTAAGAAAAGCCTAATTGCCTCAATCCTTGCTATTGGAGCATAAACCTAATCATAGTCTATTCCTTCTTCTTGTGTGTACCCTTGGGCTACTAATCTAGCCTTAATTCGAATTACTTTTCCTCTTTCATCCCTTTTATTCTTGAAAACCCATCTAGTGCCAATTATCTTTGCATTCCTAGGTAAATCAACTAGTACCCATACTTTCTAAATCTTGAATTGAAGAAGCTCCTCTTGCATAGCTTCTACCCAGCTTGAATTATCTAAGGCTTTCAGAATATTCTTTGGTTCATCTTGTGAGAGAAAACATACAAACAAGCAAGAGTTTGAAAACTCATGCTGCTTTGAAGCATAAAGGGAATCAAGAAGCCCTTGTTGGTCTTAAGACATCAGTTGTTATCTTGTCTTCACACCTGACTATACATCTCCAATCACATTATCTAGGGAGTGGACTTTGTGAATTCTTGTTTGTGAAGTAGAAGGAACTTGATAATTTGATGGAAGATTGTTGAAATCCACCTCATTGTCTGAGAATTCGCTTTCTTTTCTTTCTGAAGGGCCAGCAGCAGAATCAGTTGGCCGAACAGCAGAATCAGTAAGCTTAGCAGCAGAATCACCAGCAGAAACATTTTGTTGTTCCTGTGTTCCATCTTCTTTGCTTTCATCTTCAACACCTTCTTTAGCTTTCCTAGAAGAAGATTCATCATTTGTTGAAGTTGATTCCACAATTGTACTTGACCATATTGGCATCCAAACATGATTTTGGTTTGTCTCCTTTTCTAACCTTGCCTCATCTGTTGCTTGTGAACCTGAAAATTCATTAGTTTCAACAACAACAGGCACATAATTCATTGATTTGGTTACAGATTCAAGATCAAATAGCCTTTTTGGTCCTTGACCTTCTACATTGGATTTTTCCTCTAAAAACTCCACATGTAGGTTTTCTTCTACAATCAAAGTTCTTGTGTTGTATACTCTAAATGCTTTGCTATTAAGAGAATATCCAACAAAGAATCCTTCATCTGCTTTACCATCGAATTTTCCTAAATGGTCTAAGGTATTGAGAATTGTCACATGACATCCAAAGGGTCTAAGAAATCCTATTGCAGGAGTTCTACCTCTAAAAAGTTCATATGATGTCTTATTGTGAGGCTGCACAACTAAAACTCTATTTTGGACACAGCAAGCAGTGTTGACTGCTTCAGCCAAAAAGTTTATAGGTAGTTTGGAATCAGCTAACATTGTTCTAGCAGCTTCAATTAGTGTTCTATTCTTTCTCTCAACTACACCATTCTGTTGTGGTGTTCTAGCAACACTAAATTCTCTCTTAATACCTTTTTCTTTGCAGAAATCATCCATAACTCTATTCTTAAACTCTGTCCCATTATCACATCTAATGACCTTCACTTTCTTGTCTACTTGGTTTTCTATCTGTGTAATGAAAGTCTTAAGGATGCTTGTAGTCTCATCCTTAGTAGATAGAAAGAAAACCCATGTAAATCTAGTATAGTCATCAATTATAACCAGACAATTTCTCTTATGCATTATACTACTTACTAAAATAGGTCCAAATAAGTCCATATGCAGCATAAACAATGATTGATTGATAGAGTTAAAAATCTTGGGCTTACAAGTGGCTTTGTGTTGTTTGCCTTTTAGACAAGCAATGCATGTTTGATCATTTTCAAATCTTTTGTGAGGTAAACCTCTTACCAAACCATTCCTAACAATTTTATTTATGGTTTTGAAGTTAATATGACCAAGCCTTCTATGCCATTTCATTGATTCATCCAATGTGGCCTTTGCAACAAGACAAGTTAAATTCTTTTTAGGAACAATGTTCTTCATGTCTACACTGTACATATTGCCTTTTCTAGGAATTCTAAGAAGTACTTGATTTTCATCAGGCATCTTAAAATCAGGAGAAAGTACAAGACATTCAGTCTCACAGAAAAGAACATTGTTCTTTTTGTCACACATTTGTGAGACACTAAAAAGATTATAATTTAGCTCTTTTACATAGAACACATCTTCAAAATCTAAATTTCCGATTTTGATTGTACCTTTACCAGAAATTTTGCCACCAACCCCTCCTCCAAAGGTAACATAGCCTCCATCTATTGATTGAAAATCTGAGAGATAAGACTTGTTTCCTGTCATGTGCCTTGAACATCCACTATCTGAGTATCCTTGATCCTCTTCCTGATCATTTGAATGTTCCTGCACATAAATAAGAGTGTTAGTTTCTTTTGGGGACCCAAGCCATTACTGACTTGGATCTGCCTCTTGCATCAATGTAATTTAATCTTTTAAGGATAGTTGATGCAACATTGGATTTAAGAATCCAACATGCTAAGGCCTTAACAGCATTTGCCCTGTTTCCCTTAGCAGCAGAATGAACCACACGCTTAGCAGCAGAATCTGCTAACTTTGTAGTTCTACCCTTTGGTTTCCAAACTTGTTTTTGGACCACTGCTTTTAATTGAATGGGCCTTAGAACAGTCTTTGATGCATGTTTGAAAGTTGTTTTTGCACCCTTAGCTGTTGATTTTGGGTTAATAGTCATAAATGGTCGAGCAGCAGGAAGAATTAGTCTAGCAGCAGGAACCATTAGTCTAGCAGCAGGATCTGAGTTTGAGCCAAACTTGTTTTTGACTACTCTGGGGTTTGTTCTCTTAGAACTAGAGTGAAAGTGAGTTTTAGGAGTTTGCCTTTTGTGGTTCACTCTATGGTTTTCATACCCAGTTTCCCAATGGTTGCAGAAAGCTGCAAGATGGTCAAAACTACCACATGTGTAACAAGCTTTGTTATAAAAAGCAAAGTCATCACCTAATTGGTTAGACTTGAGGTTGTTCCAATTCGTTTGGTTACCTCTGGGCTTGTTGGTGGTTCTATATTGCTCACAATATCTAACTGGTTGCCTAACATGCTTAATGTTTGATTTAGGCCTATCAGTATTGTGTTTGACTATCTTAGGAACACTTGTTCCTACTTTCTTAACCACTTTAGGTTTAGACATAACTTGTTCTTCTTCATCATCACTATCAGTTGTACAATCTTCAACAACTATCTTCAACAACTATAGCATCTAAGTTCTTAACAAAGGACACCTTGTCCTGATAAAGTAAAGTTTTATCTAAACTTTTACTTACTTTTTCTACCTTAAGGCTCTTGCTAGCCTTAGAACCATATTCCATTATTGGTTCTTGAAACTCAGGTAAACCTGAATTTACTAGGTCAATCCCTGGGGGTTTATGGATGCCTCTATAAGGGGGTGGGACACTCTTATATCCTACTCCTGACTTAGCTCTATTAATCTCCTGACATTCTACTATGTTGTGCACACCTCTAGAAGCATGTTCTAGTGCCTCAGTAGTCAATTGAATGTTTTCATTTTCCTTTTTGACCCTATCAAAAGCATCTCTCAAAAGCTTAATTTCAGCATCTCTAAAGAATATGTCCTGTCTTAGGAGAGCTTTGTCATCAGAAAAAGCTAATTCATTTTCCTTATAGTATGTGATTTGTTTCTCTAGCTTTTCTAATCCACACTTATAGTTTATAAAGTTTTGAAAAGTCTTACTTAGCTCTATTTTTTGATCATCATATTGTTTCATTAAAACCTGTAGAGCCTTAAGAGCAGTGCAAGAATTAGAACAAGCTTTATGATTTTGTACCTCAGTAGCAGAGAAAGCCATAAGTGCCATTTGAGCAGGAGTTTCTTCTTCATATGCCATGAAGCTCCAATCAAATCCTAAGCCATCAATAGCTACCATAGATTTTGGCTCAATCACCTCCTCTGTTTTGGATTTGCTTCCAAAACCTCTATTCTTGCTATCTTGCTGCCTTGGTCTTTTACACTCTCTTGAGAAATGACCCATCATGTGGCAGTTATAGCACTCTATCTTTGACTTATCAAAACCAGCAGCATCAGAGTTGCTGATTATGAGCTTCTTCCCCGTCTTGTGATAGAACTTCTTGCCTCTCATGCTAAGAAGAGTAATTTTCCATTTTAGATCCATTTCCTCCAGATCATCTTCATGGATCTCTTGGAGGTCTTCATAGGAGAGCATGGACCCATTATTTTGACTTGTAAGAAAGGTACAACAAGTCTTTTCATCCAAAATACTTATGGTACTATTTGATGAACTAGCAGCACCAACATCATCAACAACTTTCACCTCTTCACTTGATTTTGAGGTACTAGGAGTTGACATAAATTCCTTGTTCCCAGTATTAGAACTAGTACCTCCATTCTTCTTCAAATCTTGCTCCATAATTTTGAAGTTGCTATACAAATCTATCAGTTCCATGGTGTCTAGGTCTGGCTTGTTCTTCCAAACAACAACATGCATAGCCCACTCTTCTGGTAAGCTTCTCAGAAATTTTGAGTTCAAATCTTCTTGAGGCATTTCAATCCCAAGAATAGCAAGTTGGCTCACAATATTCTGAAGCCTATTAAACATGTGGTCAAGAGATTCATTGTATGTTGAGGAAAAGTTTTCAAACTGCTGCTTGAGCAGTATCTTGTGGGTTTTCTTGGTGGCTTCATTTCCACCAAACCTGGCAATAATAGCTTCAAATAATGATTTGGCATCCTTGAACTTGCTGTAGTTTAGAAGTTGATCATTAGGAATGGTCATCATCAGCATGCTTCTTGCCTTCAAGTCATTTTTCTTCTTTATTCTATCTTCTGCAGATGATGGCTTTGTCTGCAGAGTTGACACAAATTTGCCGTCCACTGTTGATGTAGTGGTGGTAGGCTGGTAAGAGTTTCCATCTTCAATGATTTCCCAAAGTACATAATCTTGCACTTGGAAATATTGCTCTATCCTCAGCCTCCACATCTCAAACTCATTCTGTTTGAGCATTGGAATCTTTGCAGCAACATTTGTCTGAATAGATTCAACATCCATTTCTTCAACTTCTTCTTCTAAATCAATAATATCAGCCTCTAGCTCTGATACTGCTTGTTAGGATTGTGCACACGGTTAAGGTGGTTAAACCTTACGTTCTTTGTGTGTATGATATATTGAGTGAATATGATTAAGTACGCGGAATTTACTTAACCACACTTAGAAGGTTATTTGTTTATTGAAATGGAATGGTGGTGTTTGTTCTATGACAATGAACAATGAAAGATTTAACACCAAACGATTCAATATTATTAATGATAATAATACGAGTGATCTTGAAATATCACTAGGGTTACAACCTTGAATCTTAAGTTTTTCTAACTTGTGATATATTTGTGTTTTGTTCTATGACTTAACAGTTATGAAAGTTAATTATTCGACACATAATATCGAGACTAAGATCTTCTTTTATAGTCCAAGAAGATCTTTACAATATTGCTTAAAGTCTAGCCGACCTACTTGTTAACTTATCTTGAGTGTGTCAGTACATAAGATACAACATGTATCTGTTTACACAACTTGTTAACTAAGCACATGGGGTAAGATATTATCTACCGTATATTGTTGACCAAAATACAAATAATATCTTTTCATACTTATCCACTTAGCAGCAGAATGTTCATTAGCAGCAGCAATGAGTCATCGCTAGCAGCAGGATCAAGTACACTAGCAGCAGGATCAATCAGCAGCAGAATGTTAAGCCTAGCAGCAGAATCATTTATCGCTATCAGCAGAATCAAATGTTCTAGCAGCAGGAACAACATTAACAGTAGGAACCAAATGCACCAGCAGCAGAATCACACTTAGAGTGTTTCTTTGATTAGAACCCGATATTATCCTTCTTGAATATTTAATTCCCAACAATCTATGAGGGAGAATGTTAGTGTCAGGTATGATAGGTTTGGAAGATTTGAATTTAACAAAAAAAATCATACACTGACACATAACAACCACATTTTATTCATTGCTTATTATGTACAAAGTGACATGTTTTGATGATATGAGATTTTGAAATCATCACTCTCCCCCTCAATCGATGACCCGTCTTCTATTTAAATAGTTGTAGTCATTGATTGAGTGATAGATTTTTATGAAAAGTTCAATTCTGATTGATATTCAAAAATCATGGTACCACCAAGTTTAGCAAAAATATTTTCCTGAAGAATCATAGATGGAAAAGTATATGTGTTGTAAAGAAGACTTCTCTTCTTATACGAGAAATGATGCACTGAAATGTACATCAGATCGAGAAAACATGGATATAAAGTAATCCATGCCCAGGTGAACTTCACCCAGTGAGAGGAACAACCATCTATTTGGTGATGAGCTTTCCCCATGATGAAGAATGGGTTACATTCTGAAGTAACTGCAAGCCGATAAGACATGTTTTAACAATTCATTTTAACTTCTGCTCGAGCTTCATTTAAAGTCCCGTGTCATTATTGAAAGACATTTCTAGGACCGTAAATGTTATCGATAAACAGAAGACATGCCTAGTGAAATTATTTTTGGTATTTTTGTGTTTTTCTAATTTTTATGGTTTTTATAGGTTTTATATTTTTCTATTTTCTTTTTGGTTTAAAATATATACAAATATATAAAAGGATATGTGAAGCAAATCCTTTACTCCTCGTTTTCTTCTTGAAGACCCTTGAGGGTTTCTGGAGTCAAACTCTTCATGCCAAGTCGCGGGAGAATAAATTGCAACCGTTCTCTCGGAAGTGCCTTAGTGAAGATATCAGCCAACTGAAACTCTGTCCTCACGAAGTAAAGTTCAACAACCCCTTTCTCAACCTGTTCCCTTATGAAGTGATGCCGGATGTCAATGTGCTTTGATCGGGAGTGTTGGACATTGTTGCAGCAAAGAGCAATAGCACTTTTGTTATCACAATACAGAGGAATCTTGTTGTATGCAAAACCATAGTCCGATAGTTGTGATCTCATCCAAAGAATTTGAGCACAGCAAGCAGACATGGCAATGTATTCAGCCTCTGTGGAAGATATAGATGTACTCATTTGCCTTTTAGATGACCAGCTAACCAACTTTTCCCCAAGAAACTGAGCACCTCCCGACGTACCTCGACGAGTATCTTGACACCTCGCATGGTCTGCATCTGCATAGGCCGTGAGGGCCATGGCGGTGTCCTTAGAATACCAGAGACCCATGTGAATAGTTCCTTGAAGATATCTGAAGACCCTTTTTACCGCTTCCATATGCTTTTTGGTGGGCTTAGACTGGTACCGAGCACACATGCATACTTCGAACAAGAGATCTGGCCTACTAGCGGTGAGATACATTAGGGATCCAATCATACTTCAAAACTTTGTTTGATCAACAGGGATCCCAGAGAGGTCTTAGTCCAACTTCGACCTCTCAACCATAGGAGTATCGACAGGGTCACTTGAGTCAAATCCAAATTTCTTCGATATTTCATTTGCATATTTGGATTGATTGATGAAGATGCCTCCGGGACTTTGAGAAATTTGCAAACCTAAAAAGAACGACATTTGTCCCATCATAGACATTTGGAACTTAGAACTTATCTCTTTCGAAAACCGATCACATTTACTAGGATCAGAGGAGGCAAAGATAATGTCATCTGCGTAGATCTGAACGTGAAGTAGATGTTTGCCCATTTTCCTAGTGAATAGTTTAGGATCAACAACACTTTTAGAGAATCCATTTGCCAGAAAAACTTAGACAATGTGTCATACCATGCTCTAGGTGCTTGTTTTAAGCCATAGAGGGCCTTCTTCAAGCGATATGTTGGGTCTGAAATGCTGCTGATTCGGAGAATTACAACTCTGCTGAATAGTTATGTAACTCTGCTGATTAGCACAAGAACTCTGCTGTTTTGGTATAATAGGCATAGTGTAACTCTGCTGCTAGCTCACGAGGACTCTGCTGCTAGAAGGATTACTCTGCTGCTTATTAATTATGTAAAGTATGTTAAGATAAGTATAGAAAAGATACGTATGAATATTTTACTTGTATAGGAAGTCTTGTAAACCGACTAGGACTCCTTACGCTATAAAAGGAGGTTCTAGGGTTAGAGTTAGATATCGATTGATTGGTAATCTTAGCATACGTATTGTTTTACACTTCAAGGTTTCTTGTAACCCTATTGCTATTCAGAGCAATCGTATTAATATATTGAAGTGTTGTTTGATAATTCGTTTGTGTTTTCTTCTTAAGATCAAATATTAGTTTCCGCATAATATTTGATATACAACCTAAGATCAGTTTCTATACCGATTACTTTAGATTTATCTAAGGTAGTTAATAAGATCGTGAAGCTCAACTGGGATCAACAAGTGGTATCAGAGCTTGTGATCTAGAAACTGGTACCAAGAAGAATTACTGAAAACAAGATCTGTTTAATCATCAAAGCAAGCAATGGATTCCGATTCAACACACATGGTTACTGCTTCAAGAGTTCCCATGCTCAAGACTGGAGAGTATGAGATCTGGAAGATGAGGATGCAACAATACATGCGAATGGTTGATTACTCTCTCTGGGAAGTTGTTCTTGATGGTGATAAGGTGCAAACCAAGACTGCTACTGGATCAGTCTTGACTCTCAAGACTAGTGAGGAGAAAGCTCAGAGAAGATTGGAGGTTAAGGCTCACAGTATTCTCATGATGGGAATACCTAATGATTATCAATTGAGTTTTAATCATATTGAGTCTGCTAAGGAGTTGTGGGAAGCTATTGAACTTCGATTTGGTGGGAATGAAGCTACCAAGAAATCTAGAAAGAATCTCCTTAAGCACCAGTTTGAGACTTTTTCTGCTATGAGTTCTGAGAACATTGAGGGAACTTATGATCGACTTCATAAGTTAACCAGTCAGATGGCTCTGTTGAAGATTGAACCATCTCAAGAAGATGTCAATCTAAAGTTTTTAAGAAGTCTATCTTCTGAGTGGAACACTCATACAGTGGTTTGGAGGCACAAGGAAGATTTTGATACTATGACATTGGATGATCTATACAACAACTTAAAGGTGTATGAATCAGAAGTTAAAGGATTTTCAAGCTCATCCTCTACCACTAATAATCTTGCCTTTGTCTCCTCAAGCAACAAGACTTCTGGTAGTCATCAAGAGCACTCTGCTGCTGGTACTTTTGCTCCTGCTGGTGGTTCACATGTCTCTGCTGCTGACTCTGCTAACCCCAACACCATCAGTGATGCTGCTATTTGTGCTTATTTGGCTGAACTTACTACTAGTACTTCAGTCATGCCTCAAGATCTGGATGAACTTGATCCTGATGATGTTGAAGAAATGGATATGCATTGGCAGTATGCAATGCTAACTATGAGGGCAAGGAGGTTTCTTAAGAGAACTGGTAAAGAGATGAAGTTCAGAAGAAACAGGAATGTGGGATTTGACAAGTCAAAGGCTGAATGTTTCAATTGTCGAAAGAAGGGACACTTTGCAAGGGAATGCAAAGCACCCAAAAGAAACATTGCAGATACCAAGAAGATTACTGTTGAAGAGTCAAGTCCTGATGCTGCTGCTGCTGCTATGGTGTCATGTGATGGGTTTGGAGAGTTTGATTGGAGTGAGCATGCTGAAGATGGTCCTAACTATGCTTTGGCAGCTGAAGAGGAATCTCAAGTTCAACACTTTGCTCTTATGGCCTATTCTTCTTCTTCTTCTGGATCAGACTCTGAGGTATCCAATGAATCATCATGTTCCTTTAAATCATGTTCTGATAAAATTGATGAACTTAAGTCTAGCAATGGAAATCTTAAAAAGGAAAATGAAATACTTAAGTTAGACAATCTCAGTTATGAATATGGTTTAAAAAATTTAGAAGAGAAGTTGGAATTTTATAAAAGGGCTGAAATTGAATATCTTGATCAAATCACTATTCTTAAAAATGAGCTTATTAAGAAAGAAGATGAGATTAAGGTACTTATGGGAAAAGTAGAGAAGGCTGAACAGGCTAGAGATTTAGCTAAGAATGAGACTGAAAAACATGTTGTTAGGATAGAAAAACAACAATTTGCTACTGACATTCTTAGTAAACCAATAGGTAGGCACTTTGCTGAATCAGGTAGTGGACTAGGGTACAATGCTGTAGCTCACCCTAAGAAACTTAGTGCTCATGCCCCTCCTACTAGGACATTGACTTTCATATCTGAGTCTGGGGCTAAACCTGTAGGTGAAACTAGTAAACCTGTAGAAGAAACTAGTGAAACTAACATAGAGTCACCTAAGGTTGAATTAAAGAAATATGAGCAACCACCCCTGATTGAAGATTGGGAGTCTGATAGTGATGATGGGATAGTAGAATCTGATTCAACCTCTAAGAACAATAAGGAAGAAATTCCTGCTGTTGTTGAATCACAAGTACCTAGAACTAAAAAGGTTGAGTTTGTTAAGCCTAAGCTAGGTAAAGGTATCTCTAGGAAGATGGCTGAGTTTGATAATACACCTAGAATATATCCTAAGAGAACTAATAACTTGCCTAGGGGTAACCAGCGAAATTGGAACAACCTAGTTTCACATAAATTAGGGACTGATTTTCAATTATTCAAAAAGGCATGTTATAGTTGTGGTAGTTTTGAACATTTGCAAGATGAGTGTTATTACTATCAAAAACCAGTGTGGAACCAATATACAAGGGTGAACCATAGAAACTTTGGTAGAAAGACTCACCCACATCCCAAAAGAAACATGGTTCCTAGGGAAGTTATGATGAGAAATGGTACTTCTAGAGTTATCTCTCCTATTGCCCCAAAAGTGTCCATAAAGAAGAATATAGATAACTCTGCTGTTCAGTCAAACCCTGCTATTCCAGCAAACTCTGCTGTTCAGGCAGACTCTGCTGTTTTGCCTAAAGTTGTGACTGATACTGTTGTGGGCAACCATTTTTATGCTGTTAAAGCCTCAGCTTGCTGGGTCTGGAAACCAAAAGTTAAAGTTTTAGATCATGTTCTCAGACACAGCAGTGCACCAATGCAGTTGAAGAAATTTGACTACTTTGATGCACAAGGTAGATCCAAGTCAGTAATGGCTTGGGTCCCCAAGAGAAACTAATTCTCTTACTTTTTGTGCAGGGCAATCTACAAAAGGAGCTAAAGGACAAATGCATTTTTGATAGTGGATGCTCTTCACATATGACTGGAGACCAAAGCAACTTGGAGAATTTTGAAGCTTTGGATGGTGGTTATGTGGCCTTTGGGAATGATCCTAAAGGAGGTAAAATAGTTGGTCAAGGTATCATCAGAACTGGAAAGTTGGATTTTGAGAAAGTGTATTTGGTGAATGGTCTCAAGTTTAATCTTTTTAGTGTCTCACAAATGTGTGACAGGAAGAATTTTGTTCTTTTTACCGACACTGAGTGTCTTGTTTTGTCTCCTGACTATAAGATTCCTGATGATAAATTGGTTCTTCTTAAAGTCCCTAGACATGACAATATATACAGTGTGGATATAAAGAATATTATTCCCAAAAGAGATTTGACTTGTCTGTTTGCCAAAGCCACTGTTGATGAATCCAAACTCTGGCACAGAAGGCTTGGACATCTGAACTACAAGGCAATGAACAAGTTGGTGAAAGGGAACTTGGTCAGAGGATTGCCTTCAAAGGTCTTTGAGAATCCTGAAATTTGTGTTGCTTGCCAAATGGGAAAGCAACATAGAGCTTCCTGTAAGTCCAAATTGGTGAATTCTATAACTGAACCTTTGTTTATGTTACACATGGACTTATTTGGACCTACATATGTGAATAGTTTAAATAAAAAGATGTATGGTTTAGTGGTCACTGATGACTATAGTAGGTTCACTTGGGTATTCTTTTTAGCTTCTAAGGATGAGACTGCAGGCATTCTTAAGGCTTTCATTACCAGGATAGAAAACCTATTTAATTATAAGGTTAAAGTCATCAGATGTGATAATGGAACTGAATTTAAGAACAAGGTGATGAATCAGTTCTGTGAGGAAAAGGGTATAACTAGACAATTTAGTGTAGCTAGAACTCCTCAGCAAAATGGTGTGGCTGAGAGAAGGAATAGGACATTAATTGAAGCTGCTAGAACTATGTTGTCAGAGTCTAAGTTACCCACTATCTTTTGGGCTGAAGCAGTCAACACTGCTTGCTATGTGCAGAATAGGACTAAGATAGTTAAGCCTCATAACAAGACCCCCTATGAGTTATTGCATGGTAGAAAACCTATGATAGGTTTCTTAAGACCATTTGGGTGTCCTGTTACTATATTGAACACCATTGATCACTTAGGAAAGTTTAGTGAGAAAGCAGACATAGGTTTCTTTGTTGGTTACTCTACTGAAAGTAAGGCTTTTAGAGTTTTTAATCAAAGAACTGGGCATGTAGTTGAAAATTTACATGTGACTATTAGAGAAACCACACCTAATGTTGATGGAAAAGGACCTGACTGGATGTTTGATATTGATTCTTTAACCAAAAGTATGAATTATCAACCAGTTGTTGCAGGTACTACTAACATGTCTGCAGATACACAAACTAACCCTAATGCAGGTACACAAGCAAAGAAGGATGGATCTGCAGAGGAGTTTGTGTTGATTGAAAAGTGGAAGTTTGATCAGTATTTCTCACCAACAGTTAAAGAAGGAAAGAGTTCAGATGGTGATGCTGTACATAAGGAAATACCAAAGGTTGATGCAAAAGGTGATGATGAAACTGCTCATGATGATAAGGAAAGAAGTGTAGAGTCACAAGTTGATGGAATTCAAGGGAACAAACCGAGCAGCAGTTCTCTTAACTCTGCTGCCAAGTCTAAACACTCTGCTGTTAAGCCAAAGCACTCTGCTGTTAAGGCAAAACACTCTGCTGTTCAGCTTGGTAACTCTGCTGCTGAACTCAATGACTCTACTGATAAAGATGGTGATTCTGATGATGATTCTTCTGATGATATGCCCGAATTGGAAGAAGTATATGTGGATACTGATGATGAAGTTGTTGATGTTTTTGGTGCTGAAGCTGATTTATCTAACTTGGAGACTGATATACCTGTTAGTCCTACACCAACAACAAGAATCCACAAGATTCACCCAAAGGAGCAAATAATTGGTGATGTTCACTCTGCTGTACAGACACGAAGTAAATCAAAGGGGTTGAGTGATTTGCTTGATCAGGGATTATTTGCTCAGACACTTAAGAAGAGAAATAGCCACAAGGATCTACAAAATTGCATGTTTGCCTGTTTCCTATCTCAGGAAGAACCCAAGACCATTCACAAGGCTATGAAGGATGAAAGTTGGGTTGAAGCTATGCAAGAGGAGTTACTGCAGTTCAAGCTTCAGGAGGTCTGGACATTGGTTGATTTACCAAATGGAAAAAGGGCAATTGGTACAAAATGGGTGTTCAGATGCAAGAGAGATGAAAGAGGGATTGTTGTCAGAAACAAGGCTAGATTGGTGGCTCAGGGATACACTCAGGAAGAAGGTATAGACTATGATGAGGTCTTTGCTCCAGTTGCAAGATTGGAGGCTATCAGACTTTTCTTGGCATATGCCTCATACAAGAATTTTCCTGTGTATCAAATGGATGTGAAAAGTGCTTTTCTATATGGAAAGATACCTGAAGAGGTTTATGTGATGCAACCACCTGGGTTTGAAGATCCTAAGTATCCTGATAGGGTCTACAAGGTGAAGAAGGCACTGTATGGACTACATCAAGCTCCTAGAGCTTGGTATGACACCTTATCTCAGTATTTGTTGAATAATGGTTTTAGCAGAGGAACCATTGATAAAACATTGTTCATTAAGAAAGACAAAAAGGATATCCTACTTGTTCAAGTTTATGTAGATGATATCATTTTTGGGTCTACAAATAAGGTGTTATGTGAAGGATTTGAGAAGCTAATGCACAGTCGGTTTGAGATGAGTTCTATGGGAGAGTTGACTTTCTTTTTGGGACTTCAAGTCAAGCAGATGAAAGATGGAATTTTTATTAGCCAAGACAAGTATGTGGCTGATATGTTGAAGAAATTTGGATTCCAGGATGTGAAGGCAGCCAAAACACCTATGGATAAAAATAAACCTTTGCTCAAGGATGAAGATGGAGTAGAGGTTGATGTACATCTGTATAGATCCATGATTGGCTCATTGATGTATCTGACTGCTTCAAGGCCAGATATTATGTTTTCTGTGTGTGCCTGTGCTAGATTCCAAGTGTCTCCAAAGGTCTCACACTTGGAAGTAGTCAAAAGAATTTTTAGGTACCTAAAGGGTCAACCAAAACTTGGTCTTTGGTATCCTAATAATTCACCATTTGACTTGATAGCATACTCAGATAGTGACTATGCTGGAGCTACTATGGATAGAAAATCAACTACAGGAGGCTGTCAGTATCTTGGTCATAGGCTTATCTCTTGGCAATGTAAGAAACAAACAGTGGTAGCCAATTCAACAACTGAAGCAGAATATGTTGCTGCTTCTAGCTGCTGTGGACAAGTGCTCTGGATTCAGAACCAATTGCTGGATTTTGGGTACAATTTTATGAACACAAAAATTTTTATTGACAACAACAGCACAATGTGTATCATCAAAAATCCTGTTTTTCATTCTAAAACAAAACACATAGAGATAAGACATCATTTTATAAGAGATTGCTATGAGAAAAAGCTAATTCAAGTGGTTAAAATACATACTGACAATAATGTTGCTGATTTACTTACAAAAAGTTTTGATGTAAGTAGATTTCAATTTTTAGTTGCTAGTATTGGCATGATCAATCTTTAAATCTCAAACCATCTTATCTCTGTATGTTTTTGTAAAATTTTGTAAGGATTTGTGCTGTTGATTTGTCATTATCTTGTGTTTAGTTAAAGTCTGCTGTTTAGTTGGATTGTTGCTATGCTACTCTGCTGCTATTATGGAATATTCTTGTTTGTGTTTGTTGTTTGCTACTAACCTTTTGCAGATATATAAACATACACAATCAAGTAAAACATTAACAGAGGAAATTCATTGATCATAATGGCTTCAGTACATAATGTTTCCATACATTCAAGCTATTCAAAAGACAGATCAAAAGACATCAAGCTACAAAGATACACATCCTACATTTTAGCAAAATCAGGCATGACTTTGCTTCGTGGTCCCCTTGTGCCCATGGTTTCATATACCCTTGGGCAGGGGAGTGCAATGACTACTGGACGAGGAGGTGGATTTTGTTGCTGACTAGTGGATGAAGCCGCTTTCTTCTGCTGGTTGTTCTTCCTTGGCACAGCGGGTTTCTTCTCAACTGGAC
The DNA here is from genome assembly GCA_021014915.2 of Artemisia tridentata subsp. tridentata. Taxonomy (NCBI): domain Eukaryota; kingdom Viridiplantae; phylum Streptophyta; class Magnoliopsida; order Asterales; family Asteraceae; genus Artemisia; species Artemisia tridentata. Next base: position 217,839,408 of record CP139507.1, read on the forward strand.
TTGGTTTTGGCTGAGGAATGTGGACACTTTTTGCAAAGTCGGCTGCGGCTTTCTCCAGTTGTTTCTGAAGTTCAGCAGATAGTGGATGTTTTGAAGGGATGGTTTCCCAAGCACCTTGGTAGTATGTCATATGTTTTGGCCAACCTTGCTGTTTCCCAGGCCAATCAGCTGTTTCGTCATCGCTTGACTCATCAAAAGACGATGGTGTTGAGGGGAGTGAATCGGAGGATGATTCTTCTTTGATCGCTTTTCCTTTGTTTTGAGATGTGGATGCTTTATTCGGAAAGTAACTAGCCCAACCTTGTGATTCATCCGATGATGAATCAGACGATATTTCAATGACTGGCATCTTTGCAGAACTCATGATTTGAATGTTATTGGAGTTAGGGTTTTGAATTGGGGATTTGATTCAGTGATCAAGGCTTTATGGAGTTAACTATGGGGTTGGTATGGTATTTATGGAGGTACTTTTAACAAATTTGGGAATGTTGACTTTAGGTCAACACTTTCATAACTCTGCTGATGAGTTTGAAAGTTGAAGGGTCAAATTGTAAATTTTGGCGCGCTCTTAACCCTAATTAGATCAAAACGGTATCTTTCACCAATTTGATCTAATTTCATTTCAATTGCTCCAAAATTACATTCGATTATCATCACGAACATCAATTCATAACCTTTCACCCAAAATCCCCAAATACAATGGCTCAAAGAACGTTTCCAGAAGAACACAATCAGATAGCATTTCTCAGTAAGGTCACTGCTGCTGATGGATTCTATGAAGTTATGGATTTCTTGAGTGCTTCGAAGTTAAGGTATGCGTTAACTGCTGATCCTACCATTTATACATCACATATGAAGCAATTTTGGTCCACTGTTAAGTTGGATGTATTAGATGGTGAGGAACGATTGGTAGGTAGTGTCGATGGGGCGAATATTGTAGTAAGTGAAACCACAATTAAGAGAACTTTACGTTTATCAGGCATCCCAACACCCCCTACTATTACCCCAGATGTCGTTATGACTGAGCTTGAGAATTTTGGATATGAGAGACCTGAGGCTGGTAGTACATTGTTGAAAGGTCGTCTCTGTTCACATTGGAAGTTTTTACTGCATACTCTACAACATTGCCTGTTTCCCAAAATAGGTGGATGGAATGAGTTTAGTGCTTCTCAAGCTATGGCTTTGGTATGTTTGGCTACAGGGCAGCCCTTTGATTTTTCTGGTATGATATTTGAGGGGTTGAAGAAGTTTGTTAAAAAGAAGTTTTACTTGTACCCAAGGTTTCTACAACTTATAATCAACAGACAGCTGAGGGAACCTTTGAGGCATGTACATGTTGAGCCCTGTAGTAGAATGGCCATCAAGATGTTTGCATTTTTGAAGAAGAATGGGAAAGGATTTTCTGGTGTTATTACTCCCTTATCTGAGCACATCTTGAATGTAGTGGCTGCAGTTAATGAGGATGAAGAGGCTGGAACACCCACAGCTTCCCATCACACATCCTCATCAACAAGTTTAAATGAATCAGTGTCACATGAAACCCAATACACCCAATCACCTAGGAATTCACAAGAGGGCATTGTGCAACCTCAGGCCAATGTCAGTATGGTAGCAGATGAGGCTGATACAGGTGTTGGAGGTATCATGATGGAAGAGGCTGGCACTACTGTTTCCAACTTAGTAGTTGAACAGGACAGTGCTAACATACTTAAGACCTCAACCATGGCAACATCATTTGTAGAAGGTTCTCAGGAACCTGACACAACTGGTGGTAACCCCAGCCAAATGGATTATATGGGGGGCTCAGATGTTCATCCTAGGGATGAGACTGAGTTTATGTCCAAAGATTCACCTCTCAGAGAAGGTAACACATCTCGAAGTGATGAGGACAGAGATGAACATATTGAATTGATGGACACTTATGTACATATGGACATTGCAAATGATACACCTCTCGGACCAGGTCACACAGGTCGAAGTGTTGATGCTAGAATTGAACTTGAAACTGATGATTTGACGGCTAAAACACCTGTACAAAATGTCAATTCCAATGATCAACCTCTCGGGTCAGGTTACACAGACCGAAGTTGTGAGGATATCATGAAACAATTGAAAGAATTGACGGAAAATTGTACAAACTTGTCAAAGGAGGTCCTGGATCTTAGAAAAGAGTTAAAGACAGTCAGAGCTACTCAAGGTGCTGAAATTAGGAGGCTTAAACTAAGGGTTACACACCTTGAGGGGAGGCTCAAGAAGAGGTCCAAACCAAGTTTGGAAGAGGATGCTTCCAAACAGGGGAGGAATGATCAAGAGGCTGTTGTGAATGATAAGGATCAAGAGGATGTGGAGGATGTGACTGGTTCAGGGGAGGTTGAAAAGGATGTTGTTGAAAATGTTGGTAATGAGAGTGTAAAGGATGACTCTGCTGATGTAAACAACTCTGCTGATGAGTTGAAGGTTTCTGCTGATGAGACTGAGCAGAGTGCAGGTGTTAAGGACTCTGCTGGAGTAAATGATTCTGCTGATTCAGATGATGATCAGATGACCTTAGCTCAAGTATTGCTAAATATGCACAAAGAAACTACAACATCCACACCATCACAAAAACAACAACCTGTTGCTGAATCTGCTGATAAGTCTAAAAGAAAGCAAAAGTTGACTGATGAACAAGATCAAATTGCTCAGGATGAAGATTATGCTAGAAGAGTTGCAGCTGAAGAAGCAAGAAATCAGCTTGAACTTATGGAAAGTTCTTCATTTAAAAAGGTTAATCAAGAAGAGTTTGATGCACAACTACAGTATTTTGTTGACTCTGATATGATTGTTAGAGGAGAAGCTTTCTGTATAACACATGATGAGCAGTTGGATAGCAGTGAAAAGACAAAAGAGCTTGCTGAGTTTATTCTCAAGAAGAATGGATTAGCTAAATGGGAAGAGCTAATTAAGAGGATAACAGAAGCACAGAAACATGGTTACAAGGGAAAGTCAACTTCAAGAAGTGCATTGGTGAATGACATGAAATACTATTTGAAGAATGCTAGAGGCTATCAGATGAAGGATTTCAAAGGGAAGTCAGGTCATTTCATTGAAAAGGAATTTTATGAAACATATGCTAGGCTTAATCCTAGAAAGGGTTCTGAAAAGAAGAGTAAGCCGGAAGTTGTAAGATCTGACAGTGAGAAAGCATCTGGAAGTGGAAGTATTTTGGAGAATAAAGATGACAAACAAACCATGGATGTTGAGAAGGAGAAGGAAGTTGTGATTGAACCTGAAGAAATGACTGAATCTTCTGCTGGTATCAAGAGGTATAAAAGGAGAGTAAAGCAGGTGAGTAGGAAGAGGAGAAAAACTCAATCTGTAGTGATGAGTGAAAGTGAGTCAGAGAAAGAAGAAGTTGATGCTAATAAACCACAACCAGAACCTGAGATAATCAATGCAGTCCCCTTATCCATAAAGTATCCAATTATATCTTATACTGCTGATGTGTTTGATGTCTGTGATGCTTCATGGGAGGTAATGAGATCTAATTTGAAATGTGAAAAATATGTTAGATTTGATCAGATGTTGGAGTGCATGGATAGAGAGGATATTGTAAAACTCTGGGAACTTTACAAGGAAAGATATGGTAACAAGAAACCAGAGTCAGTGCCTGAAAAAGTACATTATCTTTGGCTGAGTAACATGTTTGAGCCTGATGCAATGTATACTGAATGGATAAAATTAAGAAGGTCAAAGAAAGTTGTTAAGTGGTACTTATATCAGTCATGTGGTGTACATGAACTGATTGGAGATGATGGACTTGGTGTTTACATGTTGGTGGAAAAAGATTATCCTTTCTACAACAATGTTGATGTTCTCACTGATATGATGCAACCTGGTAAGTTAACACTTCAAAGACCATGTGATGTAGATCATCAAGCAACAGAATTGATTGAAAAATACAAACAGTTGCTGGTATCACAAGTTTCAAAACAGTAAGGTGTTTGGAAGCATCCTCCTGGTGGTTATCTGGGATTATGGAAACTTGATGATTTTTGGAGAAAAATATCAAGTTTAGGGGAGGATTGTTGGGTCTGAAATGCTGCTGATTCGGAGAATTACAACTCTGCTGAATAGTTATGTAACTCTGCTGATTAGCACAAGAACTCTGCTGTTTTGGTATAATAGGCATAGTGTAACTCTGCTGCTAGCTCACGAGGACTCTGCTGCTAGAAGGATTACTCTGCTGCTTATTAATTATGTAAAGTATGTTAAGATAAGTATAGAAAAGATACGTATGAATATTTTACTTGTATAGGAAGTCTTGTAAACCGACTAGGACTCCTTACGCTATAAAAGGAGGTTCTAGGGTTAGAGTTAGATATCGATTGATTGGTAATCTTAGCATACGTATTGTTTTACACTTCAAGGTTTCTTGTAACCCTATTGCTATTCAGAGCAATCGTATTAATATATTGAAGTGTTGTTTGATAACTCGTTTGTGTTTTCTTCTTAAGATCAAATATTAGTTTCCGCATAATATTTGATATACAACCTAAGATCAGTTTCTATACCAATTACTTTAGATTTATCTAAGGTAGTTAATAAGATCGTGAAGCTCAACTGGGATCAACACGATAGACATGAGTAGGACAATCAGGGTCCACAAATCCTTCAGGTTGACTGACATAGACTTCTTCTTTCAAATCTCCATTTAAGAATGCTGTCTTGACATCCATTTGATAGACTGTCATATTTTGACTTGCAGCATTAGCTAGAAAGATTCTGATGGCTTCAATTCGAGCCACTGGCGCAAATGATTCTTCGAAGTCTATGCCCTCTTCTTGTCAATACCCCTTTGCAATAAGCCGTGCCTTATTTTTCAGAACATCACCATGCTCATCGAGTTTCACTTTGAAGATCAACTTTAGAGCGATAATCATTGAACAATCCGGAGGAGGCACTAATTCCCATACTTCAAGTCGATCAAACTCATGAATTTCTTCTTGCATTGCAGTAAACCAGCAGTCCTTGGACAAAGCGTCTTTGAAATCCTTGGGTTCGACTTTGGAGAGTACGGAATTAAAGAAACACCACAATGCATCGGTGGCAAGTTGATTTCGTGTGGATACCGGACGAGAAGGATTTCCTATGATGTTGTCAATTGGATGATCGTTGGTCCATTTTCTGAGATGATCACGTGGTTGAGGGCATTGAACTGATGTTGCTGTGTTAAGATCCCCTGAAGAAGATGTCTCTATAGAAGATTCAGGAGCAAAGATATTCTCGAATGGAACATCATCAGCAGGAGCAAAAGGATTCACTTGAAAAGAATTATCTACTGCAGAGCCTTGCTATACCAAAGGAGGTTGAATGTTTGATGATGATGGTGAGTGACTGGCAGATGGTGCTTCTTGACTAATTGAGATAGATTCAGATGAACTCTCTGAATTTTGTGGAACTGGAGCATCAGCAACCGGAGGTGCAGGTGGAGCTTCCGTTGTAGTATCTACCATTTTTGGCTCAAAATATTTATCAAACATCGGATCGAACAACTTCTTCAACTCATCACTAGTAGGGGGTACATAAGGAACTGCAGGAGTGGGATTCTGTACAAGACCTGAACTGATTGGTCCAAGTGACAAAAGATTAGGAGTGGGTCCAGAACTAGTTTGTCCAGGAGCCGTTTGCTCAGTCAGCTCATCGAATGTCACGTGAATAGTTTCCATGATTTTTCAGGTTCGTTTGTTGTAGATTCTGTATCCCTTGCGATCTGGTGCATACCCAACGAAGAAACCTACATCTACTTTAGCCTTTAATTTTACCAGATCTTGACTGTCATTTGTCGGATAACACAGTGCACTGAACACACGAAGAAATGAAAGATCTGGTTTCTTGCCATGTATCAGCTCATAAGGTATTTTTTTGTGAAGAGTATGTATCAGGGATCGGTTTTGGGTATAACATGCTGTAGCAATTGCTTCTGCCCAAAGAAACATCGGCGCCTTGGAAAATATCAGCATGGTTCGTGCAGCTTCCACAAGAGTACGGTTTCTTCTTTTAACAATGCCGTTCTGCTGAGGAGTGCGTGGAACAATTTTCTGGTGAGTTATGCCAATACTTTCATAAAATTGACTGAGTTGTTGGTTAACAAACTCAGTTCCATTGTCTGTACGGATGATCCTGATAGTTTTGTTGAGTCTCACATGCAGCTGTTTGATAAGTTTGATGATAACCTCTGGAGTCTCGTCCTTGGTTCTCAAAAACTTTAACCATGTAAACCGAGAGTAGTCGTCGACAACCACAAGAATATATTTCTTCCCATTAATACTCTGAACTATCATTGGTCCGCACAGATCCATGTGAAGGGTGTGAAGAGCTTCCATAATGGTATTGACAGTTTTGGGTTTGTGGGTTTGTTTCTTCCTTTTGCCCAGTTGACAGGCAGAACAGAGATGTTCTTTCTCAAACTTTAATCTGGGCATGCCTCGTACAAGATCCTTGCGAGAAAGGTCATTTATGGTTTCGAAGTTTAAGTGATTTAAACGGCGGCGCCAGAGCCAAGATTTGGTCTTTGAGGCCTTTGAAAGCAAGCAAATAGGAGAGGACTTCATCATTTCTTCAATGGAGATGGTGTATCGATTGGTGCCACGACTGCCTTTAAGAAGATCAATACCATCCAACTCTCTGACAAAACATGTGAGTTTTCTGAAAGCAACTTCAAGATCTGAATCACAAAATTGACCAATAGAAAACAAATTGTGCCCTAGTCCTTCCACGTAGTATACCCGGGAAATTACACTGTCGCCAAACACATAATCTCCATAACCCATAATTGCCCCAAAATGGTCGTTCCCGAATCTAACTGTCCCGATAAACTTTTTCACGAAATTCTTGAGCCGTGAGCGATCTCCGGTCATATGTTTTGAGTAGCCTGAGTCCAAATACCAAAGGACGATTTGTACGACCTGCAATTGAAAACAAACAACGATGGATAACTGAAAAAGGTGGATCCTCACGTGTAATTGGGGTCCATTTGGTTAGCACACACAAATTCTGGAACTACAGGAATTATAGATGCTATGGTATTCACAATGGAAACTTCACTAGTAGATGCAATTGACCTAGTTGCAGGGCATTGTGTCACTAAAGGGAAAATTCGACCAGTTGGCTTTCATTTCTTAACATTCACTATCTTATGATTAGTCATTCTAGTTAAGGGGCACTAATCTCCTAAAGTGAATTTTCTTCCAGTGGGCTTCCATTGAAAACCAACATTGGCAAACATCTTTCCTGTTGCTTTCCAAATTTGCTTACTCAGTTCAATTTTTCTAACATGCTTAACTGGGGATCGTTTGGGAGACATCAAAAATGACACAACACAATCATCATGATTACCAGAAATTAAACATTCATTACATGTTTTGCAAACATCATTAGAATTCGAATTAATTACAGTACGCTTAACGCTAATACTAGAATCAACACGATTCGTTTTGTTCAAAGCAAACTTAATGTTCCTAGGATGGGCTTCTACTTTCTTCTCATGAGCACTCTTAGCCAGCGCAGTCCTATCTTTTCTTGTATTGCAACTAGGCTTTGACCCGCTAACTTTAGTGTCACTGTTCACTCCTGTAGAAGCAATTATGGGAACATTAGTTTGTTTCACTGCCATTTGTTTTTCTGGTTTTGATGTGTTGGGTTCAGATGTTTTCAGTGGTACATCAAAGGTAACATGCTTGTTCTTAGTCATTGATGAAGATGCAATAAACCTATCTCGCTTATTATCAATCTTAGGACATGTGCCAATAACATATTCTAAGAGTTCCTGAGATCGTTTAGTGAGGAAGCATGCATCTACAACTGCACTATCATGTGGTTTTTCTATCATATCCTCTTCTACGGTCTCACGAAGAATGTCAAGACTATTCTTAAGATAAGTGAGATAAACTTGATGAGCTGACTTATTGTTTCTAAGAGGAAGCGGGATAGTCACAGCATCAATTGCATATTTTCTACAAGGAGAAACCTTTGGAGCAACATTATCACAAGTGATAATTGGCATTTTCCCTTTCACCCGAGTCTTTAGATTCTCAATCTCATTTAGCAAAGAAGTTATCTTTTCATCGTGATTGTTACGCGTGACTTTAATCGAATCATATAACTCTTTGTAATGCTGTTTGATTTTTGAACTTTCAGCTTGAAAACACTCACTTTCATAGTGCAGCTTATTGATGGTGTCTTGATAGTGAAAATTCTGAGAATCTAAAGATGATGGTTTATGGGTGCCAATCACATCACTCTTACTTGAATTTAATTGGGTAATTTGGGCCCTCAATTGTCGAATCGTGTTAGTGTGAGCTTGAATTTTTTCATCTCGTTTGCTTAATTCAAAATATGCATCAAATTCAGGAGCATCCAAAGATGTCTTGGCATTTGAGATTTTAATTCTTTCTTCTAAATGTTGATACTTTAATTGCAAATTAAGATTATCAACCTCTAGTTTTTAAAAATGCCTAACCATGTTATCATGGTCATCATTTTGAATTTTCTCATGCAATTTTAAATTCTCCCCCTCAAGCTCAACAACATGATTCTGGGTATCATGCAATTCAATAGACAACTCATGAAATTGACAGGCAGTTAATGTAGAATCAGTAGCAGTATAAAGTACATCCTGAGCAATACATCTAGCAATCAAATTCTCATTGGTGATGAGAATGTTCTTTCTCTCAATCTCACGACTCTTAAGTTCTATCGCATGTTGGGATACCTCGTTTTCCATATCTTTAAACACTTCTTTCATCTCTTTTAATTCAGTTTCAAGGGTTTTTTGCATGCCCTCAAAATGTTCTTTAAGAAGTTTAAAAAATGGAATAACCTCAGTTAAGTAGCACCGTTTTGTTTGTTCAAAACCCCTTTCCCCTTCAGTAATTCCCGTTGGCGTAATTCTCTTCTTACATGTTTTATCAAAATCAGCAAATAGTTGACAAAGAACGTATATGCTAATTAGAGTTTTACATTCTGTGGGAAGAGTCAATGGAACTAAGTGCTTGGGTGTATTGGGGTTTGATTATGATTCGATTGGCTATACATTTGGGATCCTTCATTTTTTCAGCCAATCTCTCTCTATTTCCTACTTCTATCTCATTACTCTCTTCAAGTGATGACACATCAGGGGGGGCATGACCAGGCTTAAGCAGTACATTTCCATCATATAATGCAGGTTGGGCTACTTTAGCACTCCTAAGGAAAGCTAATTTAGGTTCACCTACATTATGTTCACTATGTTTATCACACAACTTTTTGTGCTTCTGAATCATTCGAGCATTTTGTCTATTTTGGTCTTGTGTGTACAACTTGTTTTCAATCTTATTATTTAACGTTTTAAGTCTAGAGAAATCATTTAAGAGTTTTGATTCTTTTTCTTTGAAATCATGTTTTAGTGTAATTACACTTTCCTGGATCTCCTGTTTTTGTTTAACAGTTTGATCAAGTTGTTTTTGCAAAGAATGTAACTCCTTTTTCAATGTTTCTTCCCTTAAATTATGTTATGTTTTGTATGTACGCATTTGACTATCCATTTTCTGCTCACGTTCAGTTAGCTCAAATTTTGAACGTTGTTCATATATGGCCACCTGATCTTTATAGATGTTAAGTCTAGTGGTCAAGGTGTCATCAGGGATAAACGCAGTGTACTCATGCAACTCACAATCATCATTTATAGCAGAAGATGCACTACTAGGTATAACAGACGCTTCGTTGTGTTTCACATATTGTTCATATGGGATAACATCGTTATTTACCATATTAGCAGTATCTGACTCAACAACGTTTGTCTGTTGTACTTTGTCGGGAATCTTTTGTTCATACAACACATTATCATCATTAATAACAGAAGATACCCCACTAGGTTCAGCCGATGCTTCGTTGTGTTTCACATGTTGCATGTTGTTCATAGCAGTATCTGACTCAACAACGTTTGTCTGTGGCAGATGAAGCTCTTTCTCTCGAGAATTCGGGCACACATACATCATTGGGAATCTTCTGTTTGTCAATCATGTCATACAATTTGAGTACCTTAACTATGACTGAATCCGAAGTGTTAGACATGATGCTAACGTGCACGGGATTTTACAATTCTATGATTTAAACCGAGAAATGGATTCTTTCGCGAGATTTTTCAAAAATCAAGAATAAACCGTGATTTGATTACTTGAATGTGTTATGATGACACTTTGGATCGATAATTATTGGTGATTATGTGTTAAGATGATGATCGTTTGATGGACTAGGTGATATGTTGTTTAGTTGAGATTTGGTTCCAGTGAAGTGCCTTAGTTGTAGTGAAATCTTTGGTCTAAAAACTTCACAGCCCGATAACTTCTTTCTGGAGCGATTTTAGGCTTCAAAAGTTGGGAAATGAATAAATTCATTTGACGAGTCCTTCTCCTCGGTCTCACAGTCGTTTTGACAGGTAATTCGCTGAAAACGGAGTTACGGTTCAAAAGTTATGGCCGTTTGAAGCTTTCAAGTAAAAATTCAAACCGCATGATCTTTAGTCAAACTGCAACTGATCAACTCGCAACAAGTCAAGTCGCAATTAATCAAATCGCAACAAGTCAAATCGCAACTAACCAAATCACAATAAGTCAAATCGCAGCTAACCAAATTGCAATAAGTCAAATCGCAAGTATCAACTCGCAATGTCAAATCGCAACTAGTCAAATCGCAATCAGTCAAATCACAACTAGTCAAATCGCAGTGACTCAAATCGTAACGATCAAATCGCAGGCTCACTCAAATCGCAGGCTCACTCAAATCACAGGCTTACTCAAATCGTAGGCTTAAAAATACCCGAATCGCAAGGATCAAATCGCAAATCACAATAGGACAAAACTGTCACTTTCTTGCGATTTGTCTTTTTTCCCTTTTTAAGTAAAACGTTAAATCGCAGCACCAAATCGCAACCTAGTAACACTCAACTTAACACAAATCGCAACGATGAAACTCTTTTCCGAGAGTCAAATCGCAACAAAGAAAAAAATTAAACACTACACGAATTGACTTAACCACGCCACTAAACTGATAGAACAATCTCTCCAAACACCAAACTAAGCTCAAATAACAATAATAATCATGAAAGTACAAACATCTCACAATACTAACCACAAACAAGATCAAACAAAGGTGTTTTTGATGAAAACAAGTCGAACCAAAGAAAACACACAAAAACCAATAAGAAATCCGATTTACCCACACACCAAAAGATTAAACCAAGGCTCTTGATACTAATTGTAAGCAATATTAACACATAATTCGTAAGGGTTCTTGTGGTTTTGATCCGAATTAGTGAGAGAGTGAGATGAGAAGTTGGGAACTAGAGAGAGAAAGTGAATATGTATTAGATTGAAGTGTGAGAAGTTCCAACCCTCTCCCACCAAGGGAGAGGGTATTTATACACAATAAATAAACGCCCCATGTGGGCTGTGGAGTGAGCTGACAGTGGGTAAAGACCCGACCAAACTCCACGAATACAACGATAATTAAACTAATAATAATAAACCTACGAGCTAATTAATGCTAATAGATACTCGGGGTGACCGAGTCTTCATATGAATATTTATATTCCTAACAATATCTGAATTTGGTAATCGACTTATACACGATGAGACAGATTATAACCCGGTCGAGTTACAATCTGAATACGAACGTCTGTACGCCTCTTTGACCATAGAACAGAAGGGTGTGTATGACACCATAATACACTCAGTTGACACAGGAACAGGAGGGGTGTTCTTTGTTTACGGGTACGGAGGTACGGGGAAGACCTTCTTATGGAAGACGCTTGTTGCCGACATTAGAAGAAAAGGTGATATAGTTTTAAATGTGGCATCCAGCGGTATTGTGTGTTTATTAATGTCGGGAGGCCGAACTGCTCATTCAAGATTCCATATTCCTATCAACGTGGATGAGACTTCTACTTGCTCGATAAGTGCTCAAAGCGATCTTGGAAAATTGTTAAAGAAATGTAAGCTTATTATCTGGGATGAAGCGCCCATGGCAAATAAGCTTTGTTTTGAAGCATTAGATCGGTCTTTGAGAGACATACTTCGTAGGAGCGGGTATGAAACGTGCGATCTGCCTTTTGGAAACATGACCATGGTTTTTGGCGGTGACTTTAGGCAGGATCTACCTGTTATTCCAAAAGGATCCCGGGAAGACATTGTTACTGCTTCTTTGAGGAAATCTTACTTGTGGGACTACTGCAAAGTTCTGAAGTTGACCGCGAACATGAGGCTAACTGTAGGATCACGCCCTGAAGATGTCAACGAGATACGGGAATTTGCAGATTGGATATTGAGAGTCGAAGACGGGGACCTTGGAGAACCAAATGACGGAGAGGTTTCTATGGATGTGCCACATGATATTTTAATAGATGTAGCTGATGACCCGGTTCAATCTATTATTGACTTCACTTATCCAAACATTTTGGATAATATACATGATCCCACTTACTTTCAAGAAAAGGCAATCCTTGCTCCCACAAATGAAGTCGTCAATAGCATAAATGACCATATATCGGACAAATTTCCAGGAGAAGAAATGGTTTTCCTGAGTTGTGACAGTGTTGACAAAAGTGAACGGGGTGGCATCATTGATCAATCCGTTTTCTCTCCAGAATTTATCAATGGATTGAAGTTCTCAGGTGTTCCAAACCACAGAATTGCTTTAAAAGTGGGAGTCCCGATTATGTTGTTGCGAAACATTGATCAAGCCAATGGTTTGTGCAATGGAACAAGACTCCAAGTTCTTAAATTAACGAGAACTTCCATTCACGCACAAATCATTAACGGAACCAACTTTGGAAAAATGGTAATCATACCAAGGTTGAGAATTACTCCATCTGATAAGCGTTTATCGCTTAAGATTTTCAGGAAACAATTTCCTATTTCACTTTCATTTGCAATGACAATTAACCAAAGCCAGGGTCAATCGTTATCAAAAGTTGGTTTGTACCACCCCCGACCTGTTTTCACGCATGGACAACTATACGTTGTTGTCTCAAGAGTGAAAAGCAAACGTGGTTTGAAGGTTGTCGTTTGTGATCAAGATGGAAATATGTCTAAAACTACTACAAATGTCGTGTACAAAGAAGTTCTTGAAGGCCTATGAACAAGTTTGAAGAGGTATGTGCAATATACATGTTATAAGTTTTGTTTTCCATATTTTAAATTATAATGCATTATGAATCATGAACTGCTTTTACTTATATTTTCTAAGGAATGTAAGGTGTGCATGGAATTGGCATTTGGTACGAAATTGGTGTTTGCTCACATACGTCATTTTCTATTCAAGACCTTCAAGTTTGTAGACGACAACGGCATCAATGTTTATTATTTTAATTGTTAGTAACTCAATTCATTGTCGAATAATTCATGTATTATCTCATTTTTTTTCTCATATATTAATGGAACATGTTTACTTTCGTCGTTTTCTTATTATCTCATTTTCATATTTCTTTAAAAACCCCGTGAATCCACGGGTCTTTAAGCTAGTGGTATATATACTTCTCCGCTATGTGGTTTACATCATCTATATACTGATACTTAAAAAGAGAAAGGTTGGATCAAGTGGTTAACACCCTTTCCTCTGGAGACAGAGGTTTAGGGTTCGATCCTCACCCCTTGCAAGGTCCGAGGTCCTTTTCTACCTTTGGTAGAATTGGAAGCAGCCTCTCTACCTTAGGTAGGTTTAAGGTTGTATACGTCTCAACCTCCCCCATACACCGTGGAAAACGGTATTAAGACTCATAACCCGTGGAAGACGGTATTGGGAGTTACTTTACATTTATATACTGATATTTAATAACTTTTGCATCATTACACAAGAAACCTTTTAAAGAAGATATGTTGCAAGTCGCATATCAAAATGAGATTAAACAAGCAATCATGAGTATTAATCTCATTTCTAAAATTGAATATTAAAACAACTTAATGAGACTCGAGCAACAGATGTCACTACACAAGCTCATAATGTACAAAGTGTTCACAGCTACAAGTTCAGTCAACATAAGATGAAGAAAATGATGGATGCTAGCTTAGTTCTTTGTTATAAGATGTAATGTATTCATGAATGTAATTATGTCTAGATACATAGTTTGTTACAATAGTCAAAGTTATGTCAAGATAGGTAGTGAGTAGTTGTTGGAAAAATGGTTTTTGCAAAATGATTGTTTGCAAATTTTGAACATTATTTAATATATGTATATGTTCTATATATATATATATATATATATATATATATATATATATATATATATATATATTTCTTGCTAGCTTTGCGTTCTCCTTGACAAGAGCTTCGCAACGAGCTAAAATGTGTCAAAAATGGAGTTGATATTAATGAGATATCATGTCTCAAAGTCAGGCACGTGAAACACAAAATTTGGGAAAAATGCTACATCCCACATCGCCAAGAAACGAAAGTAGGAATGTGTTTATATAGAAATCTTGATATTTGCTATCAAATTCCTTTAGGTTGGTTTTACTCCAACACCTACGCGCGCGTGCAGAGAGGGTGCAGATTTCAGGATTTCTGGGCCAAAATGAGTTTGAAGCTTCTGAACTCATGCGAGCCCGCGTGACCTGTGGACTCGAACGCAGCTCTGAAAATTCACCTATGCGCGTATCTTTTTGTTGCAGATTCGGGTTCTGAGTTTCCAAATTCTGCAACAATCTATTTTAGGAATAGATTGAAACTTAGTGAACAAGTTTACCGAATAGTTTTGTTTAATTAAAAGATATGCAACTATGTTTTAACTATAACAGAGTCGGTTAATTATGTCTAATATTTAGTCTTGGAGAACAAGACATGTTAATTTACACTAGAAATATTATCATATTCTCATTCGGTTTTCACACAGAAAAAAACGCAGCTCCAACATATACGTTTTCAAGATTCCTTCGATCAGAAATGCGCTTCGCTTCCGTGATCTTTCAGGCAAGTTTGTCATGTACGGTTGTACATCAGCTTTGGCCGTTGTACCATGGGAAACAGACGACGAATCTATTTTCAAGGAATCGTTTAAAACACGAGCCTCGTGCCTCGATCATTTACTGCTTTTGTTTAATTATCATTAGTAGTGTTTGCCTTCTGCTTCTACACCTTTCTTTCTGTTATTTAAATTTCTGTCATTTATCTTCTGTTAAATTTATTATTGTTACTTGTAATACAATTTTAGTAATAAAAAGTGTACACCATTTCCCACAGTCTTAAAACAGATTCCGTGTAACATAATTAAAACACTTTTCGTTAAATCGGATTAATTTTAATTGACAGATTTATATACAAACTGTTTTCTGTCAAAACCAGGATTGAGTTTCTTTAGAAAACCAGTTTTTTAAGATACATGATTTTAATTTACAGATTTGGTGTACAAATCTAAAACGATTTTATAAGCAGTTAATTTTATTAGTTTATATTGAAACCAAGATTGTGTTTCTTTTTAAACTGATCTATTTACTTTGACTATTTATTTGGTTTAATTTTATCTAGTTTTATTGAAACCAAGTTTGAGTTTCTTTGAAGCAGATTCAGTACATGTTTTAAGAAATCACGATAGAATTTCTTAAATACCAATTTTATAACAGTTTTCTTAACTGTTTGCATTGATTTGATATTTTAGGATGACAATTGATGCTACTCCTGTGACTACTCCCGTGCACGTAACTGGTGCGCCGGTTACCAACACGGTTGCTAATCATGCTGAGAAACCAGAGAAATTCAATGGGCAAAATTTTAAGAGGTGGCAACAGAAGAATTTTAAAGCTGGAATTGTGAAACAGAAGTTCCAAAGGGTGTGCTACAACTGTGACCAGCCAGGTCACCGTGCTGCTAACTGCAAGATGCCGAAGCGGGTTACTACACGCCATGTTAATATGGTGAATCAGGATGTGGACATGATTGCTATGGTGTCTGACGTCATTACTATGATCTCTGAAGTTAACCTGGTAAGTTCTAACAACAGAGAATGGTGGGTTGATACTGGGGCTACCCGTCATGTGTGTGCTGATAAGAGTATGTTTCACTCTTTTAGAGCGGTTGACAATGGAAAGAAGTTGTACATGGGCAACTCTGCAACTACTGATATAAAGTGAGAAGGAGATGTAATCTTGAAGATGACATCCGAGAAAGAGCTCAAGTTGACTAATATCTTGTATGTTCTAGAGATTCGCAAGAATCTTGTGTCTGGTTGGCTATTGAACAAGTTTGGTTTTCGTCTTGTTTTTGAGTCTGATATGTTTGTTCTTTCTAAGAAACAAATGTATGTTGGTAGGGGACATGCCCTGAATGGTATGTTTAAGCTCAATGTAATGGTTGTTAAGAATGATATCAATAAAATGAATTATTCTTCTTACTTTATTGAGTCTTCTAATGTGTGGCATGGCCGTCTTGGACAAGTAAATTTTAATTCAATGCGTTGTTTGATTAAATTTAATTGCATACCTAATTTCCATATTGATTCAAAATACAAATGTGAAACTTGTGTTGAAGCCAAACTTACAAGATCATCTTTCAAATCGGTTGAACGAAAAACCGAACCACTTGATATGATACACACTGACATATGTGATTTGAAATCACTACCCACAAAAGATGGTAATAAGTACTTTATCATGTTTATTGATGATTGTACAAAGTATTGCTACGTTTACATGTTAAAAAGTAAAGATGAAGCTATAGACAAGTTTGTTCTATACAAAAAAGAAGTTGAGAATCAAATTAGTAAGAAAATCAAGGTTGTACGAAGTGATAGAGGAGGTGCATTTGTATCTCCATTCGTTGATCATTTTGCGAAGCATGGAATCAGACACGAGTTCACTGCTCCCTATTCACCTCAGCAGAACGGTATTGCCGAAAGAAAGAACCGTACCTTGAAAGAAATGGTTAATGCCATGTTGACAAGTTCTGGTTTAAGCCAGGACATGTGGGGGGAAGCCATTCTAACGACTACTTATCTTTTGAATAATATACCTCTTAAGGAAAAGAAGAGACCCCTTATGAACTTTGGATGGGACTAAAACCATCATATCAGTACTTACAAGTGTGGGGTGTCTAGCAAAGGTAGGTATACCAACACCCAAGGCCCAAAAGATTGGACCCAAATCTATGGATTGTATATTCATTGGATATGCTAAAAACAGCAATGCTTATCATTTCATTGTACATGCTTCAAAAAATCCGAATATACAAAAGGGTACAGTAATTGAATCAAGGAATGCTTCATTCTTTGAAAATATATTTCCTTGTTTAACGAAGGAATGTGGAAGTTCATCTAGAATAGATGACGAAGTTTTCCAAGATAAGAGACAACGAGATGATAATGATATCCAAGATGAGAGACAAGATCAAACTGAGGAAGAAGAGGTTGAACCTAGAAGAAGCAAAAGGGCAAGAACCGAGAAATCATTTGGACCTGATGCGACTTTTGCAAGACACAAAAATTTTTACTTCTCAATGGATCTTGAGAAGCTTGCAATCCTCCAGGCAATGTACCTGATCGTTTTAGTGTAGTATAGGTATGTCCGAGGGATTGATCGTTCTCTAGGGGAATAGTTTCTTTATGTGAAGATGTATGAAAAGATAGGTCTAGAGGTGAGGGATGATTCTTTTTGTATTTTTATATTTTTTAGAAAGCAAATAAAATCTCAATTTTTGAAGGATTGGGCGGAATTAGTTGTTAATCAACTAACCCAAAATCTAATTATAAAACTAAAATTAAACTAAAAACAAGAAAAAGATAAATTTGGTAAACTTCTTATGATAGGAAAAGCGTCTTTTACTTAGATTTAATTACTCCCTAGTTATATCCTATTGATTCGTTGAATTGTCACATCCTTGTTTTAGTTGAAGCGTCGTATTCCTTATTATTTGTCGTGGGGAGGTGCCGAAGTCCCTAACTCTATGAACATTAGTCTCCCCTAAATCCCTTAACATCTATTAAGTTTTCTAGGATCTACAAGCCGTAATTCACGCAATAAATACAACGAACAAAACTAATAGTGCACTCTACGGTTGCGTTTTTAAGACGTTCAAGCTAGTTACATATATGAGGTCAGCCAGTTTTCTTAACCTAACGCGATAACAATCAACTAAACAAGAGGCAACAAATCAATATTCAATAACTAGGTTTCATTAGATCTAAGCAAACACAAATAAACTTACGCTAGCATGTTAGATAAAAGAAAAGATAAACAAATAATCAAACAACACAGACATATTGAATGATTAAACGAATAACTTATCTTCAATTGAACATGGATGAAAAAGGCTGAAAAAGCCTTACAAGATCTCTGAAAATCGTCTAGGGTTTATTACCAAAAGATGTCACAATTAATAATGAAAACATTCAAAAATATATATCGTATTACAACTTTGACGGCGTCAGCTTATGGATCCTGACGCCGTCAGCTCACCGCCATTAGGGTTTCGTCTTGTGCAAGTTGCCATTCTGATGGCGTCACCTTCAGCCTTTGACACCGTCAGCTTATAAAAAGTTCTGAGACGTCTCTTGTCTTCATAAAACGTGACTCTCTCCTCCAAAATACACCTGAAGGCGTCATGTTGTAAATTCTTCAAATTCTATGAAGCGTCGCTTGGTGATTTTCCACCCAAAATCCAGCTCAAATAACAAGTGACGACGTCACGTTGTAGCTAGTGACACCGTCAGCCTTCCTTTTCTGACGAGTTTTTGCGACTTCGTCATTTTCTTCTCTTTTTCGTCCAAATATGCTCCAAAAGTGTTGATTTCCAGAATTCTCGTCCCAAGCACCTAAAATGCAAAAAGAAATGATTTGAGGCAATATTTTATCGCATTTATACGATTTTGGGCTTAAATGACCCCTTAAAAAGGTACCAAATAAATCCTTATCAAATATCCCTGCACTTGGCATTTGCTTGTCCCCAAGCAAATGAACTTTTATTCTAATCAATTTACAAGCTAGGGGTCATTTAACATTAATATAAAAGTAATTACAACATACAATCGTTCCACTTTAGTCAAAATAAGCACGAAAATTATATACTAGCACCTCACATAAAGTGTTTGGATTCTCATATCTCTCGGGTGTATAAAGTTATATCACATATGGAAATGTTGAAACTGAAACACTCTCTACCTGTCATAGCACATAGATTACCATAGGGTTGGGAACGTATCAAAAACCTCCACCACTTTCGTGTAAGCACCTAGGATAAACTATCAAAGAGGGCTTTTAAAGGGTTGTAACGTTAGGTGTAAAGGTATGATAAACACGGTTTGTTGGATAAAGGGAATTTTACTAGTGGTAAGTCAATTATCTTGGTCAATTACATGTACAATGAGGCATTGCTAAGCCAAGACTCAACTCGACTCGCTAACTACTAACTCTTTTTGTATTTTTCATGACAATTTCTTGACTTATATATATATATGTGTGCATAGGTATTAGTTATCGGTAAACATAAAAGGTGAAGAATTGGATGTGGAAACCGTAAAGGGGGGGTGAATACGTTTCCATTAAAAACTTAAATTCTTTTTGTATCAAACACCCGATTAAGTGTGACGTAATATGAAGAGTGTCAACTAAGGTCATATAACATCTAGAGATGATTATGGTAAACTACAACACAAGCACAATCAAACCATGACACTTACTTAATCAACTTATCATAAGCAACTAGCCACACAAACATAGACGCAATGCAAATATAAATATAAAGCGATAAAGAATGAAAAGAAAGTAAAGAGATAAGTAAGAAGGCGCAAACCGGACACGGTGATTTATAGTGGTTCGGTCACGAAGCTCCTCTTCGCCCTACTCCACTCCCCGAGTACCCAACTCGAGAGTTACTTCACTAATCAACAAACTCCCTTCAGGCGGAGAAAACCGTACACGTCGCTTTACTTGTTTTTTGACACTAAGCTAGATGTCGAGTGCTAATCTTAGCTAGCACCAATCTACCACGATCTACCCGATCTACACATTACACGTCGCTTATCCTATTTCTGACACTAAGCTAGATGTCGAGTGCTAATCTTAGCTAGCACCAATCTACCACAATCTACCCGATCTACCCTTGATCCACTTGATCAATACACACAAGCCCAATGGCTTCAAGAGATCTCCAAGATCTCAACACGATCACAATGATCTACTCCCACTTGACTCGATCTACCCTTGATCCACATGATCAATCACACAAGCCCAATGGCTTCAAGAGATCTTTACTATCTCTTAAGATCACAATGATCTTGACTCACTCTCTCACAAAAGAAAAATAATCTTGATGTATGCTATGATACAATCAAGTGTGTAACCAATGTTATAATACCTAACAACTACAACTCTTGTATCTTCTTGGATACCTTGAGTTCTTCTCTTGCAAATGAAGAGGAATGATAACACTTTGTATCATCATGGATACTTTGTGTTCTTCTCTTGCTAATCAAGGGGATGACAACACTTTGTATCTACTTGGATACTTTGTGTTCTTCTCTTGCTAATCAAGAGGAATGAAGAGGATCACTTGAATGGATGATTGGATCACTCTTAAACAAACTAAGACTCTCCAAATGATCAAAGAAAGTCATCTAAGTGAGGAGGGATTAGACCAGAGAAAAAGGACTGGAAAAATCAAGTTGGAAGTGTGAAATGGTCCACTATTTATAGGCAAAGAAAAATCTAGCCGTTACGTACAGACGGCTCCGTTAAATACCCTACAGCTCCGTTAACTTTAACAGAACCGTGGAGCCGTCGGTGTCAAAAATGCTCCAGACGCTCCAAATTTTGTCTTTTAGTGGTGAAGGTTTATTTAGGGAAGTTTGGAGCTACTTCGGGGGGGGGGGGGGGAATAGCTGTTACTAATTCAAAATAATTTGAAATGATTTTTCCAAATAAAACATTTCTTTTTAATTCAAAAATAATTTGTAAAATGTATTTTTGAAAAATGTTTTGTCACATTTATAAAAATGTGAAGTTTAGAAAAATATAATCCTTTGATCATTTGTCAAGTAGTAGATTTGTTTGTCCATACCTTGAGTGATTTACGTCGGGATGGAAATCTACGACTTTGTTGAAGCATACTTGAGGCGTCGAGAGATGTTGATGTAAGTATGCATTGATGATTTGTGTTTACAAGTAACTTGCACATTTTACGTTATGTATTACAAGTTACATGTTTGTCATTATTAAAACCAAAGAAATCGTTTAGTTTAAATATCGTAATATTTGCACTAACAATCTCCCCCTTTTTGATGATGACAAATATGTAAACCGTAACACATAGTAAAATGTAAAAGTTACCTGTTTACACTACCCTTCTCCCCCTTTTGTCGAATCAAAAAGGTAGTTGCCTTGAGCGCTCCCTACTCCCCCTTATTGAACTACATTCCTTTCTCCCTAGAAAGGCGAGTTTGCATCATCCTAGTGAAGCCTTCTATCACCACTTGTGAAGACGACTCCATGCTATATATTTGAATACTCCCGAGCTCCCCCTAGCTCAATGCTCCCCTATGGTGACTTAATACCCTTGTTTATTTACCTTAGTATCTACCGGATCCATGGATCAAATTCATACAAAGGCTTTTCCTACATCAAGGGTTAGCTTAGTGCAACATAATATATAACAGTATAGGAGCATATAGGGATAGAATACACATAGCAAGACACGTAAGGGTTAAACTAGGTGAGTGACACAACCTAAAAGGGTCCCAAAACGGTAAAGACCAACAACCTAAGGTGTAATTGTTCAATCAATCATACTAACAAGAAAGGGATTCGTTCGTTGACTGACACACTAAATGAATTCTTCCAAGTTGTCATTGGGAAGGAATGTTCTATCAAACCTTTTGAACAACATAATCATCTACCTAAGATGATTAATGTTAAGGAGAGTTTGTTGATAGGACATACTCTAAATGATTACTATTATGACAAGTCGTGCCATAAAGTAGACTCGATAGAGGTTATACCTAAATAATTCCATAAGGTGGGAGAGTGTTGGTTGTGGTGACAACAAGGACAACTTGGGTTATGTGGGTGTAGAGGATAAATAATGGGATGACCCATTAGTGGTTGTGGTGATGGTGATAGTGATGAGGTTGATGTGTTAGTACCAAGTTTAAAAGGTGATGTAGGTGATAGAGTTAGTGTGAGAGCTAAAGGTTGTGGTGATGGTGATGGTGATGAGGATGTTGTGTTGGTCCCAAGTCCAAAGAGGTTTGATGGTGATAGGGTTAGTGTGATAGCTAAAGGTTGTGGTGGACTTGGTGAGAGTAAGGGTGTGGGAATCCTAAAGGTGAAGGATGATGATGATGTGGTTGGAGATGTTGGTTTTGCCCTTTGAGGAAAAGTGGGAAAGGATGGTTTAGGTTAATATATAGTTTGCACTGACAATGAGATGCATGATATATTTCAAAAGGGAAAAGTAAAAGGTGTATGTGATCCTAATAAGATTGTTGGTGGATATCTCTAACGGGGTTAAGGTAACGAAGTTCTAGGTTTCTAGGTTGGATGATCTTAGTTGTGTGTTAGAGATAATTTGGTGCATGAAGGGTTTCATGTGTTTGTGAGGGTTAAAGGTTGTTGAACTAACTATCACTTATCTAAAGTGAGGAGTAGTTGTAAGGTTTGAGTGTGATGATGAATTGAAGGTTGTAAGGTTTGAGTGTGATGATCTATGGATTAAGGTTCCTAGACTAACTGTCACTGTCAAGAGTGAAGTGTAGTTATAAGGGTTGAGTGCGATGATGATGTTGATGTGAGGTTTGAAGGTGAGATGCAAGATAAGCTTGCAATGGTGAGGCCTTATATAGGCAAGAGTTGTGGGATTCGAACTAAAGTTGGTGTAAGAGTCCTATGGTGTAGTGAGGGAATCCTAGGGTGTATGTGAGTTTGCAAAATTTTGCAGGTTTGAGGTTAGGGATGCAGGGATCTAAAGGAAACAGTGAAAATTCGTCAAACATAGGCATGGTACCACTAAATACCAAACGGTACCATTAAGTTTAATGGTACCGTGGCCTATTTAACGGTACCGTGACCTGGAAGTCATGAATTTTCTTGTTCAGCCTAGTTCTGGGCAGCTAAAGGGAAGTTTCCTAGGGAATAAGAACCACATTTGTGTGTTCTTGAGAGTGTTTGGTGAAAGACTATATGAGTGTGTTTTCGCTCCCCCTTAATCTATGACCATCCGGACGAGATGTAAAAGTATGAAAAGGAAAACAAACATTGACGGAAGCGATGAGCTTAGTAACATCATGACAAGTGGAGGATAGCATGCGATGAACTTCACCTTTGAAGTCACGTAGCACTTCTCAATCATTGTGAATATTCATAGAATATTTATATGATGAGGCATGTGATTACTTGGAGATATCCTAAGGGTTAAGAAGATAAAATCTTCAGAGTTGTAAGGTTGGTGAAAAGGTTCTAGTGGGGTTATCTCAACTTATCCTAGCGGTTTTTCGCTTGAGTTGTGTGGAAGGTGAGTGGGATGCGGAAGCATTGGTAGTGTTTAATACCATGCAGAAGCGAAAGGGAAAAGGCTAAGGAATCAGATGATAGATAGAATCTATTCTGACAGGAGACGGTTTTGGTTCAAGACTACACCGAGTGGGTTTTGATGGTGTTGGTGAGATTTGAAATGAGTATTTTTGACAAAGAAATTTCACATATGTTGTGATTTTTCTAGACTTTAGATTAAAAGAATTTATACCAAATAAATTCCTTTATGAATGAATCCAACGGGATTCGGTGAACTTTGATCGAGAACGAGAAATGACATTTAATTGCATTTCGCAAATTAAATACACTTTAAATATTTCGGATGAAATATTTAAGTTGTCATTGGAGTTAAAGAAAGAATTTATACCTAATAAATTCTTTGAACGGTACTGGACGAGAAGAGATGACTTTTATATTTCCGAGGAAATACATAGGTAGTCATTAGAGCAATGTGAAAAATGACCTGATATTTCTAGTGAAATATCTAAAAGTCATGACATGAAATAGAAGAGATGATCTCAATATTTCCAGTGAAATATTCAAAGAGTCATGAGACAAGACGCACGAGATGACTGTGATATTTTCAGTGAAATATTCAAGTAGTCATAAGAGGGGTACAAGGGATGACTTTATTATTTCCAGTGAAATATTTAAATAGTCATAAGATTTATGGAAAATGTTTCATCATACCTAGACCTAGACGGAGATGGTTAAGGGATTCTCGGTTGAGAGGTTTGGTTGATTTACAGATTTCGATGTGCTTCGCATGTGAGTGTTTCGCGGGGTTTTGAAAGATTTAAAGCTAGGCCTATGGTGCTGGTTCGCAGCAGGGTTTGGGATCTTAAGACGTGTATATTCACACGAGGATGAAAGGAACTACTAATCACTTATATAGCAACTCGTGAGTTCTTTATCACCCGAGGGTTGATGTTAGCTTTTAGCTTTGGGATGAGCGTTTTAACATACGTTGTTAAAAGGCTTGAGTATGATGTTTCGAATATGACATTTAAAAATTGCGATCGCAAGTTAAACTTACTTGAATATTTCGGACGAAATATTTAAGTTGTCAATCCTACTCCGAGTTCTACTAGGTTTGTATCTAACCTTCCCATGAAAAACGGGTGTATTACTTGGAAGAAGGCGAAGTGATGACTGGGGAATTAGGACAACTTCGCGACTACTCTAACTTATAGGTTTTGACACTAGTGTATGACTCTATGACTTCTAAGGGTTCATAGTGATGGGCATACCTAATTCCTAATGTGTCAAAAGAGCATAGTGTGGGTGCAAACTTTACAAGCAAATCATGTAAAATGCACATAAGGAATAAATGAAAACATCATGCAAACCATGATAATCATTTAGCATATATGATCATGAAGATATTTAATCATATCTTATGAGAACATGTTATCATTTTGAAACACGTATGTGGGATGCAAGTAATCTAGGTTTGCTAAGGCAGATCCTAATTACTACTTGTTCAAGACAACATCCTAATGGGAGATATAGTTCACCAATGTAAACTATCTCTAGTAAAATGTAGGAATGAAAATTTTTTAAGTTAGAGAATGAGTATGAGACTATCACTAGTTGTGCTCAATTAAGGCTAAACACGACCATTTTTACGGGTTATACACGAACCCAACTTCTCTCCTGGAAGCAATCCAACCGTGAGGTCAAATTGAATTTCTAGTGCAATAGGTTCTCCAGTAGTCATTCTCATGTTAGAAGAATTCAAATTCCTATATTTGCCTATTGAAGTATAGCAAAGATGATGTTATCTTGTTTTGCTTATACATGGCCTAATATGACTCAATTAACCATACTTTGAAAGTTGGTTAAGAAAATAACATGTCTTACACAACTCCTAACAAAGGCAAGCGAAATGTTTTAATTTCGTGTTTGAGATTTAAAGGTTATTTGATGGAGATGGTGTATTTTATGATCTCTTGGAAAACATCTTTGTTTGTTGAGTTGTTACATGTTATTTTAACACGATTTGGTTTCCTAGAACCAAGAGACACACTAATGTGATACAATGTAGAATCTACTACATCGTGTGTGTTTCAAGAATGCTCCTTTGCATATCTTTAGTGAGAATCTAGTAAAGGTTATTTACCTCAATAGATCTTGTGAGAATTTTATTTGAAATGAGACATACTGTTTATTTCAACTAGTATGCTTTTCTAAGAGTAAACTTATCACTCTTAAGAATGCTTTGTGAAACAAGTATTTTAGTGTATGACCAATTTTACTTGTTTATGCAATGACACATGTCGTATTAGGTTATTATTCAACTCTAATATCCTATATTTGTTAACAGGATGCAATGTATTCTCTTGTAACATAACCATTCATGTCACAAAGAAAATAAGATGCATAGGATATAGGTTATCCTTTGTCAATCTTTTGATAAGAGAAATACATGTGATATTCTCAAAGATTGATGTCTTACATATATTATGTATGACACTTTTACTAGACATGTGACTTTGAGTGTTGAGTTGTTCATGAGCAAAGTTTACATATGTTGTTTGTTTGCTCTTGTTTGGTTTTTCGGAAATGACACATTTACTAATTGCATTGCAATGTAAATTACTTGTATATTTCGGATGAAACATCCAAGTTGTCAATCCTACTTGGTTGTGTATTTTATGCATCTTTTAAACATGTTAGTTTAAAGTTTGGAACACAACCATTGGACAAGAAGACTTAACATGGCATCTTCAACACAAGTGTGAGTTATGATCCGATGCATATTATTTTCGTCTTGAGAGGACGTCATTATTTTCATAACAATCGAGTGTGATTGAGTACTCAAGATCTTTCTTGACCCTCACAATCACTCCTTTTTAAAAAGAAAATAAAAATTTAAGGAGTGTGTTCCATTTATTCTAACACTAGTTGTATGTGTGAGGTTAATGACATATTAAGTTACTACTTTGATATTGTCATTTATTTTTATTTGAGAAAAACTATTTATATTATTAAGTATAATACTTTTAGTTTTTCGACACCTCATTAGTATAAAAATAATTATCTTAACTATTTTTATACAACATACGTAAAATACTAAATGTTTAAAACATTTTGTATGTGTGTTAAATCGATGCAAGTTTAATACATTTTCTTTTACATAAATACTAATGTATTAAAATGACTTTTTATCTTGTTTAGACAACCCATGGTCAAACAAGACAAAATGATGTAATGTTTTAAAGATCATGTTACGGATTTTATGAAAGTGTTAAGTATTTTGGGGTGATATACTTTTTACACTTAAACCTTTTGAAAAATAATTGTGTAAGACAATATCTTTCGACACACATGATCTACCAACTTAGTTTCTATTCCTAAGAAGGTTACTGAACCATTTTGAAAACTTGCAACAAATGCAAGAAAAATGGTTGATGCCTATATGCAATGCAAACTAATTACTTAATATAGTGCAAGTGATTTAGCATGAGCCTTATAAATGCATAAACCTGAAAACTATAATAAGCAAATAGCAATTTAGCTTAACACAAAAAACAAAAAAAAAATACTTATCGTCATTTTGTGTATTAGGTATAACAATGTATACTAAGCTTGATTTTATTTGACAATGAATTGGTTTCCTCCCCATTTCAAAGATTTTTGCTGAGTCACTTTGAAAACACGTCAAGGTTTAAAAGTTGAATCGCCCTTTTTCAGTTTGACCAAAAATTTACGCAAACTGTGTGACCAGAAGACCTTAAGTCAAAAATCAAGGACTTTAATATGCTTTCATTTAGAACTAATTCATAAAATTATTTCTCAAATGAATGTAGACTCAACATTGTTTAAAATAATGGGCGACACGACTCGTACAGACTTATGGTTGATTTTATATGGATTTCTGAAAATGAACCAAAAGTGAAAAACAGACAAACAGATGCACGGCACCATTAAATGACTCACGGTACCATTAAATATAACGGTACCGTACCATATTTAGTGGTACCGTGGTCTGTTTTTTGATTCAGAACTGCATGACTTAATGATTCGTTCTGAAAATATGACCGGACACTTAAAAACACTATTCTTTTAGCGGTTTAAGAGAACCTTCAAGCTAGTATGACAAAGTATACTTGACAACAAAACTTGTAAGTATTAAACAACTAAATACTTTTCATATTTTATCACCTTCATAGGTAATTTGATACATGGATCGTACTCAATTTTGAAAACCATTTGTTTTAAAATTTTGAGCGACGTGGCTCTGGTACCAATTGTGGAAACCGTAGAGGGGGGGGGTGACTACGTTTCCATTAAAAACTTAAAATCTTTTTGTATCAAACACCCGATTAAGTGTGACGTAATATGAAGAGTGTCAACTAAGGTCATATAACATCTAGAGATGATTATGGTAAACTACAACACAAGCACAATCAAACCATGACACTTACTTAATCAACTTAACATAAGCAACTAGCCACACAAACATAGACGCAATGCAAATATAAATATAAAGCGATAAAGAATGAAATGAAAGTAAAGTGATAAGTAAGAAGGCGCAAACCGGACACGGTGATTTATAGTGGTTCGGTCACGAAGCTCCTCTTCGCTCTACTCCACTCCCCGAGTACCCAACTCGAGAGTTACTTCACTAATCAACAAACTCCCTTCAGGCGGAGAAAACCGTACACGTCGCTTAACTTTTTTTCCGACACTAAGCTAGATGTCGAGTGCTAATCTTAGCTAGCACCAATCTACCACGATCTACCCGATCTACACATTACACGTCGCTTATCCTATTTCTGACACTAAGCTAGATGTCGAGTGCTAATCTTAGCTAGCACCAATCTACCACGATCTACCCGATCTACCCTTGATCCACTTGATCAATACACACAAGCCCAATGGCTTCAAGAGATCTCCAAGATCTCAACACGATCACAATGATCTACTCCCACTTGACTCGATCTACCCGATCTACCCTTGATCCACATGATCAATCACACAAGCCCAATGGTTTCAAGAGATCTTCACTATCTCTTAAGATCACAATGATCTTGACTCACTCTCTCACAAAAGAAAAATAATCTTGATGTATGCTATGATACAATCAAGTGTGTAACCAATGTTACAAGACCTAACAACTACAACTCTTGTATCTTCTTGGATACCTTGAGTTCTTCTCTTGCAAATGAAGAAGAATGATAACACTTTGTATCATCATGGATACTTTGTGTTCTTCTCTTGCTAATCAAGAGGGATGACAAAACTTTGTATCTAGTTGGATACTTTTTGTTCTTCTCTTGCTAATCAAGAGGAATGAAGATGATCACTTGAATGGATGATTGGATCACTCTTAAACAAACTAAGACTCTCCAAATGATCAAAGAAAGTCATCTAAGTGAGGAGGGATTAGACCAGAGAAAAAGGACTGGAAAAATCAAGTTGGAAGTGTGAAATGGTCCACTATTTATAGGCAAAGAAAAATCTAGCCGTTACGTACGGACGGCTCCATTAAATACCCTACGGCTCCGTTAACTTTAACGGAACCGTGGAGCCGTCGGTGTCGAAAATGCTCCAGACGCTCCAAATTTTGTCTTTTAGTGGTGAAGGTTTATTTGGAGAAGTTTGGAGCTATTTTTTTTGGGGGGGGGGGGAATAGCTGTTACTAATTCAAAATAATTTGAAATGATTTTTTCAAATAAAACATTTCTTTTTAATTCAAAAATAATTTGTAAAATGTATTTTTGAAAAATGTTTTGTCACATTTATAAAAATGTGAAGTTTAGAAAAAAATATAATCCTTTGATCATTTGTCAAGTAGTAGATTTGTTTGTCCATACCTTGAGTGATTTACGTTGGGATGGAAATCTACGACTTTGTTGAAGCTCGAGAGATGTTGATGTAAGTATGCATTGATGATTTGTGTTTACAAGTAACTTGCACATTTTACGTTATGTATTACAAGTTATATGTTTGTCATTATTAAAACCGAAGAAATCGTTTAGTTTAAATATCGTAATATTTGCACTAACATTGGAGTCAGAATAAATGTATAAATAAAAGTCAAATTTGGATATTAGATAGAGTAGTATTTGGTTTTAAGATGAATACTATAGTTAGAAGAATCCTAATTGACGTAGGTATATACCAGACTTTTATATGAATAAGGCACAAAATATAAGTTTCCCTAAGATAGGAGTGTCATCATTCACGTTTGGAACCTTGGCATTGTACCTCTTATATTTGCGTCTTACAGTGCACTACTTTAGAATTGTTTGGTTTCCTTTCTAGGCTAGTCAAGCTAGTTTTAGATAAGATTTTTTTAATGGCACGTATATCTTTTCACGTCCATATGCCATACACAACTTCCCCTAACCTATGATAAAGAACGATAGTCGTAAAATACATATCCTCCCATGGTTCTTCATATATAAACTTTATCCATTTCTACATTACTTTTCCTACACACGCCACGTACACTCTCAAGACGTCCAAATCGACACTATTATTCATGATCTACAATCTCCACTTCAACTTACAACAGTTCTAAATTTCACTAAGAGTGCACTACTTTAGAATTGTTTGGTTTGCTTTCTAGGCTAGGCAAGCTAGTTTGAGATAAGATTTTTTTAATGGCACATATATCTTTGCACGTCCATATGCCATACACAACTTCCCCTAACCTATGATAAAGAAAGATAGTCGTAAAATACATATCCTCCCATGGTTCTTCATATGTAAACTTTAGCCATTTCTACGTTACTTTTCCTACACACGCCACGTACACTCTCAAAACGTCCAAATCGACACTATTATTCATGATCTACATTCTCCACTTCAACTTACAACTGTTCTAAATTTTACCAAGAGTTATATTGGCTGTGATTTAAGTAACTAAGCTTCAAAGTTGATAGTTTTTCGATGTAAATGCAAAACTTACACCCTCAAAAATAACGTAAAGGTCCTTGTTTTTTGGGCCAAAGATATCATGTGCCTTATGTAAAGTATTGTTGGGAATTAAATGTTCTGAAGATTAGTACTGCTGGTTCATAAAAGAAAATACTCTAAGTGTCGATACTACTGCTAGTGTATTCAATACTACTGCTAGTGTTGGAGATACTACTACTGTAAGATACTGTTGCTAGAGTAAAAGATACTGCTGTTGGAGTGACTCATACTACTGCTGAGTGGATAACTATCGCGTATTCTACTGCTGACTAGATAAGTATGAAAAAGATATTTGTGTATAAAAGTCAAATATATACGGTAGATAATATCTTAGATATGTGTTCAGTCAACAAGTTGTAAACACAGAACATGTTGTATCTTAGCTACTGACACATACAAGCTAGCAAGTAGTCGAATACTCAAGTGTGCATGTGCTTAGATATTACATATATAGAGAGTTAGTCATAAGTTAGAAACAGACTGAGTTGTTATAATACAATAGAAAATAGTTTTCTTTGTAACAGAGATTCAAGGTTTTGTAACCCTAGTGATAGTGAAGATCACTCGTATTATTCTCAATAATATTGAATCGTTTGATGTTATACTTTCTGTGTTCATTATCCAATAACAAGCATTACTGTTCCATTTCCAATAACCAATATCCTTCTAAGTGTGGTTAAGTAGATTCCGCATACTTAATCATATTCACTCAAAGTATCATATACACACGTTACAAAGGACTAACATCCTCATAGTGTATTTAAAACAATCCTCACAAGTGATAAAGGGTTGTTTGATCCTCTCAATTGGTATCAGAGCTTGACTACTATCTTTGATTTAGAATAAGAAATGGAGATGGAGAATACCCAATCTATAAACATTGCTGCTAAGTTACCTATGCTCAAACAGAATGAGTTTGAGATGTGGAGGCTAAGGATTGAACAATACTTCTTGGTTCAAGATTATGCTCTCTGGGATATTATTCTGTATGGTGATTCTTTTACACCAGGTCTTACAGAATCCATTGTTGAAGGCAAAACAGTTCAGAAAAGGAACACTGGACCAGTTACCAATTATGAAAGGATACATAAGAGGAATGATCAAAAGGCAAGGAATTTGCTGCTTACGACCATTCCTGGTGAATAGATGTTATCTTTTAGCAAGTATCCTGATGCAAAAACTCTGTTTGAAGATCTATGTGCATGGTTTGGTGGTAATGAAACTACCAAGAAGACTCAGAAGACATTGCTGAAATAAAGTTTTGAAAACTTTAGCTCAAACAGCAATGAATCTCTTGATAAGTTGTTCACAAGATTGCACAGGCTTGTCAGTCAGTTAGCTGTGTTGGGAGTTGAGATAGCTAAGGAAGATCTCAACATGAAGCTTTTAAGAAGTCTACTTGTAGAATTCAATACTCATGTGGTTGTCTGGATGAATAAGCCAGACATTGAAACCATGAAACTCAATGATCTGTACAACAATTTCAAAATTGTTGAACAAAGTCTGAAGAAGTCTGGAAGCTACAGTACTAGTTCTGGGAATGTGGCACTTATGTCATCTCCCAGCATTAGTAAGTCAGAGGGGGTAGATGATGATGAAGGTGTTTCTACTACTAGCTTTGGTGTTTCTACTGCTAGTTCACAGAAGAATGTTGCTGGTCTTGGAGATTCAACATTCTATGCATTCCTGACTGTGGAAAACTAGAAGGGGGGGTTGAATAGTTTTACGTCATTTTTATTTTATTATGAAAACTTTGTTTCCTTTTAAAATCTTAGATTTGAGTTTATATGAAAAATTATACTGGAACAATATTATTAATTATAAGTGTATCCTTTTAGATTTGTTATAAAAGTTTTCTTTTGATGAATGGAGTTTTAAATTGATCTTTATGTGAAATCAACTTCTAATTAATACTAATAGTTATATATGCCTATATGTATGAAAGTAATGACGATATAAAGAAATAAGTAAGAGATGGAAAGATCAAACCGAGACACGAGGGATTTATAGTGGTTCGGCTACAAGGACACCTTCCTTGCCCTACTCCACTCCCCGAGCACACCTTGCTCGAGAGTTTTCTTCACTACTTCAACAAGCTCCCTTATGGCGGAGAAAACCTTACACAACTTTGGCTTACACCGGTTTAACGACACAAAGCTAAATGTCGAGTTCTAATAGTAGCTAGAACCAATCTCACGACTTCAATCACAACTAGTTCACGACTTATTCACGACTTCTTCACGATGGTTTCACGACTTCAACACAACGGCTTCACGACTTCTACACGACGACTTCACAACTTCTAAGCTAAAGCTTCACGACTTCTACACAACTACTTCACAACTTCTAAGCTATGGCTTCACGACTTCTACATGACGACTTCACAACTTCTAAGCTACGGCTTCATGACTTCTACACCACGACTTCACAACTTCTAAGCTATGGCTTCACGACTTCTACATGACGACTTCACAACTTCTAAGCTACGGCTTCATGACTTCTACACCACGACTTCACAACTTCTAAGCTATGGCTTCACGACTTCTACATGACGACTTCACAACTTCTAAGCAACGGCTTCATGACATCTATACCACGGCTTCACAACTTCTACACCACGGCTTTACAACTTCTACATGACTTCTTTACACCACAACTACTTATACACCTTCTTCACTACTCACACACTATAGATATCTAGTCACTTATGTTTACACCTTATATACACACTTTACACAAAAGAATGAATGATTTACAAAGTATACAAAACAAACAACTTGAGTAACAAGATGATACTAAGTTGTAATACTTCTAGTCTTGATTGATAGAAGTATTGATGAAGCGAAAAGTGTACCGCTTTTAGGGGGTCATTTAAGCCCTAAATCGTATTTATTTGATCAAATATTGCCCTAAATCGTTCCTTTTGTCATTTTAGGTACTTTGGTGAAGAAATCTGGAAAAGGAAGCATTTTGGACATTTTTGGAGCATAAAAGTGAAGAAAATGACAAAGTCTCCAAAGCTGCTAGAAAAGTACACGTGACGGCGTCAAGGATTGCTCCTGACGGCGTCACGGCTCGGCAAAAGAGGTGGATATGACAAAATACACGTGACGTGCCAGAAAGTTTTACAAAGGAAGTCTGACGGCGTCACCCTTTAAGGTGATCAAGGCCGTCACGGTTTAAGTTAAAGAGAGACGGCGTCAAGCACAATTTTGACGGCGTCAACCCTTGACGGGCCAGAGCGGATTTTGAAGGATTAAAGAGGGACGGCGTCAGGAAGACCATCCGGGAACCCTAGCCGCGGCGAGGTGACGGCGTCACCTCCTACAATGTGACGCCGTCATACCCTAAACTCTATATATAGTTTTGCAATTTTTAGTCATTAGGGTGCAACTTTGTGAGGAGAAACCCTAAGACGAATTTTCTGCCATTTTTAAGGGTTTTATACCCTTGGATCTCCCATGTTTAATTGAAGATAAGTAATCAATTAATCATTCAATATGTCTATGTGTTGTTTGATTATATCTTGTTCTTGTCTTTTAATTAACATGCTAGGCTAGATTTATCTTGTGTTTGCTTAGATCTAATGAAACCTAACTATTGATTATTGGTTATTAGTGTGTTATTAATTGTATTGGATGATTGTTTATCGATGTTAGGCTTAAGAAAACTAGCTAACCTCCTATACGGTAATTTGCTTGAACGTCTTAGGAAACATGAACCAATGCGTACTAAGGTTTTTATGGTTGTATTTAATGCATGAGCGAATTCTAGTGATCCCATGTTAGGAGCTTCTTAGCCGGCTCGACATAGGAGTGAAGTAGGAGCTTGTTGACTTGGGGAAGTACGAAACGCCACCCCACGATTGGTATTAAGGAATACACCCGTCATCCACGCAATTAATACACACTAATTAACCGGTAAAAGATAGTTAGGGAGTAAGGAAATCTAAGTAAACACATTTCTCTCCATATAAGTTCCACAACCTTTTCATTTTCAGTTATTTTATTTTATTTGCATTTGTAGTTATTTGGGTTAGTTGACTAGCAACTAATTCCGCCCACTCCTTCAAACCCGAGATTTTACTTGCTTTTTATTACAAAAATATAAAAAATACAAAAAGAATCTTCCCTCACCCTTAGACCTATTAGAGTAGTTTTTCAATCCTAAGGACACTATTCCCCTAGAGAACGATCAATCCCCCGGTACTTGCCACTACACTATACTACATCGGTCAGGTACACTACCTGGTGGGGATTGCAAGCCTCTTGAGATCCCTCGAGAGGTAAAACCTGTTGTAAGGTCGCAAAACTACGCATCAAGTTTTTTGCGCCGTTGCCGGGGAATAGTTATTGTTTAGGTTGAATTTTTATTTTATTAGGTCTACTCACTAGATTCCTTTCTAGTGAGATTTTTATTTTTATTTTTCTATGTCTTCTTTAGTCTATCTTTTTTCTTCGTTTCTTTGTTCGTAACCATTACCATCAGACATCATGGAAGGTGGTAATATCCTCGATCCCAACAACCCACCACCACAACAACACCCGCCTCCTAGAGCCCGTACCTTAGGAGACTACTCCCGTCCTAGCCACCATGGCTATCGAAACACCATTGAGCTCACTCAAGGAGCCAATGTCACTCCCTTGCGATCCGACACCATCCGGTTGGTGCAAAGCGGATGCGCATTCCATGGACTTCGTACCGAAGATCCAAATCAACATCTCAAGGATTTCCTCAAAATTGTAGACTCCATAGACCTTGATGTTGCCGCTCGAGAGACGACCCGACTGCGTCTCTTTCAATTCTCTCTGCGGGACCAAGCTAGTCAATGGCTAGAGCGTCTACCCGCAGGTTCCATCACCTCTTGGGATGATCTCACCACTCGTTTCCTCGCTCAGTTTTTCCCACCAGGAAGAACTACCAAGCTAAGGAATGATATCTTGATGTTCCAACAACGTCAACGCGAAACCCTTTACGAGGCATGGACTCGATTCAAGGACTTACTCCAAAAAGTCCCTCACCATGGCATAGAACTTTGGCTCCAAGTCCAAATCCTCTATGACCATATCAATCTCTCCACGAGGAAAACCATTGACCAATCGGCCGGTGGTAAGCTACGTGATCTAAGTGCGGAACAATCATGGGCTCTCCTGGAAGATCTTGCTCTTTATGACAACGAAAGTTGGAATGGTCCCCGTGATTTGAATAAAACGGTCAAGGCAATATCTTTGCCTTCGAACAATTCAAGCACTTCCGACCGTAGGATCATAGAACTTGAAGACCAAATCAAGTTTCTTATGAAATCCTACGAGGCTCCTAAACCTTCAAGCCAAGTGAACAAAATCACTTCTTCATGTGAATTATGTAGTGGTCCCCACGACACTCATGATTGCATGGAACTCCCCGAACAGCTTTTGCGGACTACGCATCCTCGCGTACCGACGGAGCGGGAGACAAGTGGTACACTTTCAAACCCGAGCCAAAACCCCTACGGTGATTCATACAACCCTCATGGAAAAATCACCCAAACCTTAGGTGGAAACAAAACCAAAACGCACAACAAACCAATTCTTCCAACCCACCTAATCGTTTCCAATCAAGCGGTTCCAACTCGAACCGTACTTTCAACAACAATCCTTCCAGCAATGGTAGTACCAATAACTTTGAAGGATTGATGTCCCAATTTATGGCATCTCAAGAAGCTCGTTTGGCCAAGTTTGAAGCCGATTTCAAACAAAAACAAAGCGAGATGACCAATAAGATTGACACTTTGTTGAAAGCCCTCAATGACCGAGAAATGGGAGCACTCCCTAGCAACACAGTCAAGAACCTGAAACTAAATGTCAATGCCATCTCGTCGGTTTCGTCTCCTAGTTCTTGTCCACAATATTATTCGGTCAATTCCATGAGCTCGTGTTTCAAACAAACCCAAGTCGTTCAAAATGACCAAGAAGTTATGATATCCAACACTAAATTGGTCAACAACATAGTTGAAACACCTCCCACTCAAAACCTTGACAATGAATTCAAGGAGCTCCACCTTGAAAGTCCGGTTATTGATGTGTTGGATGAGAAGAAGCTCAAGTTAGGCGAAAAAGGGACCCCCTTCGTTCAAAACAAGCTACCTAAGAAGTTAGATGATCGGGCTTATTTGTTCTACCTTGCAAGATCGGTAATTCGGAGGCTTATGACAATTAGCCGATCTTGGATCAAGCCTTAAACCTACTTCCGTTACCTCTCTACACCTCTCTAAAACTAGGAAAAAACTTGAAGAAAACTGAGGTAATAATAGGCTTAGCGGATGGAAGTGTTGCTTACCGGTTGGAGTAGTCAAGGACGTGTTAGTACACATAGGAAAACTAACCATTTAGCCGATTTCCACGTCCTTGATATTGGGTTAGCGACCCTACATGCCCCTTGTTGATAGGTAGAGGATTTTTGGCGACCGCTAGTGCTATGATTTATTGTAAGGAATCTAAGATAG
Organism: Artemisia tridentata subsp. tridentata; assembly: GCA_021014915.2. NCBI lineage: Eukaryota > Viridiplantae > Streptophyta > Magnoliopsida > Asterales > Asteraceae > Artemisia > Artemisia tridentata. The sequence continues at coordinate 217,876,347 of CP139507.1, forward strand.
CGGTAGGAGAAGGTGATACTTGGTCAGTCTATGATGTGAAGAAACATGCCTATGATACTAGTGAGGAACCAACACCCCATTGGTTAGAATTAAATAGGAGACCATCTAGATATGGACCTTGGATCGATAGAGACTTCTAGGACCCCAACGCCCATTTTACCTAGAAAAGGACTTTGTGAACCGAACACATGCGGTAGAACAGCTCTTGGCTAGGGACACCGAATTGGATCCATTTGAAGACCCTCTAGTTTTTAGGAAGATAATTGATTTCCTAGGAGTTTTGCCAATTAACCTAGGGATGAATAAGTGGACTTGTGAGGACGATGATCATAAGTGGGATTGGGACAAACCACCCAAAGATGGAGATGGGTCATGGCATATTAAGATGACATTGTATGACCCGGATGGAGAGAAGTTTGAAAAGATATATTGTACTAAGCGGACCAATAGGAAACTTCAATCCAAGCTTAACCCTAAAGACGTCCTCGATGACGAACTTACTTACATAGGGTAGAAGGACTTTGAGTCTAGCTACAAGACTCGTTAATAAAGAAAAGCGCTTCTTGGGAGGCAACCCAAGCTTTATTTTCTTTGTGTGTTTATTTATTTGTTTGTTTGATTTTATTTGCTTCCGTATGTATGTTTAATTTTTATTTTTATTGATTCATGTTCGAAACTAAATTGTGAAAATGCTTTATCTTGTTTTTAACTTCGTCTTAACTACATATAAAGGTATTTTGCAAAAGATAAGTGTAAGGGAAATCCAAATTGGTTTATTAGAACAAGAATGAACATGAATCATAACAATATTAAATTAACATACATATTAGTAATTGTTTGAGTCAAATGCTTGTATCGAGTCATAATGATATTTTGCAGGAATTCCAGGAAGTAAGGTATAGGTTTTTCCAGAAATTTTCTGGAAACTTAACATGAGAATTCTGTCAGATCATTTCTGACGGCGTCAGGATTTACAACCTGACGGCGTCAAGTTTTAATTTTCTGAAATTTTTGAAAGTTTTGTTTTTCTACCGGAATCATAAAAAGTTTTTATTAAATCTCTAACTTATAAACTCCAGGAATCTGCAAAATAATCATTCCACAAGCATTATATCCTTATATAGATTTATCCCGCCGATGTTATGCAGGTTTTCGTGTTTGTTTTCTCAGGTTTAACAGGTTATTTTGGACAAGGAAATGTATGTGGAATCTAGCTTTTGGCGATGCTTTAGTCTTGGAGCTTCTACATTCTCTTGGAAAAAGATCTAACCATGTTACCTCTTTATCCACCGAGCGAATCAGGGGAGTATTTGATTTCATTCTTTTACCTTATTTACTTTTACATCTTGTTATTTGAACATTGGGGACAATGTTCATCTTAAGTGTAAGGGGGGTAAAGTACGATACTTTAGAGAATGCTATTACGCTTGATTTTTTGTTTGTTTAATGGTAGATGTGTAATAAAACTGAGAGAAATACCTGTTAAGGCAATTTTAGTGCCAAATTTAAAAAATTTTACAACATATAGGAGTGAAACTTTGATCTTAATGAGCGTCTCATGGATAGGAGTTATATGACTAGCACAAAAACCGTACCACTAAAAAATTTTCCACCCCCAAATATGTGAGGTTCGCCCTAGAAATTGGTAGGAAAAGCATTTATGCTATGATGTGTGTACCGGTAGCACTTAGATTCTAGAACTTGCGTTAGGGACCATTCCGAGGCCACAAGTGAGACTACATTCGTGTTAGTTAGATTTACTACATGATAAGAGGCATTAGGATTAACCCATTGTTTTACACCTGTGTTTTTGTTATAATTACTTTGGCTACATTGGTCAAGTAATTCTCCCACACCCTTTGCGTTGTACTCATTTTTAGTACACGATACCCCTAGTACACCCCTCAGAGCCTATCTTTTCGTTTCTAACTTTAAGCATTTTACTTAAAGGAAGAATTTGTTTACACCCCACTTAAATGTACACCCAAATCGCCTTAGCCTACCTTGTATGCACTCATCTTTAGTGCATTATTGTGACAACATTTGTTTAAACCCCAAGTTAATTTTCTAATTGATTACATGGTTGCTAAGTCGAGTCATATCCTTGTACAATTTGTTTTGGGACGATTGGGACTCATGGGTAAAGTACTAGTGTAATGGAGTTAATGGGGAAGAACACATTATTACCCCCATATGTGCTAAATATTTTAAAAGTACTCCAAGTTTTTCGATTATCTTAATTCGAGTCATTAGAATAGTTATTTGTAAAGTTATGTAAAAGTTCAAGTGTAAGGGGAATGCAACACCCCTATGATGTATTATTTTGGATGGTTGGGCAAGAGTGTATGAAAAAAAAATTGAAAAAAAATTCAAGAAAAATACAAAAAAATGAGAAAAAGAAAAGTTGAAAAAAACATACGGACTACCATCCTGTTTCATTTTATGTTTATTTTATGTTTTTGTTATTTTGCTTTTAGCTTAAGTCGAGTCTAGTCTTGGCTTAACAACGCCATATTGTACATGTAATTAATCAAGATCTTTAACTCGCCACCAGTAAAATATCCCTTATCCAACAAAACCGTGTTTATCATATCCCTACACCTAACGTTATAACCCGTTTAAAAGCCCTCTTTGATAGTTTATCTTAGGTGCTTACGCCTAGTGGAGGAGGTTTTCATCCTTTCCCAAGCCTATGGTAATCTATTTGCTATGACAGGTAGTGAGAGATATTATCCGTTTTTCATTTATGAGATATACTTTTATGACACCTGAGAGATGTGAGTATCTAAACACTACTTGTGAGGTGCTAGTTTGTAATCTCCGTGCTTATTATGATTAAAGTGGAACGACTATTTGTTTTAATTACTTTTATATTAGCGTTAAATGACCCCTAACTTGTATTTTGATTAGAATAAAAGCGCATTTGCTTGAGGACAAGCAAATCTCAAGTGTAAGGGTATTTGATGAAGCGAAAAGTGTACCGCTTTTAGGGGGTCATTTAAGCCCTAAATCGTATTTATTTGATCAAATATTGCCCTAAATCGTTCCTTTTGTCATTTTAGGTACTTTGGAGAAGAAATCTGGAAAAGGAAGCATTTTGGACGTTTTTGGAGCATAAAAGTGAAGAAAACGACAAAGTCTCCAAAGCTACTAGAAAAGTACACGTGACGGCGTCAAGGATTGCTCCTGACGGCGTCACGGCTTGGCAAAAGAGGTGGATTATGACAAAATACACGTGACGCTCCAGAAAGTTTTACAAAGGAAGTCTGACGGCGTCACCCTTTAAGGTGATCAAGGCCGTCACGGTTTAAGTTAAAGAGAGACGGCGTCAAGCACAATTTTGACGGCGTCAACCCTTGATGGGCCAGAGCGGATTTTGGAGGATTAAAGAGGGACGGTGTCAGGAAGACCATCCGGGAACCCTAGCCGCGCGAGGGTGACGGCGTCACCTCCTAACAACATGACGCGTCAATACCCTAAACTCTATATATAGTTTTTGCAATTTTTAGTCATTAGGGGTGCAACTTTGTGAGGAGAAACCCTAAGACGAATTTTCTGCCATTTTTAAGGGTTTTATACCCTTGGATCTCCCATGTTTAATTGAAGATAAGTAATCAATTAATCATTCAATATGTCTATGTGTTATTTGATTATATCTTGTTCTTGTCTTTTAATTAACATGCTAGGCTAGATTTATCTTGTGTTTGCCTTAGATCTAATGAAACCTAACTATTGATTATTGGTTATTAGTGTGTTATTAATTGTATTGGATGATTGTTTATCGATGTTAGGCTTAAGAAAACTGGCTAACCTCCTATACGGTAACTTGCTTGAACGTCTTAAGAAACATGAACCAATGCGTACTAAGATTTTTATGGTTGTATTTAATGCATGAGCGAATTCTAGTGATCCCATGTTAGGAGCTTCTTAGCCGGCTCGACATTAGGAGTGAAGTAGGAGCTTGTAGAGTTGGGGGAAGTACGTACGCCACCCCACGATTGGTATTAAGGAATACACCCGTCATCCACGCAAATTAATACACACTAATCAACCGGTAAAAGATAGTTAGGGAGTAAGGAAATCTAAGTAAACACATTTCTCTCCATATAAGTTCCACAACCTTTTCATTTTCAGTTATTTTATTTTATTTGCATTTGTAGTTATTTGGGTTAGTTGACTAGCAACTAATTCCGCCCACTCCTTCAAACCCGAGATTTTACTTGCTTTTTGTAACAAAAATATAAAAAATACAAAAAGAATCTTCCCTCACCCTTAGACCTATTAGAGTAGTTTTTCAATCCTAACGATACTATTCCCCTAGAGAACGATCAATCCCCTGGTATTTGCCACTACACTATACTACATCGGTCAGGTACACTGCCTGGTGGGGATTGCAAGCCTCTTGAGATCCCTCGAGAGATAAAACCTGTTGTAAGGTCGCAAAACCACGCATCAAGTATTCTTCTTTTGCACTTGGATGGTGGAAGCTTGGATCACTTGGAAACCAATGCTTAAGATTATATGATCAAAGGTTTTTTTGAAGATATGAAATGAGATCTACAACAGAAAGTTTTTAGTGCAAAAGGTGAGTAAAAATCGAGGGGAAGGCTGGTATTTATAGCCAGAAAAACTGGACAGCTGGAAGCTAGTGGAGCATGGCTGGCCCCCTTAAATAGGGGGGCGGTCCCCTTAATTTTAAGAGGGCCGCCTAGAAAAATTAAGGGGGCCGCCCAAGCCAACCGTTGTCCAGTTTTGTCTTTTTATGAGGAAGGTTTTTCTGGAACATTTTTACTGATTTTGGTTAAAAATTTGAATTCATAAATTTATAATGAATTAAACCTTTTTATTTATTACCAAAAATGTTTTTCTAAAAGATATAAAATGTTTTTGACATTTTATAAAAAATCTAGTTATTAAGAAAATGTTCCTTTGATCGTATAATGCATTAAGCATTAGTTCATTCATACCTTAAGTGATTTTAGTTGTAGAAGTGAATATTTACAACTAAGTACTTGTTTATTTTATAAGTTTATGTTTTAATGAGTTTACATTTTGTGATCATCAAAACATAGAGATATGACTAAATATTGATAATACTTTTAGGCATTATTTATGTCAACAATCTCCCCCTTTTTGATGATTACAAAACTAAAAGTCATTAAATCCAAAAAGTTATTTTTTGACAAGTATTTAGTGAGTTTATATTCACTTCTCCCCCTTTTTGTAGCATCAAAAAGGTTGAGCCGACAAGTTTTAGAGACAAAATTTGTCAGAACGAGAACTCCCCCTTGATGTGTGCTCCCCCTCGTTTGAGGGCATCAAGGAATCGATATATGAAATACTTGCAAGAAAAATATTAAAAGCACAAGCATATATATAGCAAAAATAAGCATGCATATAAAGACATTCATTAAAAATGATGTGTATAAATACACAACCATCCAATATTATATTCAATCCTACATTAGCTAGTAAGTAATGCAATCTACATAATCATTCTAGGAGTACATGATCTTCCATGGGGCTTGCACACAAAATGGTTTGAAAAATTATTTTTTATTAAGCATTGCATATGCTTAATTTAGTGAGAATGAAGGTGGTGGTGGTGTAGTGGGTGAAAATGGTGGAGGTTGTGGTGGAGGTTGGTTGTTAAGCATGTGTTCAAGGGATGAAAACATGTAGTGTATCTCATCTCTAAGACCAAAGATGATGGTTCGGTTGTGGATGCAACAAAGGCAATTGTCTCCATGGGCTTCAAGTAAAGCCCAAGGGATGGGAAAGCATCGTGGTGGTATTGGTGATGATGAGAAATGAACATCAAGAGGTGTTATTGGTGATATGGAAATGACAAGTTGTGTGAATGGAGGTTCTTGAGTAGGAGGTGGAGTTGATGCTCTTGATGGTGGTGATGATAGGTGTGAGTTTATGTAGTTATTGATGGATGAAGTGGAAGGTATGGATGAAGATGATGTGCCATGAGTGGAGGGTGTTTTTGATGGTGCATTTGGTGCACTTGGGGATGAACATTGAGGTGGTGGTGATGGAGTTTTGGTATCTTAGAGATGGATGATTTTGGTGATAACATGGTGAATGAAAGTGGGTGTTTGATGGAGGTGATGGTTGATTTAGGTAAGGTTTGGAGGTTTTGTGGTAAAATTCCAATACCAGTTCGTCCTTTAAGAGAAATGGTAGCTGGGGCTAGATAAAAGGGGTCACAAGATGCAAAAGAAAACAGTAAATTTTTCTGCCCAAATGGCCGGTCCCCTTAATTGTAGGCCGGCCCCCTTAAAATTAAAAGGACCGCATAGGGAATTAAGGGGGCCGCCCATCTGGTGTTTTCCCAGGCGACCAAATTTGAAAATTTTCCAGAAAAGGGTCATTTTTAGGGTGTTTTTGCAGCAAGCTCCATTTGAATCATGTACATCAAGAATGATTAAATAGTGGCATAAACATGTTAGATACGCATGCATACATTTAAAACATATTATGGAATAAGCATATTATTAATCATCAAGCATGTATTTATATCATGATATCAAGTATACAAGCAATAAGCATAACAATCATATATTAAAGACAAGAAATAAAGCATTCATTAGTTGAAAATATTTATGTTAAAAACATAATTATTGATACAACACATATTTTGCTTATAGCATACAATAAGTAGAAAATTTTAAATTGCCTAAGAGATCCATTTGACTTGCTTGAGACATGAAAAACTTGAATTATTTTGGATGGATAATGGTAAAGAGGAAGTAAAAATGTTGGATTAATGGGGTTGTAAGTTTGGGTGTATGGATGTTGGAGAGAGTGTTGGTGGAGGACTAGGAGGTGGAGAGCCTGGAGTTGACCATGTTGTATGAGGGTTTTGAAGTTGTTCAAGTGGTGGTGTTGGATTAGATCAAGTGAGACGATACTCAATCCAAATGAGATGCTCATTTAAGGTGATGGTTTGATTTTGGAGAAAGATGCAACAAGGCCAATTGTTGACATGTTTCTCAATTTGACCCAAGTTATGTGGTGATGATGGTAATGATGGTGAGATGGATGGTGATGGGTCTAAGTTGCTTTGAGCAAGGTGCAAAGCAAGGAGAGCATTAAGCTCATGGGCTACCTTGAGTTCTTCAATGAACTTCAAGTGTTGAGTGGAAGGTGATGATGATGAAGTGTGGTTGTTATTTGGTGGAGGGTTTGTGACAAAATGTGTTTGTGAATTTTGGGATGTATAGGATAAAATGGGTTGGAAATTGAAAAAGAAAACAGTAATCCGTCCCTCTAGATGGCCGGTCCCCTTAAAATTAAGGGGGCCGCCTACGGATTTAAGGGGGCCGCCCATCTGCTGACTTCCAGATTACTGGAAATGAGTTTTTGGCATAAATTTGTAGAAAGGGTTGTGTTTTTGGGTTTAGTTTCAAGCAAGTCCAACTTCTTTTGAGGCAATTTAGGATTTAATAACTTATGTATGCTAAGCATATTCATTAGACATTATTATCTAGCATGCAAACAACTAATTTTAGCATGTAACATATATATGTTAGACAAGAAAACACTACATAGCACCAAGTAATTCATAGTATCATATCTAGGAAGATGCCAGTTAATTAATCCTAATGAATATCTATGTGCAAGGGAACGGGGAGTTGTGATAGCATGGACTTCTAGACTTGTACCAAGTGAGGTCTTAATTGATAAATCATGGTTTTTCAAATTTAGTTCACTTATAAATGTCACATACACAAATATAGATGACAAATATGAGATCACCATGCATGATTTAAATAAATGTTTTTAGCGTTATTCAACAATGTTTGCGAGTAGGTTTTATGTGGATGTGAAAAATATATTAATGAAATAGTTTTGGCTTTATTTCAAAATGTTTTTATGAGGAAAGAAAACATATTTTTCCAATCTTTGGTTTTTGATAAACACGTAATTATGGACACAAGTTTGGAAGAAAGGTAGGATGGTGAAACATGTTTAATAGAAATGTGTCATAATCTTTTGAAAAATTATTTTTCCAAAATGTGAAGTTTTTGCAAATTTAAAAACAAGTCCCATTAATTATAGGTTTAAAAATAGTGGTTTATAAAAGATCTCATGCTCAAGGGTATTAGTTAAGTCTATTGACACATGCTACCTCTTTCTACATATCCTATGGCATTTAAGCATGTATTATGACTAAATACAAAAATACATCATATCAGAGTAGTTAAAGAAAAACAAAAGCTATTATAATGACAATGCATTCAACAACTAAACAAATAATTACGAAGGCATGCAGTCAAATCACATAGGAGCAAGTAAACATCTAGAAATTTTGTATATGCAAGATGACATAAATCTAGGAATGAAAAGCTCTAGTGAAAAGCAAAGTTCATAACAGTAAACTATCTTTAGGTATATTTAGGAAGAATAATGTATTCAAGTTGGAGAATGAGTATGAGACTATTACTAGTGGTGCTCAATTCAGGCTAAACACGACCGTTTTTACGGGTTACACACACCCAACTTCTCACATAGAAGCAATTCAACCGTTAGGTCAAATTGAGTTTCTAGTCAATAGATTCTCCAGTAGTCATTCTCTTTTTAGAAGAAATTAAGTTCCTAAATTTACCTATCGAAGAGTACCAAATATGAAGATTGCTTGGTTTACTAATACTTAGGGGGGATAACTAAAGGGTTTCAAGTTCATTAAGCCATAAAACGAATATAACTAAAGTGTAAAGGCAAAGCAACCTATCAGACTAAGCGTATCCTAAGGCATTAATAAGATTATATGCATGAAGTAATTACTTATGAAATTTAAAAAGAGAACTTACCTCACGTCCTAGCTTTTCTTCGTAATGTCACAGATGATGATCGACGTGTGAATGATAGGTGAGTCTTCAAGATAACCAAGGTGTGAAAGTGTATCATGGCAAGCTTCTAACACCTTATTTAAACCGAAGTGGCTTGACCCGAACATGTCTTGTACTGGACTCATTTGATATCTTAGCCTTGATGCATATAACGTCTTATGTAGAATCTTCCACATTTAGACGAGATGGCAAGAGAATCCATAAATATTCCACTACGTCACTAGCTATTTCGGATGATGATCTTCTTCTTCATCTGTGTCACTCCATGATTTTGGATTGAGTTCACTTTGGAGTTGATTCATGTAGTCTTCGTCGTTAATACCTTCATTAACAACATTTGAACTAATAGCACATGTATTTATTTTATCTAAATGTTTATCTATTAAATTTTCTAAGATAACTAATTCATGTACAAGATCAAAATCCTCATCTTTGGCTTGACATTTTTCTTGATGAAAGTTTAAGAAATTTTTTCAAATATCATTTGCCGTTTTATAGAAGGATATTCTTTCATATTCAACTTTCGGCAAGGTTTTATAAATAATTATTTTAGCTTTATTATTTATGTCATTCTTTGTTTTCAAATAATCAATTTGACTTTCAAAATCCGTTTTTGTTTGTCTTTCAAAATTCGTTTTTGTTTGACTTTCAAAATCACCAATCGAAATGACATGCCAAAGATCTAGATCAATCAATTTCACATAAGTTTCAAATTTATTTTTCCATTCAAGAAAAGTATAGTTTTCAAAAAGCGGTGGTTTTCAAATAGATTCCCTTTCTAAATATCTTTCGGATTCCATAGATCGATTCAAGTTTTAAAATACAGTATATTTTAAAAATCTTGATTGATGTGGCTCCTGATACCAATTGTGGAAAACTAGAAGGGGGGTTGAATAGTTTTACGTCATTTTTATTTTATTATGAAAACTTTTTTTCCTTTTAAAATCTTAGATTTGAGTTTATATGAAAAATTATACTGGAACAATATTATTAATTATAAGTGTATCCTTTTAGATTTGTTATAAAAGTTTTCTTTTGATGAATGGAGTTTTAAATTGATCTTTATGTGAAATCAACTTCTAATTAATACTAATAGTTATATATGCCTATATGTATGAAAGTAATGACGATATAAAGAAATAAGTAAGAGATGGAAAGATCAAACCGAGACACGAGGGATTTATAGTGGTTCGGCTACAAGGACACCTTCCTTGCCCTACTCCACTCCCCGAGCACACCTTGCTCGAGAGTTTTCTTCACTACTTCAACAAGCTCCCTTATGGCGGAGAAAACCTTACACAACTTTGGCTTACACCGGTTTAACGACACAAAGCTAAATGTCGAGTTCTAATAGTAGCTAGAACCAATCTCACGACTTCAATCACAACTAGTTCACGACTTATTCACGACTTCTTCACGATGGTTTCACGACTTCAACACAACGGCTTCACGACTTCTACACGACGACTTCACAACTTCTAAGCTAAAGCTTCACGACTTCTACACAACTACTTCACAACTTCTAAGCTATGGCTTCACGACTTCTACATGACGACTTCACAACTTCTAAGCTACGGCTTCATGACTTCTACACCACGACTTCACAACTTCTAAGCTATGGCTTCACGACTTCTACATGACGACTTCACAACTTCTAAGCTACGGCTTCATGACTTCTACACCACGACTTCACAACTTCTAAGATATGGCTTCACGACTTCTACATGATGACTTCACAACATCTAAGCAACGGCTTCACGACATCTACACCATGGCTTCACAAGTTCTACACCACGGCTTTACAACTTCTACATGACTTCTTTACACCACAACTACTTATACACCTTCTTCACTACTCACACACTATACATATCTAGTCACTTATGTTTACACCTTATATACACACTTTACACAAAAGAATGAATGATTTACCAAGTATACAAAACAAACAACTTGAGTAACAAGATGATACTAAGTAGTAATACTTCTAGTCTTGATTGATAGAAGTATTCTTCTTTTGCACTTGGATGGTGGAAGCTTGGATCACTTGGAAACCAATGCTTAAGATTATATGATCAAAGTTTTTTTTTGAAGATATGAAATGAGATCTACAACAGAAAGTTTTTAGTGCAAAAGGTGAGTAAAAATCCAGGGGAAGGCTGGTATTTATAGGCAGAAAAACTGGACAGCTGGAAGCTAGTGGAGCGTGGCCGGCCCCCTTAAATAGGGGGGCGGTCCCCTTAATTTTAAGGGGGCCGCCTAGCAAAATTAAGGGGGCCGCCCAAGCCAACCGTTGTCCAGTTTTGTCTTTTTGTGAGGAAGGTTTTTCTGGAACATTTTTACTGATTTTGGTTAAAAATTTGAATTCATAAATTTATAATGAATTAAACCTTTTTATTTATTACCAAAAATGTTTTTCTAAAAGATATAAAATGTTTTTGACATTTTATAAAAAATCTAGTTATTAAGAAAATGTTCCTTGGATCATATAATGCATTAAGCATTAGTTCATTCATACCTTAAGTGATTTTAGTTTTAGAAGTGAATATTTACAACTAAGTACTTGTTTATTTTATAAGTTTATGTTTTAATGAGTTTACATTTTGTGATCATCAAAACATAGAGATATAAATAAATATTGATAATGTTTTTAGGCATTATTTATGTCAACACTCACTAGTCAAACTAGTGGTTCTCCTCTAACTCATGAAGACCTTGAATAGGTGGATGGTGATGATTTAGAAGAGATGGATATCAAGTGGCAGGTTGCTTTACTAAGCATGAGGGCTAAAAAGTTTTGACAGAGAACAGGAAAGCAGATTACCATTAATGGTAATGAAACTTCTGGGTTTGATAAGATGAAAGTAGAGTGTTTCAATTGTCACAAGTTGGGACACTTTGCAAGAGAGTGCAGAAAGCCAAGAAAGCAGGATAATAAGAGTACATGGTATAAGCAAGACAAGAAGAAGGAAGTCACAGTGGAAGAGCCAAAGGCTATGCTAGCTATTGATGGTGTTAGCTACGATTGGGGCTTCATGGCTGATGAAGAGGAAGCACCAACAGAAACTGCAATTGTGGCAACTGAGATTGCATTGATGGCCTTTACTGATTCAGAGGTAAATTCTAAAATCAGTTGTACTGAATCTTGCTCTGCTCTTAAAGCATTTGAAAAACTTAAAAAGCAATTTGATGATCAACTGTTAGAGCTAAATGAAACATGTTATAACTTATCTAATCATAAAAGAGGTTTAGCTGTTCTTGAAACACAAATTTTGCATTATAAAGGAAATGAATCTAAGTTTAGTGATGACATAGCTGTGCTAGAAAGAGATTTAGATTACAAAATAGATGAGATATGTATGCTCAGAGAAGAACTAGAAAAGATCAAACAGGTAAATGCAAATGTTAAGATAACAGTAGATACACTAGCTCATGCCTCAGATGGAATCAATAAAATTTGGGAAGCTCAAGTTGTCAATAAAGCTAAGTCTGGTATAGGTTATGTGGAAAACTAGAAGGGGGGTTGAATAGTTTTATGTCCTTTTAAAATTTATTATGAAAACTTTATTTACTTTTTAAAACTTAGATTCGAATTTATGTGATCTCAACTCCTTGAACAATATGAACAATATGTATATAAGTAAATATAAATAAGTAATGCTAGTAAGGTAATAAAATGAAATAAAAGCTAGAGATGGAAAGATCTAACCGAGAGACAAGAAATTTATAGTGGTTCGGCTACAAGGACACCTTCCTTGCCCTACTCTACTTCCTGAGCACCTAACACGAGAGTTTTCTTCACAATGTCAACAAGCTCCCTTATGGCGGAGAAAACCTTTACACAACTTTAGCTTACATCGGCTTAACGACACAAAGCTAGATGTCGAGTTCTAATCGTAGCTAGAACCAATCTCACAACTTAAACACGACTTAATCACACCTTCTTCTTCACGACTTCTTCACGACTTCTTCACAACTTCTTCACAACTTCTTCACGACTTCTTCACTACTTCTTCACGACACTTCACGACTAAGCACAACCTATGTTCACTACTACTTCTTCACACCTTCACTACTTACACACCTTAACAACACAACTTCTCTACTTACACACTAACCTATCCCAAACAATTATACACACGACTATCTAACAACAATACACAACTTATATACAAAATATATATGATGACACAAACAACTTAGGTATCTAAGTTGCAATACTTCTTCTAGTTGTTGAAGGAGTATTCTTCTCTTGCACTTGAATGGAGGAAGCTTGGATCACTTAGAAACCAAAGCTTAAGATTATATGATCAAAGGGTTTTTGAAGATATGAAATGTGATTTAAAACAGAAAGTTTCAGTGTGTAAAAGGTGAGTAAAAGTCCAGGAGAAGGCTCGTATTTATAGGAGAAAAATTGGACAGCTGGAGATCTACTGGAGCGGGGGTGGTCCCCTTAATTATTAAGGGGGCCGCCTAGCAAAATTAAGGGGGCCGCCCCTACTGGCCGTTAGCCAATTTTTTCCTTTTGTGGGGAAGGTTTTTCTGGAACATTTTAACTGATTTTGGTTAAAAATTTGAATTCATATTTTTATAAAAGATTAAACATTTTTATTTAATGCCAAAAATGTTTTTCAAAAATATGTAAAATGTTTTTGATGTTTTATAAAAAATCTAGTTATTAAGAAAATGTTCCTTTGATCATATAATGCATTAAGCACTTGTTTATTCATACCTTAAGTGATTAAGATGTAGAAGTGAATATTTACAACTAAATACTTGTTTATTTGATAAGTTTATGTTTAATGAGTTTATATTTTGTGATCATTAAAACATAGAGATATGAATAATGTTTTTAGGCATTATTTATGTCAACAATCTCCCCCTTTTTGATGATTACAAAACTTAAACTTATTAAATCCAAAAATTTATTTTTGGACAAGTATTTAGTGAGTTTACATTCACTTCTCCCCCTTTTTGTAGAATCAAAAGGTTATGCCGACAAGTTTTAGAAACTAAATTTGTCGGGACGAGAACTCCCCCTTGATGGTTACTCCCCCTCGTTCGAGGGAACCAAGGAGACGAGCTATGGAAATCTTGGCTCCAAAAACAAGTTAGGAGACACAAGATACATATACATAGCAAAAATATTTAGAACAACCAACTAACACATTCAAGATGATCATATAAAATATGAATCATCATTACATTACATAAAATGCTTGAAACATAATGATTACAACAAAACTAGAAATACTAATGGTCCTCATATTGCCAAAGAGAGCGATTGGACTTGTTTGCAACACAAAAGGGTGAGGGATTTTATTTTGAGGCGGAAAGCATGTGGATGGGTTTTAGTTATGTGATGGTGAGGGAAATGGAGCGGATCCATTGATGTTATATCGTTGTAGTGGAGGAAGGGGATAGGGACGAGTGAGTAGATATTTGATCCAAGAAATATCTTCACTTAGGTGGAGGATTTGTTTTTGAAGGAATATGCAACAAGGGCAATAGTGGGTGTGGTTTGTAACTTGATCCAAGTTAAGAGAGTGTGGTAGGCAATTTGAGTAAGGTGAGGATGGAGGTTGTCCCATGTTGCGTTGTGTGAGGTGCATAGCAAGGAGATCATTAAGATCATAGATTTGGTTAATCTCTTCATGAAGCTTTTGCCTTTCATGAAAAGGGGTTTGGTTATTTGGTGGAAATGGATGGTATTGGGGTGAAAGGTTTGATGTTTGACCAAGGTGATGAGGGTTTTCAAGTATTCCATTGAAGTTGGTTTGAGGTTTAGGGGAGTAGTTTGGAATGAATGTGGATGTTTGGCCAAAATGGTAGGGTTTGTGAAATGGTTCAATGGAATGAGGTTGTGATCTTGGAGAGTAGTTGGGGATGAATGATGATGGATGTGTTGGTTGTCTAGTTGTGATGGGCTTGTGGTGAGGGTTAGGTTTTCTCTTACACCCGGGTTTTAAGGTCATCCTTGCTAGCTTAGAGGTTTTTGGTTTTGGGTTGATTGGAGAAGACATGATGGGATGATTGAATGTGGTGAGATATGGGGTTATTTATAGTGGAGGATTTGTGTTGTTTAGGAATGAAAAGGCTTGTTGGGTGTTTAGGACAAAATGTGTTTGTGAATTTGGGGAAGTATAGGATCAAATGGGCTAAAAAGCAGAAAAAGATTCTCTAAACCCGTCCAGCAGATGGCCGGTCCCCTTAATTATGGGCAGTCTCCTTAATTATTAAGGGGGCCGCCTTATGAATTAAGGGGGCCGCCCATCTGGTACCTTTCTGGGTTCCAGAAATGGGTTTTTCTGCAGAAATAGGTGAGGATGGCTATGTTTTGAGCTTTTGGTTTTATGCAAGTCCCACTCTTTGAGGCAATAGAGAAACATATTAAGCATGCATGGCATATAAGACAAATAAATAAGCAAGCAACAATTAATATCTAGCAATTAAGAGAATTAAGGAACCTAATCATCTAAGGCAAGGGTAATGAAGCAAAGGCACTAGAAACTAATGGGGAATAGGTGATGGAACAATTGTGAGGATGTGATTTATAAGCTTTTTCTAGTGTGTGCCTATATGCAACAAATGTGGAGATGTGATTGTTTTGCCTCCTAAATGCAAAAATTTCCTAAGAAACAATCCAAGGTCTCCTTGATTTGATTTTGCTCAATATATGAATATCAAAGATGTATATATTAGATTATATACTTTGACAATTCATGTGAGATCTTTATGCATGAAAAAAAATGTTTTTAGCATTATTCAACAATGTAAGAGAAATAGTTTTCATGTGTTTTCCTAGATGTGAGAATGATTTGTAGAAAATAGATTGGGTTTTGTTTATAAATATGTTTATGCAAAGAAATGTCCCAATCTTTTATTTTGTGCAAAACAGATTCCTAGACTCAGATGGGAGGAAACAGAGAAAAAAAATTGTTATAGTCAGATGGCCGGTCCCCTTAATGATAAGCCGGTCCCCTTAATATTTAAGGGGACCGCCTTTATGACATTAAGGGGTCCGCCCATCTGGAAAAAAAAATTTACTAAAAATGCAGAAAATTCAGTCAATTTGTTCCATCATTGCTAGGCCTAAACGTAAGTGGTTAAAGAGTTCACGCTTAAGGGGCTTAGTGAATATGTCTACTAAGTTATCTTCCGATGCAACCTTTTCTATAGATATGTTTCCTTTTTGAACGTTATCGCAGAGGAAGTGGTGGCGTATTTCTATATGTTTAGTCCTAGAGTGTTGAACGGGATTCTTACTTAAATCTATAGCACCTTTATTATCACACATAATTGGGACGTCATCTAACCTAATTCCATAATCTACGAGAGCTTGTTTCATCCATAGTGCTTGTTGACATGCCTTTCCAGCGCTTACATATTCGGCTTCTGTGGTAGAAATAGCAAGAGTGGTTTGCTTCTTCGAGAACCAAGATGTTAGACAACATCCCATTAATGTGCAAATTCCGCTAGTGCTTTTTCTATCCACGTAGTCTCCCGCATGATTCGAATCCGCATAGACAATGGTTTCTATGCCCGATCCCTTAGGATACCATAATCCTAAGTGTATAGTGCCTTTAATGTATCGGAAGATACGCTTAACCGCTTCTAGGTGAGAGGTTTTGGGATCCTCTTGAAAGCGAGCACAAAGGCAGACACTAAACATGATATCCGGTCTACTTTCCGTTAAGTATAGTAAACTACCTATCATTCCTCTATACTTAGTGTTTTCTACGGACTCACCCTCTTCATCTCTTGTAAGTTTTACTTCCGTAGACATTGGTGTCTTCATGGGCTTAGCATCTTCTAATCCAAATTTCTTACGCATTTCCATAATGTACTTAGATTGATTAAAAAATATTACATCTTCTAATTGTTTTATTTGTAATCCTAGAAAGAAATTAAGTTCACCCATCATACTCATCTCAAACTCATCATGCATGATTTTGGCGAATTCATCACACATATCCTGACAAGTCGATCCGAATATAATGTCGTCGACATATATTTGGACAATGATGAGATTTGGGTTTTTCTTTTTCGTGAAAAGAGTGTTATCTACCATTCCCATGGAATAATCATGTTTAATAAGAAATGCCTTTAATCGATCATACCAAGCCTTGGGAGCTTGTTTAAGTCCATATAAAGCTTTCTTGAGTTTATAAACATAATCAGGTTTTGCGAAGTCAATGAATCCTGGAGGTTGTGCCACGTATACCTCCTCATTGATAAAACCGTTAAGGAATGCACTTTTCACGTCCATTTGAAATAACTTAAAATCTAGGGCGCATGCATAGGCAAGTAGTATTCTTATAGATTCTAATCTAGCTACGGGGGCATAAGTTTCATCATAATCTATTCCTTCTTGTTGATTATATCTTTGGGCAACTAACCTAGCCTTGTTCCTAGTAACTATTCCATTTTCATCTAACTTATTTCTATAAACCCACTTAGTTCCTATGATGGTCATGTTCATGGGATTTGGGACTAGTTCCCAAACGTCATTAGTCTTAAATTGATTTAGTTCTTCTTGCATAGCCATAACCCAACTTTCATCTTTTAATGCCTCGTTTATATTTTTAGGTTCTATAGTTGAAAGGAAACAAAAGAAGTTATTTTTATCTTGAGCTTGTGATCTAAGGGTTCTTTGATTTAAGTTTCCTATTATATTATCTAATGAGTGTGATTTAGATTCCTTAACATTTACAATTTCGTTTTCACCTAATATTATATCTTCATTATCATCACCTAAGGGTTTAATTTTACTAACCTCAATAGCTTCTTCTTCAACTAGGTCATCATCTTCTAGGGGCAATGTCTTAGGTGGTGGTGGAGTTTCATCAAATGTTACATTTAAGGACTCTTCTACTTTCATAGTGTGTTTGTTAAGTATTATGTATGCTTTACTATTTTGTGAATACCCTAGAAAGATTCCTTCGTACGACTTAGGATCAAACTTAGTAAGGTAATCTTTTGTATTGAGAACAAAACATTTGCTCCCGAATACCCTAAAGTAAATTAGATTAGGTTTTCTACCTCTTAATAACTCATATGGGGTTTTTCCTAATATTCTCCTAATTGAGACTCTATTTATTATATATGTTGATGTATCTACGGCATGGCACCAAAATTTTTGTGGGATAGATTGTTCATTTAACATTGTTCTACTCATTTCTTGTAAGGTTCGATTCTTTCTTTCTACCACCCCATTTGATTGTGGAGTGCGAGGAGCGGAGAAATTGTGAGATATCCCATTTAAATCACAATATTTTCCGAATTGCACTTCATTATCAAATTCCCGAACATGGACCGTCCTAATTGATACTATAGAACATCCTAATTTATTTTGAATCATTTTACTAAATATTTCAAATTTATTAAAGGCTTCTGTTTTATCACTTAAAAAACTAGTCCACGTGTATCGTGAATAGTCATCTACAATTACTAAGGTATAACGATTACCTCCGTAACTCCGCACAGCGGTTGGACCAAAAAGGTCCATGTGTAATAATTCTAGACATCTAGTAGTGGAGACTATATTCTTAGCTTTGTGACTAGCATGTGCTTGTTTTCTTATTTTACATGCATCGCAAAAGTGTTGGTCATATCTTAGGTTAGGCAAGTTTCTAACTAATTCTTTAGAGGCTAGGGATTGTATTTGTTGCATATTTGCGTGACCTAATCTTCTATGCCACAATGTAGAGTTTTCATCTAAGGTTGCTAGACATATTTTATCTTCCGGTTTATTTCCTAGTTTCATAACATATACGCCACCTTTCCTAACTCCTCTACCTATGACCTTTCCGTCCTTAACTATTTCGCTATCTTTACTTGTAAAAGTAACCCTACACTTATTATCGCATATTTGTCCTATACTAAGCAAGTTATATGTTAAGTTATCTACATGCTCAACATTTTCAATAGTTAGGGAGTCTTGAGAGATCGTACCTTTGCCAATGATTTTTCCACGAAAATCACTACCGAAAATAACGTTACCTCCGTTGTATTCCTTGTAGGAGGAGAATAGCTTCCGGTTTCCCGTCATGTGCTTCGAGCATCCGCTATCCTTAATCCATTCGTCGGGCTCCAAATTTATTCCTAGACATATTTCATCGGTGGCTTGAGCTACAAGGCACTTTTCGTCTTTTGCTTTGTCCGCTTCATCTTTGTCGCTATCGCTTCATGTTCCACTAACAAATGCGCTTTCGTAATCATAACCCGGTGGTTTTGGACATTCGCCAATGAGATGGTTTTGACTTCCACATCTAAAGCACTTTCTTTTCCCGTAGTTATCATTTCTATTTCTTTGTAGCGATCTTCTTTCATCTCGCGGTTGTCTCGTGAATCTTCCTCGTCTCTTGAAGAATTTCTTGAATTCTCTAACGGCCATTGCATATTCTTCGTCTTCACTCTCGTCACTTGAATCATCGTCATCACTAAGTTCCTTTTTTGCTTTTAGCGCGAGAGACTTGATTTGATCTTTCTTGCTCTTGACCGTTTCCGAGTCCCTTTTTATAATTTCTTCATGAACCTTTAAGTTGCCAATAAGCTCATCAAGTGATAACGTCATTAAGTTCTTTGACTCTTCAATCGCCGTGACCTTCGCGCACCATTTTGGATGTAATGCCCTAAGAAATTTCCTTACACAATTTTTGCTAGAAAAAGTCTCATCAAGTGCTTTTAAACTTGTGATGATTGTGTTAAATTTAGCAAATGCATTATCAACAGATTCCTCTTCAGGAATTGTAAATTGTTCATATTGTTGCACAAGAAGATCTATTTTATTATCTTTGACTTGACTATTACCTTGGTGAGTGATTAGTAAAGAATCCCAAATCTATTTTGCGGTTTGACACATAAAAATTCTTTCATATTCTTTGCGTGGTAACGCATTATAAATAACCATTTTAGCTTCATTATTTTTTGCTAGTTTCTTTTTTAAATCATCATTTTGTTTTTCAAAAGGTACAATTTCATCTATTTTAGTTAGGATATTATATTGAATAGGGGGGAAATCACCATAGGTAATAACATGCCAAAGATCAAGATCCTTTGATTTCACATAAGTTTCGAATCTATTTTTCCAATAAAGAAAACCATTACTTTCAAATAATGGTGGTCTTTGCATAGATTGCCCTTCTAAATATTTTAAAGATTCCATAGATCGTTTCAAGTTTTAAAATTCAGTTAATTTTAAAAATCTTGTTTGACGTGGCTCTTGATACCAATTGTGGAAAACTAGAAGGGGGGTTGAATAGTTTTATGTCCTTTTAAAATTTATTATGAAAACTTTATTTACTTTTTAAAACTTAAATTCGAATTTATGTGATCTCAACTCCTTGAACAATATGAACAATATGTATATAAGTAAATATAAATAAGTAATGCTAGTAAGGTAATAAAATGAAATAAAAGCTAGAGATGGAAAGATCTAACCGAGAGACAAGAGATTTATAGTGGTTCGGCTACAAGGACACCTTCCTTGCCCTACTCCACTCCCCGAGCACCTAACTCGAGAGTTTTCTTCACTATGTCAACAAGCTCCCTTATGGCGGAGAAAACCTTTATACAACTTTAGCTTACACCGGCTTAACGACACAAAGCTAGATGTCGAGTTCTAATCGTAGCTAGAACCAATCTCACAACTTAAACACGACTTAATCACACCTTCTTCTTCACGACTACTTCACGACTTCTTCATGACTTCTTCACAACTTCTTCACAACTTCTTCACGACTTCTTCACTAGTTCTTCACGACACTTCACGACTAAGCACAACCTATGTTCACTACTACTTCTTCACACCTTCACTACTTACACACCTTAACAACACAACTTCTCTACTTACACACTAACCTATCCCAAACAATTATACACACAACTATCTAACAACAATACACAACCTATATACAAAATATATATGATGACACAAACAACTTAGGTATCTAAGTTGCAATACTTCTTCTAGTTGTTGAAGGAGTATTCTTCTCTTGCACTTGAATGGAGGAAGCTTGGGTCACTTAGAAACCAAAGCTTAAGATTATATGATCAAAGGGTTTTTGAAGATATGAAATGTGATTTAAAACAGAAAGTTTCAGTGTGCAAAAGGTGAGTAAAAGTCCAGGAGAAGGCTGGTATTTATAGGAGAAAAATTGGACAGCTGGAGGTCTACTGGAGCGGGGGCGGTCCCCTTAATTATAAGGGGGCGCCGCCTAGCAAAATTATAAGGGGGCCGCCACCCCTACTGGCCGTTAGCCAATTTTGTCCTTTTGTGGGGAAGGTTTTTCTGGAACATTTTAACTGATTTTGGTTAAAAATTTGAATTCATATTTTTATAAAAGATTAAACATTTTTATTTAATGCCAAAAATGTTTTTCAAAAATATATAAAATGTTTTTGATGTTTTATAAAAAATCTAGTTATTAAGAAAATGTTCCTTTGATCATATAATGCATTAAGCACTTGTTTATTCATACCTTAAGTGATTAAGATGTAGAAGTGAATATTTACAACTAAATACTTGTTTATTTGATAAGTTTATGTTTAATGAGTTTATATTTTGTGATCATTAAAACATAGAGATATGAATAATGTTTTTAGGCATTATTTATGTCAACAGGTTACAAGTCTGTTCCTCCACCATACAGAGGTGTTCCTTCACCTCCAGGTATTGACCTAGCACACACAGGTTTAGATGAGTTTCAAGAACCAACATTTGAATATGGGTCTAAGTCTACTGAGAGTCCTAAATTAGCAGAAGTTTTTGAGAGTGCAAGTATTGCTTCACTCCCTGAGGACAAGGTGCCCTCTAGTAGCAACTCAGATGGTCCAATTATTAAGGACAGAACATCTGATGATGATGAGGAAGATCAGGCTATGGCTAAACCTGAAGTTGTTAAGTTACCAGGAACAAGTGTTCCTAAGATAATCAAAAATCATACTGTTAGGCCTAAAACATATGTTAACCAGTCTGGGCAAATAGTTAGATATGCTGAGTTATATAGGACTGCAATCAGGTCTCATGTTCCTAGGGGAAACCAGAGGAACTGGAACAACTTAAAAACTCAACAACTTGGTAATGATTTTGTGATGTTTAATAAAACATGTCATATATGTGGTAGTTTTGAACATCTGTATGCTAACTGTGATTATCATCAGGGAAGAAAGATGGTATATGGGAAAACTAGGGTTACTGGGAACACAAACTCAAGGGTAAATCAAAACAATATTTCTAGAAAGACATACCCTAATGTAAACAGCACAATGAACCCCAGAATAACAGTTTTGATGAAGTCTGGCACAAAATCAGTTTCTACTGCTAGACCAATTCATACTGCTCGAACAAAACCAACTGTTTCTTGTGCCAAGCAAACAACAAGGTTTATTCAAATAGCACAAAAAACAGTGAAAAAGCCCTTTAACCCGAAAAATCTTGTACACAACATAAAATGGGTACCAAAAGTTCAAACAACTGAGCCAGCAGTTTCCACTGCTAGACCAAAAGTTTCTACCGCTAGGTTTGTGAACTCCAAAAGGGCAAATGGGGGCAATGCTGTTAAGGCCTCAGCATGTTAGGTTTGGAGACCAATTAAACCCAATGGTGCATCAATTATTTTACAGAAATTTAATTACATTGATGCACGAGGCAGATCCAAGTCAGTAATGGCTTGGGTCCCCAAAGGAAACTAATATTCCTTATTTCATGTGCAGGAACATTCCAATGCTAAACAAGAAGATCAAGGATACTCAGACAGTGGATGTTCAAGGCACATGACTGGAAGCATGTCATACCTTTCAGACTTTACTCCTCTGGATGGAGGATATGTTAGCTTTGGATGAGGTATTGGTGGCAAAATTTCTGGTAAAGGTACCATTAAGACTGGAAATTTAGACTTTGAAGATGTGTACTTTGTAAAAGAACTTAAGTATAATCTCTTTAGTGTCTCACAGATGTGTGACAAAAAGAACAAAGTTCTTTTTACTGACACTGAATGTCTTGTCCTTTCTCCTAACTTTAAGATGCCTGATGAAAGTCAAGTACTTCTTAGAGTTCCTAGAAAAGGCAATTTATGTAGTGTTGATATGAAGAACATTGTTCCTAAAGAAAATCTTACTTGTTTGCTTGCAAAAGCCACATTGGATGAGTCAATGAAATGGCATAAGAGGCTTGGTCACATTAATTTCAAAACCATAAATAAAATTGTCAAAAATGGTTTGGTAAGAGGCTTGCCTCAGAAAAGATTTGAAAATGACCAAACATGCATTGCTTGTCTCAAAGGCAAACAACATAAAGCCACTTGTAAGCCCAAACTTTTTAACTCTATTGATCAATCATTGTTTATGCTTCATATGGACTTATTTGGACCTACTTCTGTGAGTAGTATAAAGCATAAGAGATATTGTCTAGTTGTTACTGATGACTATAGCAGATTTACATGGGTTTTCTTTTTAGGTTCTAAGGATGAGACTTCTAGCGATCTTAAGACATTTATTACAGAGATAGAAAACTTAGTTATGGATTATTTCTGCAAAGAAAAGGGTACTAGAAGAGAATTTAGTGTTGCTAGAACTCCTCAGCAGAATGGAGTTGCTGAGAGGAGAAATAGGACACTCATAGAAGCTGCTAGAACCATGTTAGCTGACTCTAAGTTGCCTATCACTTTTTGGGCTGAAGCAGTTAATACTGCTTGCTATGTCCAGAACAGAGTTTTAGTTGTTAAGTCTCACAATAAGACATCATATGAGCTTTTTAGAGGTAGAACTCCTGCAATAGGATTTCTTAGACCTTTTGGATGTCATGTGACAATTCTGAATACCTTAGACCATCTAGGAAAATTTGATGGTAAAGCAAATGAAGGATTCTTGGTTGGATATTCTCTTAATAGCAAAGCATTTAGAGTATACAACTCAAAAACAAGGAGAGTAGAGAAAAACCTGCATGTGGAATTTTTAGAGAACAAATCCAATGTAGCAGGTGAAGGTCCAAAATGGCTATTTGATCTTGAGACACTAACCCAATCAATGAATTATGTGCCTGTTGTTGCAGAAACTAATGAATTTTCAGGTTCAGAAGCTCATGATGCAACAAATGAGGCAGGGTTAGGAAAAAAGAAAGATCAAGATTATGTGATGATGCCAATATGGACAAGTGTGGAGTCAACTTCAATAAATGATGAACCTTCTTCTGATAAAGCTAAAGAAGGGATTGAAGGTGAAAACAAGGAAGATGGAACTGAGAAACAAGAGACTCTAGTTAACAGTTCTAAAGATGATAGTACTGCTGAGACAGAGCAAGCTACTGCTAGGCCAAATGTTTCTACTGCTGGCCCATCAGACTTAAATGAAGCAGATTTCTCAGAAGATGAGGTGGATTTCAACAATCTCCCACCTAACTATCATGTTCCTTCTACACCACACACAAGGATTCAAAAAGTCCACTCCCTGGACAATGTGATTGGAGATGTACAATCTGGTGTGAAGACAAGGAAGCAACTTATGTCTTCAGACCAACAAGGGCTTCTTGATGCTCTTTATGCATCAAAGCAGTATGAGTATGCAAACTCTAACTTATTTGTATGTTTTCTCTCACAAGCATAACCTAAGAATGCTCTCAAAGCCTTAGATGATTCAAGCTGGGTAGAAGCTATGCAAGAAGAGCTTCTCCAATTCAAGATTCAGAAGGTATGGGTGCTAGTTGATTTACCCAAGGGTGTAAGGGTTATTGGCACTAAATGGGTTTTGAGGAACAAAAGGGATGAAAGGGGCATAGTGATAGGAAATAAGGCTAGACTTGTAGCCCAAGGGTACACACAAGAGGAATGTATAGACTATGAAGAGGTTTTTGCTCCAGTAGCAAGAATTGAGTCAATTAGGCTATTCTTAGCTTATGCTTCATTTATGGGCTTCATAGTTTATCAAATGGATATCAAGAGTGCTTTCTTATATGGTACTATTGAAGAGGAGGTGTATGTATCACAACCTGCAGGTTTTATTGACCCAGAACATCCAAAAAAGGTGTACAAGGTTGTCAAAGCTCTTTATGGCCTTCACCAGGCAACAAGGGCATGGTATGAAAAACTGGCTTCCTATTTAATTGAAAATGGATTTCAAAGAGGCAAGATAGATCAGACATTATTCATCAAAAAGCACAAGAAGGATCTTTCGCTAGTTCAGGTGTATGTGGATGATATCATCTTTGGATCTACAAAGAAAGAGATGTGTTTAGAGTTTGAGAAACTTATGCATGATAAGTTTCAGATGAGTTCCATGGGGGAACTTACATTCTTTTTGGGTCTGCAAGTTACACAATCAAATGAAGTCATTTTTATCAGCCAAGATAAATATGTTGCAGAGATTCTAAGGAAATTTCAATTTGCTGATTCAAAAGTGGCAAGCACACCAATGGACTCTGAGAAGCCTCTTCTTAAAGATGTAGATGGAGACAATGTGGATGTACACACATACAGATCTATGATAGGCTCTTTGATGTATCTCACATCATCAAGACCTGATATCATGTTCTCTGTTTGTGCTTGTGCAAGATTTCAAGTAACTCCTAAGGTTTCTCACTTATCAGCAATCAAGAGGATTTTTAGATATCTCAAGGGTCAACCTAGGTTGGGTCTATGGTATTCTAGAGAATCACCTTTTGACTTGGTAGCATATTCAGACAGTGATTATGCAGGTGCAAGCTTGGATAGAAAGTCAACAATTGGAGGATGTCAATTCCTTGGATGTAGACTCATTTCATGGCAGTGTAAGAAACAAACAATTGTGGCTACTTCAACAACCGAAGCTGAATATGTAGCTGCTGCAAGTTGTTGTGGTCAAGCACTTTGGCTTCAAAATCAACTTCTTAACTATGGGTACAATTTTATGAACACTGTCATATATATTGATAATAGTATTACAATTTGCATCGTTAAAAATCCAGTGCAACACTCTAAAACAAAACACATAGAAATTAGACATCATTTTATTAGAGACTGCAATGAGAAAAAGTTGACTCAAGTAATTAAAATTGATTCTGATCACAACTTTGCAGATCTTCTCACAAAAGCTTTTGATGTAGGAAGATTTCAATACTTGGTGGCAAGTATTGGGATGCTTAATCCTCAATGATTTAAAACTATGTGTTTTTGTACATAAAATTAAGTTTGTACTGCTAGCATTGTCAATTAGTACTGTTATTGAAAAGTTTGTACTGCTAGTACACATTTGGATTGTTTTGTTCATACTGTTAGTCATATAATTCTACTGCTATAAGACAAATGCTCTGCATTTTGTTTTCTTGGTTTTGGACTAACAATTTCAGGTAAGAACATTTGAGCACAAAGGAAGTTTCAAGTGAAATGTATGAGCAGCAAAATAATGATACAAGTTGCTGACATAATAGGTTCATGATGGACAGAGTTTGGGAATTCATTAACAAAGGTTTATACCTAAGTTAATTGATTCTTTAAAACTTCTTTCTTGAAACCTGATTATGATGTTTTACATTAACTTGATGGCTCAGTTGGTCAAATAGTAACTGACACAACTCACTTTCTATCATTTTATACTTTAATTAATATAATGAGCAAGTCTAAGGACATTTGATAGAAAGAACAGCGAGCAAAAGTGAATCTAACACTTGTGTTAGAGGCAAAAATTGCCACGAGCTGGAAACCCTGTCAAGAAAGCCCTTTGAATGGGTTTATCTGTACATAGGCAGTTATTTATAACTGAAAACATTGGTTCTCACACAACCAGAGGTTAATTTAAAATCGAAATCTTAATTAAGTGTCTGTTAGTACACTTAATCCCTTCAAAATGGTTGTTAGCAGTATGATTTTTCAAATTAAAATCAAGTTCATACTGCTAAGTCAAAGGTTTCTTAAAATCTTTTGGATTCATAATGGCTCAAAAACCCATCTAAAAATGGATTATGAGTTATTGCCCCATGATTCACCTCTCACAGGAGTTAACACACCTGGAAGTGATGAGGGCAGCAGAGTGAAATTTAAGGAATTGATGGCTTTA
This sequence comes from Artemisia tridentata subsp. tridentata, assembly GCA_021014915.2. Lineage (NCBI taxonomy): Eukaryota > Viridiplantae > Streptophyta > Magnoliopsida > Asterales > Asteraceae > Artemisia > Artemisia tridentata. The sequence goes on from CP139507.1 coordinate 217,903,235, forward strand.
TGTACAACATTGTCTGATAAGGTATCCAAATTGAAAGTTGAACTTCTTCTAGTTCATCAAAGGAGTCAAGTTGAGATGGTAGTGAGAGATCTTCCAAACAGGGGAGGAAGATTTAGCTTAAGGGGAGGAAGATTAACCAAACAAGGAAGGATGAAAGATTGTGGATGTGTATGCACAGAAACAGGGGAGAAAGATTGGGAAGGGAGTAGTTTCATGACTCCACTTTTTTGCATCTCAATATAATATATACACCCCTTCTAAAACTATTGTGCATGAATCTAGTAAAATCATCATCATCTTGTATGCTCTTGTCTTTTCCTACACCTGGCTCAGCAGCAGTTGTTGTATCTCGTCCTACAATGGAAGCTTCACCTTCAGAATCATCTCAATAAAAAGAACAAGCTCCAGTTTCAGTTGATGGATGCTGGATATATGCTTTTTCATCTCTCTTCTTCATGTTCGGACATCTTTGACTTAAAATGATAAAGCTCTGTCTCGAGATCATGTCAGAAATTTGGAAAAGATTTTGGAGTACTATATATATTCAGAAGGGATGAAGCAATTCAAATGGAATAAGCTCTTTCAGTTTCAAGTTCAGTTCACTACGTTTGTTCATCACTTGCATGGCTTGCTGAGAGATGACTTGACTTCTTAGAGCAATTACAGGGAATATAATATCAGGCTTCAAGCATCCAAGATACACAGCACCATTGCCTCTTATAATTCCTCCATCCAAGGAAATTGCACCATCTTTTAATCAATGAATGGAGCCTAAGCAAGGTACTGTTAATGTTCAAGACAAAGAAGATTATGTTATTGTTGACAGTAATTCACAGATGGAAGATGAGTTAGACAGAAAGATAGTTAATCTTGCAGAACAGAGGAAAGCTCAGATAAAGAGTCTGACTATGTAGTATTTGGATGATCCTCACAATCCTCATTTAATTCAGAAGAAACTTGATGATATGGGATAAATCACAAGTTTAGAGGAGGATTGTTGGGAATTAAATGTTCTGAAGATTAGTACTGCTGGTTCATAAAGGAAAATACTCTAAGTGTCGATACTACTGCTAGTGTTGGAGATACTACTGCTGTAAGATACTGTTGCTAGAGTAAAAGATACTGCTGTTGGAGTGGCTCATACTACTGCTGAGTGGATAACTATCGCGTATTCTACTGCTGACTATATAAGTATGAAAAAAATATTTATGTATAAAATTCAAATATATACGGTAGATAATATCTTAGATATGTGTTCAGTCAACAAGTTGTAAACACAGAACATGTTATATCTTAGCTACTGACACACACAAGCTAGCAAGTAGTCGAATACTCAAGTGTGTATGTGCTTAGATATTACATATATAGAGATTTAGTCATAAGTTAGAAAAAGACTGAGTTGATATAATACAATAGAAAATAGTTTTCTTTGTAATAGAGATTCAAGGTTTTGTAACCCTAGTGATAGTGAAGATCACTCGTATTATTCTCAATAATATTGAATCGTTTGATGTTATACTTTCTGTGTTCATTATGCAATAACAAGCATTAATGTTCCATTTCCAATAACCAATATCCTTCTAAGTGTGGTTAAGTAGATTCCGCATACTTAATCATATTCACTCAAAGTATCATATACACACGTTACAAAGGACTAACATCCTAATAGTGTATTTAAAACAATCCTCACAAGTGATAAAGGGTTGTTTGATCCTCTCAAGTATCCTGTCGACCAGAAAATGAAAGAAAAGTGAACGATTTGAGGGAAAGTTAGGTGAAAGAATACACGATAGTTATGTACACATACCTCCTTTGTTTGCTTGTGGGTTCCTTCACATTTGCTAAAAAAGCACTAAACTGCTCATATAAAAATCTACCCCTGATATATGTAATGCAACACCAGTAAGAAGTAAGAACAACTTGAATGGCAGAAATGGGCTCACTTTAGCCTAAAGATTTGTCAAAATGATGGAAATTTTACAACCAGTGATAGGAATTTTGTACTGAACTTTGTACATCTGATGACTGGCTCATTATTGAAGGACTTGGAGGTGGCAGGGTCTCCTCTTCATCTTAGAATTTTTTTTTAAAATATATTGTCATCTGAAGCTTATCTATGAATTAAAAATATATGGAGTCAAATAAAAAATTAGGTAACCACCAGTAACTGATTGAGACGATAAGCTTGTATGGTTTGGCGATGTTGATGCAGCAACCGGACGATCCTTAGCAAAAAACAGGAAATTTTGAATGAGGAGATTAGTTAGCCCATGTGACTGATTGAATGGAATAACAGCCAACTGTCACATTCCGACTCGCACTAAAGTAACTCATTTAAACCACCCTTTTTTCAAAAATGGAAGTTGAATCAATAAGCCATAATCACTTTTTATAACAAACCTGATAGAATTTCTCTTCATATGCAAATGCATAAAACCCAGACTTGAAACCACATATTTTAACTCGCGAATCACAATCTAGTATCATCAATATAAAGTTGAAAACAAAATACATGTGAATGCGAGGGCAAAATCAGTAGCCAAAAACAACATAATAAATTCTCAATATTGGAATGTTAATGAATAGCAATATATTTAGTGCTGATTAGAGGGGAAAAATAGAGAAGAACAAGAACTTACCTCACCAAAAGCAACCACAAGAGTTATAGGTATGAATATGGCAGTCCAAAAGGTAGAAGAAACTCTTAGCTACGCATTAACAAAAAGTATTGTTACTAATTCACGAGTTCCATACATAAACTTTCTCAAAATTGACTAAAAATAAATTATGCCACGTGATATAATGTCATGTCGAAATGCTTATAGCAGGTCTAATTGTCATATTTTAACCTCTACATGAGTGACTATAACTTAAAGAGTACCTAATGAGAGCAGTTCACAAAAAAATAGATAGGAGGCAGTAAGATGAGACATTAAATTGAAAGTCAAATAATTGATACCTTGTCAGAAGGATCTGATAGAGCCTTCAGAAGTGTGTCAAGAATATCATTCAAAAAAGATAAGACCTGTTAAGCACATGAGATCACATATGAACCCGTTTTCCAAATTATATAAGATTTAATACTCAATGTATGTTTATACCCGAAAGCATACATCAATGCAATTCATAACAGTTCATCTAAAAACTAACACATAACAACTCGCTTGTCTTAAAGTGCTTAGATACTCTAACCTAACACATATGCAGTCCGCCCAAATACTCTGAACTGCTTATCTGCTCTAAAAATATGCAAATAGACACTTGATATACAATCTTAAACACCCTCTAAAAACTGCTTACATGCAAATCCAAACAACCCACGATAAGAGCGACCCCTACCATAACCACCTATCATTTACACAAAAATGAGTTAAAAAAAGGTCAATATGATAAGAGCGCCCCCTACCATAGCCACCTATCATTTACACAAAAATGAGTTAAAAAAAGGTCAATTTTGCTTTAGTTGACCCCATAGAACTCATATTAAGAGCAATAATCTCATACGCATTTCCTCTAATCACAGTAGGGCTCAACGCCAAAAGTTCCAAAAATGCATTCAACCGAAAACTCGAAGCACCAACAGCAGCAGGATCAAGAACCCATGGCTTAGCAATCTTGTTTGCTATACCAGCAGCACATTTCATACCGGGTAGCCACTCAGGTGTTAGTGTACCAATGTTAGTAACAACTACTTGTGTTTGTGGTGTGAAATCTGGTATTTCTAAAAGTGAGCACAAACCTGTGATCAGATTCGTCTGAGAGAAGAATGTCAGGAGACTTATCACCACTTCACCACTGCAGGTATATAAAGTGAATATCACAATCATACCAAAGCTGGTTAAATTTTTTTGAACTTAGCCGAGAGTTCAGTGAGGGTGTGAAAAATAGGTTGGTTTTCTAGAAATTATACCAAAGTGAATATCACAATCATATAAAGCCGAATAGTATAACGGCAGTTGATATTGTTGGGTAATTAATAATACAATATCAGAACATGACATATAGTGAATCGCAATAATATACACTTCGTTATCAAAGGTACACATAACATTCTATAAAAGAGTCTGTTTTGAAATATGTTTTCACTTTCTATTATAACTTGGCAATGGGTACATACACGGTCACAACGACCCATTGAAACATATGTATCCGGAGGCCCTGTAAAAAGAAAAATCAACACATCGGTTAATGCTGAACACTATTTACCTTGCAAACTTATGTATGTAAGAAAACTAACCTTGGCGAGGACAGGTACACTGATTGATGCGCGTGTTGATGTTACCGGAATACCCGATATGCGTATTGACATCAACTGTAAGAATGACAGCTGACACTAAATCAGTAGCCACCATGATTACAGGGATCCTGGAAACCAAGTTTTGAAACAGATATCCGGAGACCCGATTCCCAAAACCATTCAAAGGTAAGCCTGTACGGCGAGTGACCTATAGCAGCAGAGCTCGTATTACGCCCAATGTGTGGTTGACATGACAGTTCACCTGCACAATTAAAGGGAACATGAAAATACTATCAGCTATGGTACTTACGCCACAGACACATATAATGAACGAAGACAACGAAAAAACACCATTTGAAAGTAAATCTACCTAAACTTGGTGGTCTAAAATCCAAATGGCCCTGCACAGACATACAAATGAGTTGTCATTAAATAAATCATGGGATAAAACAATTCTTTAAGAACATTTTAATCTGTTATATAGTAGTAAACATACCAGACCATGTATATGCTTTGTTGTGCTTATCAGCATTCATGAGAAAATAAAACATGGATATTAGCATGCATGAAAATATGACAATAGATATACATGATTAATAGAATAATTTAACAACATATTATACTAATAAAAACGTGATCTTATGATTCTAACCTTTTTGGTTTGAAGACACTATTATAGCCAAATGATTGTTGTTGCTGCCAAGCTCCAATAGCTTTCATTTGAATCAATAATCTAAAAGCAAAACATCAAACTCTAAATTAAGAGAACAATTAAACAGCATGCAAAAAACGACCACTACAGCTCAACCAAATAACTACTTTGATGCTTTTCAATGTGATATAATAGTTAGAGCAAAGTAACCCCATCTCATGATTTCATATCTTTCTATATACAAAAAAGAAAATAAATAAAGTTGTTATTGTAAGATCTCACATGTTCTTTTAGTTCTGGAATATTTAAGCATGCAATATACAAGCGAATAGCACACAAATCATCCAATTAAATTTTGATCATCCAATATAATAGCTTACAACAACTATCTTTATTATAACCTGCAAAAAACACATTAAAATCATTAAAACGCTAAAACCGTGATGCAGTTTTATTCATGGAGAGAATTTTGATGATTAGGGTTTTTCTTTTGTGAAAAAATATACCGGGTTTTTTAATAATGGAAAAAATGTTTTGTATAGGATTATTATTGTAAAAGATTTTATACTTATCTCAAGATGGTCAATATTTGGTTGCATGGGTTTATAGATTTGATCTTGCAAAATATAATCAAAAAATATGTTGGTCTAGTGGTAATCTCGTTTGCTAATCTTACAAACAACCTAAGTTCAAATCTTACCATGGTCATTTTTTATTAATCCGAATTTTAAAATTAATTATATAAATTAAATTAATATGAATTTAAGAATTAATCCAAAATTTATAAATTATAATAGTTTGCTTGTGTGGCATTATCTGTGATGACTGGGCATAAATTGCTTAGGTGGATTAATAGGTAGCATTAATGCATGATTACTAAGCATTATGTGGCATTGATGACGTCATACACATTCTGTTATATATATATATATATATATATATATATGGTTGTCTCATATATTCTGATATTATATATATATATATATATATATATGGTTGTCTCACATCTAAGATTACATGTGAAACCATCAAAAATTACGTCGTTTTAACAAGAAAAACATCAAATCTACCTCATTTGTATCATGTCCTTCACACTATTAGTGTTTTCTCTTGATTTCATCACAAATTAGCTATAGATTCAACAATGGTTTGATTTAATTCACCATCAAAATGCATTTCACTATGCATATATTAGTTCTACTACTCAAATTTTGAAAAAATAATAACCAAAATGACGTATTTTTTAGTGATTTTTGATAGTTTCGCATGTAAGCTTAGATGTGAGACAGCCCCATATTCACTTTATATATATATATATATATATATACATATATATAAGCTTATATATATATATATATATATATATATATATATATATATATATATATATATATATATATATATATATATATATATATATATATATATATATATATATATGTAAGCTTAGATGTGAGACAACCCCATATTCACTTTTCCCTATATATATATATATATATATATATATATATATATATATATATACACACACACACACACACACACACACACACACACAACATATATATATATATATATATATATATATATATATATATATATATATATATATATATATATATATGTATATGTATATTTTCATACATTTTTGCCCTACCATCCAAAATAATAAATCAATACACAGGGATCTTGCAACCTCCCTACATTTGAACTTTTACATACTTTGCACATAACTAACTAATGACCCGAATTCAGAAAATCAAAACACGTGAAGTACTTTAAACATTAACGCACATATGAGGGTAATAACATGACGTTCGTCCCCATTACTCTATAACAACTAGTACTTTTACCCATGAGTCCCAATTATCCCAAAACTGTATTTACAAGATATGATTCGACTTAGCAACCATGTAACCAATTAGACAATTAACAAAGGGTTTAACAAATATATTGTAACAATAATGCACTAAAAATGAGTGCATACAAGGTAGGCTAAAGCGATTTGGGTGTACATTTGGGGGTGGATTGTAAACAAATTCCTCCTCTAAGTAACCGGAATGCGTTATTCAAAATTTCTTCCTTTCGGTCTTTCCAATATACTTAAAGTTAGAAAACGAAAAAGATAGGCTCTAAGGGGTGTAGGGGTATCGTGTCCTAAAAATGAGTACATCGCAAAGGTGTGGGAAAATTACTTAGCCAATGAAGCCAACATAGTTATAATACAGGTTTAAAACAAGGGTTATCCTAACGCCTCTTATCATTTAGTAAATCCTAACTACACGAATGTAGTCTCACTAGCGATCTCGGGATGCGTCACAAATGCAAGTTCTAGAATCTATATACTACCGGTACACTCATAAGCATTAAAGGAGAATGCTTTTTTCTAAAGATCTAAAGGCGAACATCACATTTTTAGGGTGGAAATTTTTGAGTGGAAGGGTTTTTGTGCTAGCTATATAATTCCTATCCATGATACGCTTATTAAAACTAAAGTTTCACTCCTATATGTTGTAAAAAAAAATTTAATTTGGTGCTAAAATTGCCCTAACAAGTATCTTTCTTATTTTTATTACACATTTACTCTTAAACAAAAACAAATATCAAACATATTTGAAATGCTTTCTACCATCACGGTTGCTAAACTTGTATACATCCATTTCTTGTGTTTTCAATATTTTTTCAATTGAATGCTACAAGGAGAAACTATTCATCTCACTCTCCTCTAACAACCTTCCCCCCAAATTCCACCATGAAAATACATCAAAAAGCTTCATTTCTTTATCATTTCAAACTGTATTTTCAATTCTAAACCATTCAAACGAAGCAAAATTACATTCCGCATACTTTTATCCGTTTAGAATTTTGATTTTGTTGAATTTTTGAAAATTTGTTTTGGTGCATGTTCTTTTCTCTATTTTGTGCTCTATTTCTTGATAGTAATCAGTTTAGTCCGATTATGTCTAATAAAAAGAAAAGATCATCTCAGAGACTTGTAAAGATTCCTTCACGTTTCAATGATCATGTGGTGGGGAATAAGAGTCAATTAAAGAAGAACTTTGTTAGTGCAAATATTACGATATTTAAACTAAACAGTTTCTTCGGTTTTAATAATGACAAACATGTAACTTGTAATGCATAACGTAAAATGCGCAAGTTACCTGTAAACATAAATCATCAATGCGTACTTACATCAACACCTCTCGATGTCTCAAGTATGCTTCAACAAAGTTGTAGATTTCCATCCCGACATAAATCACTCAAGGTATGGACAAACAAATCTACTACTTGACAAATGATCAAAGGATTTTATTTTTCTAAACTTCACATTTTTATGAATGTGACAAAACATTTTTCAAAAATATATTTTACAAATTATTTTTGAATTAGAAAGAAATGTTTTATTTGGGAAAATCATTTCAAAAATTGTAACAGCCATTTTTCCCCCCAAAACAGCTCCAAACATCCCCAAATAAACCTTCACCACTAAAAGACAAAATTTGGAGCGTCTGGAGCGTTTTCGACACCGACGGCTCCAAGGTTCCGTTAAATTTAACGGAGCCGTGGCACAATTAGTGGAGCCGTCCGTACGTAATGGCTAGATTTTTCTTTGCCTATAAATAGTGGACCATTTCACACTTCCAACTTGATTTTTCCAGTCACTTTTCTCTGGTCTAATCCCTCTTCACTTAGAACACTTTCTTTGATCATTTGAAGAGTCTTAGTTTGTTTAAGAGTGATCCAATCATCCATTCAAGTGATCCTCTTCATTCCTCTTGATTAGCAAGAGAAGAACACAAAGTATCCAAGTAGATACAAAGTGTTGTCATCCCTCTTGATTAGCAAGAGAAGAACACAAAGTATCCAAGTAGATACAAAGTGTTGTCATCCCTCTTGATTAGCAAGAGAAGAACACAAAGTATCCAAGTAGATACAAAGTGTTATCATTCCTCTTCATTTGCAAGAGAAGAAATCAAGGTATCCAAGAAGATACAAGAGTTGTAGTTGTTAGGTCTTGTAACATTTGTTACACTCTTGATTGTATCATAGCATACATCAAGATCATTTTTCTTTTGAGAGTTTGTGAGGGAAGATCATTGTGATCTTGTCGAGATCTTGGAGATCTCTTGAAGCCATTGGGCTTGTGTGATTGATCATGTGGATCAAGGGTAGATCGGGTAGATCATGGTAGATTGGTGCTAGCTAAGATTAGCACTCGACATCTAGCTTAGTGTCGGAAATAGGATAAGCGACGTGTATGGTGTAGATCGAGTAGATCGTGGTAGATTGGTGCTAGCTAAGATTAGCACTTGACATCTAGCTTAGTGTTGGAAAATAATTTAAGCGACGTGTATGGTTTTCTCCGCCTGAAGGGAGTTTGTTGATTAGTGAAGTAACTCTCGAGTTGGGTACTCGGGGAGTGGAGTAGGGCGAAGAGGAGCTTCATGACGGAACCACTATAAATCACCGTGTCCGGTTTGCGCCTTCTTACTTATCTCTTTACTTTCATTTTATTCTTTATCGCTTTATGTTTATATTTGCATTGTGTTTATGCTTGTGTGGCTAGTTGCTTATGTTATGTATGTGTCATGGCTGATTGTGCTTGTGTTGTAGTTTAACTTATTCATCCCTAGTTGATATATGATCATAGTTGACACTTCTCATATTACGTCACACTTGATTGCGTGTTTGATACAAAAAGTTTTAAGTTTTTAAATAGAAACGTATTCACCCCCCCCCTCTACGGTTTCCACAAACTTAGTGGTGGATGAATATTTGGTAAATAGTAAGGTTTCAGATGAGGAAATAAATGGGGAAATGAATGGAATTAATGGGGAAGTTTTGGGTAATGATAATTGTGATGTTGTATGTAATGAAAACTTTGGTAATTCTTGGGTTTCAGATGATAGGGTAAATAAGGTTGTGGAAGAGTGAATGAATTGAACAGTACACAAGGTGTTTGTGATAATGCTCATGAAATGAATGGTGAGGAATGTAATGGTAATGATGATGGTAATCATTATCAGAATACAATTGACAGTGATGATAAAGGGAAGCAGGTGGATAGTGGAAAGGAGGATGTAGAAGATCAGAATGTTGAGCTGAATGGGGGAAATAGGGTGGAAACTGTGACTAGTGAGGAAGCTGATTGCTCTGTAAGTGATTCTTCCAAAGTTTTTCCTTCTGGTAATGATAAAACTGGAGCTGCTAATAACACTGATAAGAATAGATCTTATGCTAGAGTAACTGCTTCTAAGACCAAAAAATATGACAATAAACTTGTTCAAATCCCCACTGAGATTGATAATGATGGTAATGAAGTAGTTATTTTTTATGAAGAATTACTTGAAGAAAGTGGTAAGAGGTGGGAATTAACTGTTTGTGGTTATTTTGTTGGTCACATGATGTAATACCCGAAATTCAGATAACATGTAAAATGACCAAAATGCTCCTCTAATTTTTAAAAATTTAAGAACATACAAAATCATACCAAGAAACATAGTATTTGAACTTTACCTAAAAAAATTAACATTTTAAGTTACCTAATAAACTATGTCACTAAAACATTACATTATAATTTAAAATTTCATTATATAAGATAATCTAAGGTCTCCTAAACTAATCCTAACCTATCACACGTTTTCTTTTCTTGGTCTGTTATAACTCAATTACGACCCCATATAGATAAGCATCCATTTGACTCTTGCATATATTTTGGATTGAAGATTTTATAATCAATTTTAAATCAATTTAAATTGACACGTCTACAACTCCATATACTACGTAGTTTTCTTTATTTGACAAGATACCAATATAGAATCACTCCCCATGATTTGAGGGATTTGGTCTTATCACAAAAGCAAGTTGTCTACTTTCCATATCACCTCACACGTTTTGGTAAATATTTAACCTTATCACTAAGCCAAAAGCAAATGAATATTCCAATAAAATAGAATATTTGGCCATGATATACGTCTATATTCATCCATCCCTTCTTGGCTACACGAGTCTCCTTTCATGAAAAGTATAGCATACTTATTCTAAACCTAAACAAGAAAATCCTTGCTGCTAATAGAAAACCTAAAGCGTGAAGACCTACTTTGTCAGAGTATATGTTTCGCGTACAGCTTCTTATTTCGAATCCGTGACTGTGTGATCGTTGGTGTACCTGGGTTCGAAAGGTTTGATTCATGGTGTGTTCTCGTTCGTTCCTAGCAGTCGCCAAGAGGTATCCTCCCTCTATTCTGTTTCGAAACCTATTCTCTTGATTCGTTAAATATGACTATTCAAATAGACATGGAAATAAAACCTAAAACCAAATCAGTTGGCATGCCGACTTGTGCATATATTATGTTTAAATAGCTGCAGTACGTTTGTATATATCACACTTGAAAACATAACATAACATGATTAAAAGCTTGTGCACTCGATCTGATGTTTCTGTTCTGGTTCGACCCGTGTTCGACCCCTTTTATATTCGACCCAATTTGATCTTTATAGTGCTTGTAAATCTGATGTGAAACCTAGAAAAGATTAATGATGGGGCGGTTGTACTGATATGACAACGACTACTAAAAGTGAAAAATAAAAAAAATAAAAAAAAAGGAAAAAGAAAACAGACCCTAGCATGTACGAATACAAAAAAGGTTTGGGGTTTGGTATTACTTTTGCGTGTGAGTTGTATATGTACGTTGTGTGTCGCGTGTGATTCTGTGGGGTCATATAAGGGTTGATCTGTGTAACTCATAGTCGGGTCAAGTGGCCTTGTATTTCTTGTGGTGCGAATAAAGGTGAAATTGGGTTGGGTTATGGAGTTGCATGCATGGGTCAGTCAAGGTTGTATGCATGTGTGTTTTTGCTGATCATCACATGGGCAAATCATGGGTATGGCATGGATATGTGATAAAATTTTAGATACATGATATATGGACATGGATATGAAATGATAATATATAGAACGTGAAAGTGTAATCATTAATATATAGATATGAATATGTGATAATATATTAAATAAAAATTGTCATAATCAAGTACTCATAGCAACCGTTGTTTATGTGCATACAATTAAATTATGGTTTAAAAGGGTGGCGATGGCGTTGGTGCCTAATGAATATAAAACTTGACAATTTACACGTTTAGCCCTAAACTTTGATAAATGACATATTAAAACCCTAAACTATGATATTAGTAACATTTATCATTTAACTTACTAATTCGGGAAAATGGCCTAAAATAGGAGATTACTTAAAATGGAAGAGCCGACTAAAATAAGTAATCTGATTTAAAATAAGTTATTAATCAGACGATCATAAATTCATGTAGATGCGCTGAAGATGGAGTTTGCGTCCGACCTTTATATTTTTTGTTGTGTTTCATTTGCGGTATAAGGTACAGATATTCTGCCCTTCTTTAGTAAGGTGCCTTCGTCTCATTTGTGATTTCTGATTCACTGCCATGTTCTTTGTTTCTGTGAACCTTGTTTGTTCTTTCATGATATTGTGAACCTTTGACGTTGACCTACTGATACTGAACCTTTCTTATATTGAACCTACTGATATTGACCCTTCTGTTATTGAACCATCTGATATGAACTTTCTGATATACTGAAATGGATATTGACCTATGAAACTAAACTGAATACTGAATACTGATACTTGACCACTGACCCACAGTTTGATACTACGAGCCATAACTAGTCATGAGGGTTTCATGTCCATGTCATTGATGCACCGATGGCATGACTCTAGGGCAGGAGAGTGATGACCTGTTCCGTCCCTGACTGTATTTTATTTGGTGTGTTGGGAGGTTTATGGCCACCTGGGGCGTATGGATGCATCCTAGAACTGTTACTGTTACTGATTACTGATTACTGTATTACTGGTGACTGATGGTGTGTGCGATACACGTCTTTCACACTCTGGGAGCTAGCTACTCCACCCATTATTGAGGAATCCCCTCATATTTACTGATTACTGAGAGGTCTCCCCTCTACATGATTATACTGATTATTGTTACTGATTACTGATACTGGGCTCGTAGAGGATTACTGTTTTCCTACACCTTTACTCTTTATCTTTCGTTACTGCTACTACATACTGATGCTTAACTCTGATTTATTCATACTGTTATTATTATTCATTATTCTACTGCTTGTTACTGTTATATCTGTTCACTGAGCTCTCGTAGCTCAGCCGCATTTCTTTTCCTGCGGCAGGTTTTTAGTAGGAAGCTGGGAATGAGTGGAGAGAACCTTTGGACTTAGAAGACTGATAACTATTCTGGATTTAGAAATGATTAGAAGTTATTATTATTTTGGAATTAGTATTTATCGGAAGTTCATTTGTAACCTTGTAGTATATGTATTTCAATTGTAACCTTTGAGAATTCTTGTATTACTATAGAGGTATGCTTTGTTTTGATCTGATACGAAACCATTGTTGTGATATCTTTACCCTTGTCGGGTTGGGGTGTTACAATTTATGGTATCAGAGATACAGGCTGCGACTCGTAATACATTTACCCTTGACCTGTGAAGTCTGGACCACTAAGTTCCTACTGTAAGCGCTCATAAGATAACCTGTAAAGAATTTGCTTTAGGATTTCCCTATAGGAACTTAAAATCTGACCAGTGAGGAATGGGTAGACTATAAGGCATTTGCTTAAGTATCATTGCTTCCGCATCACTCTGATTCATGTTTTTCTTTTGATTAAAGCCTGTTGAAATCACTCTTGGAGATTCAAAACGTATGTCTTGCACCACCTAAGATTGGAAACTTTGAAAGCATTGAGACTTGCATAGTAATTTCCTGACACTATTTGATCCTTGTCTTCAGATTCCGACTCTAACCCCTGAACCCTCTGTTAATCATTCTGATCTCTTCGAGCATTCTGATAATTTCCATGAAGATGATACACCTGATACAATCTATTAGTTGTTTCTTCCTTCTGATAATCATCTATGAATCTTCTGACATTAATTGATTTAGCCTTAACTACCTCTGTTCCCATGAGAAGTCTTGTGGTGTTTGACCACAAGTATAAAAAATGTTTTCCCTCTTAGTCGAAACGGTAAGATCTGTTTTGTTGATCCGTCTTCCTTTGATAGTTAACTTTGATTTTATTCTGATAAGAGATTGATTGAACCCTCAAAATACTGACAACTATCCCCCTATGTCTCATCTTTGGCATTTGAAACAATTTTGAACTTCCTACCATTATTACCGATTGTTAAACTCCTTGCTAGCACTATTACTCTGGAGACACGTGTGTTACTTTCACGGTTATGAAGTTTTCCTTGAAACCATTTTTGTACACCAATGATTGAACTTTATCTTGAAAATTTAATGATACCCTGAGTTTTCCGAAGATGATTCCTAGTTTGAACCATCAAGTTTTCACCGGACTGCGAAGTAGGATTTGACATGATACCGAGAGATTGTCTAGCTGCCAAGCAAAGATGTCCTTCGGATCATACCAGTTGACGTGAGCAACCAGAAAGAGCAACAGCCGAAGACCAGGAAGTGAGCCGCTTAAGTATATCTTCTGGGAGTGTTCCCCTACCTGATTTTGATCTTCATTCCGATCTGTTTGATAAATAGTTTGATATTTCTCCGACTATTCCGAAAGGTCATTTAACCCTAATGTGTTTGACACATTCTATGAATTTATTTCCCATGCCGGATATAAATGTATCATCTGATACTACTCTGTCTTGCAAAACCCATTACTACTCTTATGAGAACTCTGGTGATTATTAAACACGAAAATAGGAGGTTTATTTCCCCCTTCTGAATAATAAATCTTGCCGCCAACTAGTTCCTTTTGGAATGATATGATGATAATTTTTGTCTCGTCATGAAGTTGTTAACTGAGTATGATGATGCTAATAACCGATATTCTATACGCTTCATTTTGACAATAATATGCTGATCCAACCTGCCACTTATGCTAAATAGCTAAATAAGACTCCAACACCTTGAATTGTTCGCTTATTTATTTCCACACTCTGATGAATCATGTACTTAACCTTGATATATGAACTATCCGTTTGGCTTGGCGACCGTGCTCATCCTACGAATCCGTTTACTCTGGATATATTTGATTTTGAGGTCTTTTGGTTATGGATTGGCTGACTCTTCATAAAGCTACCATAGACTACCGTATCTGAAATATGACTCTTAACAAATCTGTTTTACTCTACTTTTATTATGATGACCCTCCGCCGCTTAAATCTGTTAAGATTAATGTTGCTACGGAAGCACATACTCCGATCTCATTTGATTGTCGAATTTCTCCTGACACCATTGATATCCACCCTTAGAAGTTTTGGGCATTGGAAGCTTTATTATACAAATATTCTGATGTTTTCTGATGAAACTCTTGAGTTTTCCCCTCCTGTTGCAAAGTAGAATTGACCATGAACCGACCTCAATCGACGACACATGATGCTATAGAGGTTGAGAGATTGAAGAAGTTGATGGATTATAATGTTGTTCACCTCAGTGTTTCTTTTGAATACCCTATTTCATTTATGAAGAAGAAAGAGAAAATCCCACGTCAGTGTGTCAACTATCGTAAACCTAATTGTATCACTACCCCGTATCCTATGATGACAACAGTTGAGTTGGCGAATTTCGAACTGTGCCGGAAGACCTGTCAGAAACACACCGTCTTGTTTTCTCTATTCATTTTAGTTGTACTAACATGAATTGAGAGCAGAAGCAGACTCGCGAATGGAAGGAGGCACAGTGACCATGCCGGAGATTCACGTTACTACACCACAGTTCCAAGAAGAAGTGCCGAAGGCTTGAGGAGCCAGACTCAAGTTTATAATTCCTCTACACCCTATGATCATACGATAGACTGCATGGACTTGGAGGAAGTTTAAGATCATGTATTTGAATGGACGATAATTCTGAAGCGAACGTTCGTATTTGGAAGAGTTGATCCTGTGAAGAATGAAGCTATGGATGACGTAATTCACTTCCTCTCAACCTACTTAAATTTTCGTTACCTGATAATAAGATCCTCTGAAAGATTTTGGTACTAGTAATTCCGTTTTGTGTAGATTTTGCGTATGTGGGATGATGGTGTGTTATGAGAATTTTGAAGTAACCACTGGTGTTGCCTGAGTTGATTCTGGAGAGTGATGAAGGATTGACACTACTGGCGACGTATCCATTTCTGATAGACGTTCAAAAAAAAATCCGTTACTCTTTTCGAGTAGTTCGTTCTCCTCTTAGTTATGGTAATTGATCTTAGATGACCTCTGAGACTGTAGTTGGATTAGGTGGATTAAGATAGGTTATTTTTTGTTTGCGACTTGAGATAAAGTATGACCATCATGAGGGCATATTTATATGATGCCAGTATTATGACGTCTGGCCAACGTGATAATACTTACATCATATAACGTGCACTTATTGTGATCATAGGATATTTCGAGAAGTGCCTTAGAGCTTTAGAAATTCTGATAACTGTTTGAGATTATCTGCGTTAGTGAGACTTTAAGTTCATTCTGCCTGTATACGTAATCTGCTTTCACCATTATGCGAATCGATACATCTGGATTCTCGTCACGCGTTTTGCTGACCTCTGTACTTCTGATAATTATCTTAGGTTCCGTTATAGAACTTTTGCAAATTTATGCTATCGATAATCTATTTCTGTACGTTCTAATCTGATCTGTCTAATCAAATTCTGTGAATGGCCTGTCCGTCAAAATCCTACGTATCTCCTGCGTCTCTTCCGAGAGAATCCGATTATCATCTGTTACGGTTGATATACTATACCTTAGATCTGGATTCTGTATGATTTGTCTTTTCTGAAGAAATCGAAGTTTTGATCTACAAGTTCGAGTCATGAGAAACAAATCTTTCTTATCTCTGTTCACCGTTAGTTGTATTCCGTTTCGTTTCACTTCAATTCTCGTCTTAGTCTGGTATGTCTTTGTTTTCTGCTCTCTTTTCTTTCTGTTTTCTGCAAATTTCGAGGACGAAATTTTTTTGTTAGTGGGGAAGAAGTTGTAATACCCGAAATTCAGATAACATGTAAAATGACCAAAATGCTCCTCTAATTTTTAAAAATTTAAGAACATATAAAATCATACCAAGAAACATAGTATTTGAACTTTACCTAAAAAAATTAACATTTTAAGTTACCTAATAAACTATGTCACTAAAACATTACATTATAATTTAAAATTTCATTATATGAGATAATCTAAGGTCTCCTAAACTAATCCTAACCTATCACACGTTTTCTTTTCTTGGTCTGTTATAACTCAATTACGACCCCATATAGATAAGCATCCATTTGACTCTTGCATATATTTTGGATTGAAGATTTTATAATCAATTTTAAATCAATTTAAATTGACACGTCTACAACTCCATATACTACGTAGTTTTCTTTATTTGACAAGATACCAATATAGAATCACTCCCCATGATTTGAGGGATTTGGTCTTATCACAAAAGCAAGTTGTCTACTTTCCATATCACCTCACACGTTTTGGTAAATATTTAACCTTATCACTAAGCCAAAAGCAAATGAATATTCCAATAAAATAGAATATTTGGCCATGATATACGTCTATATTCATCCATCCCTTCTTGGCTACACGAGTCTCCTTTCATGAAAAGTATAGCATACTTATTCTAAACCTAAACAAGAAAATCCTTGCTGCTAATAGAAAACCTAAAGCGTGAAGACCTACTTTGTCAGAGTATATGTTTCGCGTACAGCTTCTTATTTCGAATCCGTGACTGTGTGATCGTTGGTGTACCTGGGTTCGAAAGGTTTGATTCATGGTGTGTTCTCGTTCGTTCCTAGCAGTCGCCAAGAGGTATCCTCCCTCTATTCTGTTTCGAAACCTATTCTCTTGATTCGTTAAATATGACTATTCAAATAGACATGGAAATAAAACCTAAAACCAAATCAGTTGGCATGCCGACTTGTGCATATATTATGTTTAAATAGCTGCAGTACGTTTGTATATATCACACTTGAAAACATAACATAACATGATTAAAAGCTTGTGCACTCGATCTGATGTTTCTGTTCTGGTTCGACCCGTGTTCGACCCCTTTTATATTCGACCCAATTTGATCTTTATAGTGCTTGTAAATCTGATGTGAAACCTAGAAAAGATTAATGATGGGGCGGTTGTACTGATATGACAACGACTACTAAAAGTTAAAAATAAAAAAAAAAAAAAAAAAAAAAAAAAAAAAAGGAAAAAGAAAACAGACCCTAGCATGTACGAATACAAAAAAGGTTTGGGGTTTGGTATTACTTTTGCGTGTGAGTTGTATATGTACGTTGTGTGTCGCGTGTGATTCTGTGGGGTCATATAAGGGTTGATCTGTGTAACTCATAGTCGGGTCAAGTGGCCTTGTATTTCTTGTGGTGCGAATAAAGGTGAAATTGGGTTGGGTTATGGAGTTGCATGCATGGGTCAGTCAAGGTTGTATGCATGTGTGTTTTTGCTGATCATCACATGGGCAAATCATGGGTATGGCATGGATATGTGATAAAATTTTAGATACATGATATATGGACATGGATATGAAATGATAATATATAGAACGTGAAAGTGTAATCATTAATATATAGATATGAATATGTGATAATATATTAAATAAAAATTGTCATAATCAAGTACTCATAGCAACCGTTGTTTATGTGCATACAATTAAATTATGGTTTAAAAGGGTGGCGATGGCGTTGGTGCCTAATGAATATAAAACTTGACAATTTACACGTTTAGCCCTGAACTTTGATAAATGACATATTAAAACCCTAAACTATGATATTAGTAACATTTATCATTTAACTTACTAATTCGGGAAAATGGCCTAAAATAGGAGATTACTTAAAATGGAAGAGCCGACTAAAATAAGTAATCTGATTTAAAATAAGTTATTAATCAGACGATCATAAATTCATGTAGATGCGCTGAAGATGGAGTTTGCGTCCGACCTTTATATTTTCTGTTGTGTTTCATTTGCGGTATAAGGTACAGATATTCTGCCCTTCTTTAGTAAGGTGCCTTCGTCTCATTTGTGATTTCTGATTCACTGCCATGTTCTTTGTTTCTGTGAACCTTGTTTGTTCTTTCATGATATTGTGAACCTTTGACGTTGACCTACTGATACTGAACCTTTCTTATATTGAACCTACTGATATTGACCCTTCTGTTATTGAACCATCTGATATGAACTTTCTGATATACTGAAATGGATATTGACCTATGAAACTAAACTGAATACTGAATACTGATACTTGACCACTGACCCACAGTTTGATACTACGAGCCATAACTAGTCATGAGGGTTTCATGTCCATGTCATTGATGCACCGATGGCATGACTCTAGGGCAGGAGAGTGATGACCTGTTCCGTCCCTGACTGTATTTTATTTGGTGTGTTGGGAGGTTTATGGCCACCTGGGGCGTATGGATGCATCCTAGAACTGTTACTGTTACTGATTACTGATTACTGTATTACTGGTGACTGATGGTGTGTGCGATACACGTCTTTCACACTCTGGGAGCTAGCTACTCCACCCATTATTGAGGAATCCCCTCATATTTACTGATTACTGAGAGGTCTCCCCTCTACATGATTATACTGATTATTGTTACTGATTACTGATACTGGGCTCGTAGAGGATTACTGTTTTCCTACACCTTTACTCTTTATCTTTCGTTACTGCTACTACATACTGATGCTTAACTCTGATTTATTCATACTGTTATTATTATTCATTATTCTACTGCTTGTTACTGTTATATCTGTTCACTGAGCTCTCGTAGCTCAGCCGCATTTCTTTTCCTGCGGCAGGTTTTTAGTAGGAAGCTGGGAATGAGTGGAGAGAACCTTTGGACTTAGAAGACTGATAACTATTCTGGATTTAGAAATGATTAGAAGTTATTATTATTTTGGAATTAGTATTTATCGGAAGTTCATTTGTAACCTTGTAGTATATGTATTTCAATTGTAACCTTTGAGAATTCTTGTATTACTATAGAGGTATGCTTTGTTTTGATCTGATACGAAACCATTGCTGTGATATCTTTACCCTTGTCGGGTTGGGGTGTTACACATGATGTCACTAAATGAACTAAGATACAATGTCAAAAGAATGTGGGGCAGATATGGTTTTAGTGAGGTTTTTGACAATGGGAATGGGATTTTCTTATTCAAGTTTAGTAAGCTTGAGGGGATGCTTACTGTTATTGATAATGGTCCATGGTTAGTGAACAATAAACCTTTAGTTGTGCAAAAATGGGACAGTAACATGTGTGTGGCTAAAACTGAACCTATTAAACTTCTTATTTGGGTCAAGATGTGTAATGTTCCTTTAGAGGCATGGACTGTGAAAGGAATAAGTGCTTTAGCTAGTAGGATTGGAAAACCTTTAATCATGGATGCTGTAACTGCTGGAATGTGTCAAGTTGGGGTGGCTAGATCAGGGTTTGTTAGGGTCTTGGTTGAAGTGGATGCTCAAAAGGATTTACCTACTAAGATTGATGTTGCTTATAAGAATAAAAAGGGAGAGGTCATTGGTACTAAACTAATCCAAGTGCTCTATATTTGGAAACCTCCAAGCTGTAAGGACTGTAGAGTGTTTGGACATAGTCATGATGACTGCCCTAAGATTGTACAGGATAAGAGTAACAAGGAAACTGTAAATGTCATTAAGAATAATGAAGAGGACAAACAAGAGGGTTTCACTGCAGTGGGGTATAAAAAAGTGAATAAGCAAAAGACCAAGAATGAATAAGGTAACAAGGAGCAACGGCAGACCAATGGAACATGGGGTGTGCAACAAAAAGGTGTTTATCATAAGAAAATACAACCTGTGTATCAAGCTAAACAGTCTATTGATGCTAAGGGTAATTGGAATGGCAAGAGCAAAAGTAGTAATGGTAATGCAGAGTCTAAGAAATCTGAGAATGCTCAAAAGAATGAGGGTAAGAAACCAGTTAATATTACTGAAATTAGAAACCAGTTTGATGTATTACAAGGGAATGAAGAAAGTGAAAGAAATGAACAGGATGAAATGCATAAAAGGAATAATGTGGATATGTTTGTGCAACAAAAGAGGAAACCTTCAAGTACTGAATCTGAAGGATGGACCCAAGACATGCATTGTTATTTTAAGAAAAGGTAGGAATTACTGTATGGAAGTGAACATGGTAATGGTCATAATGGAAGGGAAAATGGTGATACTAATGAACTAGAAGATGTGTGTGTAGATAAATCTGGTATAGCTCAAAGTATGGAAGGGAATGAAGTCATTGGTGCTGATACCAATGTACTTCAAGACTGCTAATTGAGTAGCAGTGTTTGGCTCATCTCTACCGTTCAGTATGGATGTAAAAATAGGAATCTGGAATGTAAGAGGTATGGATACTTCTGATAAACAAAAAGAAGTAGCTAAGTTGATTATTGAAGAAAAGCTTCAGGTATGTGCTACTCTTGAAACTCATCTTAAAAATAAGAAATTGGTAAAAGCTTGTGAAAAGGCTTTTGGGAGTTGGGAATGGTTTTCAAATGTGCACCTTATTTATAAGGGATGTAGAATTATAGTAGGGTGGAATAGGGATATGGTGACTGTGAGAAGCATTCATTGTACTGATCAAGTAATCCTTTGTAGCATTGAGGATATCAATACTCAGCTGATTTGTTTTGCTTCTTTCATTTATGCTGCTAATGGTAACATAGAGAGAAGGAAGCTATGGGCTGATTTGCATAGACATAATCAGATCATTAATGGGAAACCATGGATTTTAGGAGGGGATTTTAATGTTACTTTGTTTACTCTTGAGCACTCTGCAGGTGCATCTTTTGTTTCTAATGATATGCAAGAGTTCAATGACTGTGTTAATGTTCTTGAAGTGGAGGATCTTTGTAGTACTGGCCTGTTTTATACATGGACTAAAAATCTCAAAAAAGCTAGAGCTGGTATTGAAACAGGGATTCTCAAAAAGCTGGATAGAGTCATGGTTAATGAAGAGTTCTTGGACAAGTATGATAAAGCCCATGTTATGTTTAAGCCATATTTGATATCGGATCATAGCCAAGCTGTGGTGACAATTCCAAAAGGAGCTGTGAAGATAAGAAGAGCTTTCAAGTTTGCTAATTACATTGCAGACAAGGAGAGTTTCATTACTACTATTGAACAGGAATGGAAGAAGCCAGTTGATGGTTTTCAAATGTTTCAATTGTCAAAGAAGTTGAGGAACTTGAAGTATCACATGAGGAAGTTAAACTGGCAAAATGGGAATCTTTTTGAAAAAGTTGAGCAGCTTAGGGGAGATCTGAAGGAAATTCAACTAAAAATTGATAAAGACCCTTTTAACAAGAGTTTGAGAAACACTGAGGTGGCAGTTCTCCAAGAGTACATGTCTGCTTTAGAGGATGAAGAAAAGCTATTATATCAAAAAAGTAAAATCAAATGGTTAAGTTTTGGAGATAAGAATAACTCATTTTTCCATAAAAAAACTTAAGGGAAGATACCAAAGAAACAGAATCATGAGTGTTCAAGATATGGGGGTAATAGTTTTGGTGGTAAAGATGTAGCAGAGCAATTTGTTATACACTTCCAGAGTTTCCTTGGCCAAAGTCATGATGTTCAAGTAATTGAAGACTCTGAATCTCTTTTTACTAACAAGATCACTGAGGCTGAAGCTTTAGATTTGATTAATGATGTGTCTAATAAGGAGATTAAAGAAGCATTATTTGATATTGGAGACAATAAAGCCCCTGGTCCTGATGACTACTCATCTGTTTTCTTCAAAAAAGCATGGAAAGTTATTGGTGATGACTTCTGTTGTGCTGTTAAAGAGTTTTTCAGTTCTGGGAAGATGTTAAATGAATTAAATTCAACTGTGATATCTCTCATTCCTAAAAATCAAAACCCTCAAAAGGTTGCTGATTATAGACCCATTGCATGTTGCAATGTGGTCTATAAGTGTATAAGTAAGGTAATTACTAGCAGACTGAAAAAAGTTTTGGCAAAGCTGGTCAACATAAACCAAAGTGCATTTGTGGCTGGAAGGCAGATCCAAGATAACATCCTATTGACTCAAGAACTATTGAAAGGTTATGACAGAAATGGAGGTCCTAAAAGAGTAGCTTTCAAGATTGATATTCAAAAGGCCTATGACACTGTTAATTGGAGTTTCCTTGAATTCATTTTGGGTCAATTTGGTTTTCATCCTAGAATGATTCAATGGGTTATGAACTGTGTGAAGACTACAAGCTTTACAATTAATGTCAATGGTGAGAATTGTGGATATTTCAAAGGTGGAAGGGGCTTGAGACAAGGAGACCCAATGTCTCCTTATCTATTCACACTGGTTATGGAATGTTTTACATTGATGATGGAAAGGAATGTGAGAAGAAATCAAAATTTCAAATATCACTTTGGTTGTAGAAGTATAAAGATAACACATGTTTGTTTTGCTGATGGCTTACTTGTTTTATGTCATGGGGATGTGAATTCAGTGCAAGTAATAAGGGATTCTATTGATGAGTTTGGATCTTGTTCTGGGCTAATTCCTAATTTCAGTAAAAGTACTGTGTTTTTTGGAAATATTGATGAGGATGAGCAGACTGCAATTATGATAGTTATGCCTTTTGAAAAAGGTAAACTGCCTGTGAAGTACCTAGGGGTTCCTTTGATTACTAAAAGACTTGGGATAAAGAATTGCAAGAACCTGGTGGATAGAGTAAGAAACAGAGTAAGCAATTGGAAGAACAAATGTCTCTCTTATGCTGGTAGATTACAACTTATAGCTTCTATACTAGAGTCTATTCAAGTCTACTGGTGCACTATGTTTATGCTTCCTAAAGCAATAATTGATGAGATCAATAGTCTTCTTAAGGGTTTCTTATGGTGCAATGGAGAACTATCCAGGGGAAAAGCTAAAATTGCTTGGGCCAAAATTTGTAAACCTAAGTCTGAGGGTGGTCTGGGTTTAAAGAACTTAGAAATATGGAATAAAGCTCTATTGGCAAAGCACATTTGGAATATTGCATGCAAAAAAGATACTCTATGGGTGAAATGGATATCCACAGTAAAGTTGAAAGGAAGAAGTTTATGGGAAGTTAATGCTGAGATGAATGATAGTTGGGGTTGGAAAAACCTAATGACAATAAGGAATGAGATTGCACAACATGTTTGGTATAAGATTGGTAATGGAAGAGGGGCTGCTATGTGGTTTGACAATTGGTGTGAGTTAGGCCCTTTGTTTAAGATGATCACTAGCAGGCACTTGTATGAAGCAAGATTTCAAAGAGATATGGTAGTGGCTGATATGATAAGTGATGGTAATTGGAATTGGCCAAATGAATGGGATATGACATATCCTATGGTGAGGCAAATTCAGGTACCAAATCTAAATAATGACGAAAATGGCTGTATCCTATGGAAAAACAAAGAGGGAAGAGAATGTAAATTCAGCATTAAGGAAGTGTATAAAGACTTGGATACTACTGTGAATGAGGTAAAATGGTCTAAACTGGTGTGGTTCTCTCAATGCATTCCCAAACAGTCTTTTATTCTTTGGATGGCAATTCAAGGTAAACTGATGACTAGTGACAGAATGGCTAAATGGGGTTCTTATGATATGCATGTGTGCAACCTATGTTATGGAAATGCTGAGTCTCATGAACACTTGTTTTTTGAATGCCCTTTTTCTGCTGCAATATGGAAAGAACTGCAAGTAAAAATGGGTATACAACTTATGGCTAGTAAGTGGAACCTGATTATTGAAGAATTAGCTGAGAAACCAAATGGAAATAGCATGCATTGTAAGAAGACTATGTTTAGGTACTGCTGTGCATAATATTTGGAAAGAAAGAAACTATAGAATTTTTAGAGATGAGAAAAGGTGTTGGCAGGCTGTGTTTGGTGAAATGATTGATATAGTCAGGCTAAGACTTATGGGACTAACTGTCAAAGATACTCAAGCAGTTAAAAAAGTATCTTCTAAGTGGAATGTGGTTATGCAGAAAGCCTAAAAAGTGTCTGCTTTAGATCCTGTTTGTGTGGGTTTATCAGTGGCCTGCATAAAGGGGTGTTTGGTATTGCAGTTAAATAGCACTACTCTTATATTCAGACCATTACAATGGAGTGATACCTTGTATATTGGAGTTCTAACTGGTATGGTTGTACCTATGGTAACCCCTTGATTGTTCAATTTGGCCTTGGGAGGGAATTAGACAGTCAAGTAAGGCTAAGTAGGAGACCTAACTGGTATGAATGTACCATAAAGTAGGGTCCCCTTTGTGAAGGGTAAATGGTCTAGGAGGATGGTGTATGATGATTGGAATAGAGAGGTGTGAAAGTTGAACCTTCTTGGTCCTCTCAATACACCATCACAGGAGGTAATGGTTGGTCATCATGGAGGGAGAGTGTTCCCAAACAACTGAAGCCTTCCATTAAGAGGGAAATGTAGGTTGTTTTGGCAGAGCCCCCCCATGGATGGGTTATGGGTGCCTAGTGATGCCACTCTCCATTTCTACCTTGTCTACTGTGGTGGCAGGATGAGTGGCTTGGTAGAATGGAGAAGTGGAAATGTAGCTAGAGGGTAGGTGCATTAAAAAGGTGAATTGAGATAAAAGTGTATGGTTTGGAAAGATGTTTCTTCTGTATCTTTCAGTTTGTATTAGATTTGGGAGATGTCCAAATCTTGTTTTCTATTCTTATGATGTAAATCTTTGGAGATCAATTTATATATTTTCACCTTTGCACCCAAAAAAAAAACAAATATCAAGCGAAGTTATAGTTTCTAAGGTATCCCATTTTACCCTCCCTACACTTAAGTTGAACATTGTCCCCAATGTTCTTACAAAGCATCAAAATTATGATAACGGGAAAAATAAAAGAGATGAAAGAAACTAATACTCCCCTGATTTGCTCGGCATGGACGAAGAACAAAGATACAAGGTTAAATCTTTCATCCAAGAATCGCCAAAAGACCATCCTTATCCAATCCAATCATGTAATGAAAGACAAAACAACGAACCAAAGTATCAAACCAAACAAAGAAAAATCACAACTAGATGTAATTCCAGACTTTGAAATAAAAACAAAACAAAATAATTAAAGGATAGGATACTTGTGGAAAAAATTACAAATAGCATACAGGAAAATTGGACATTTAAGAAATTCTGGAAATTTTTTAAAAGTTAATTTTCGACTTTTAACTAAAATCTGGAAAAACTGTGCTACAGAAGCTGACGCCGTCAGGTTAGATGTGACAGCATTTTTACGTTTTGTTTTCTGGAAAGTTTTACAGGAAAAACTTGTTTTCTAAAGTCTATTTTCCTGTAGAAACTCATGAAACATATCCACAAGTATTGACACACAAACAAGATAGAATATATGCTAATCATGAATTGTGAATTTTTCATGTTCGAATTTCGTTCTTTTAACAAAATATAAACTTCCCTACACTTATCTTTTTGTAAAATACCTTTATATGCAATTAAGACAAGGTTAAAAACAAAATAATGCATTTTCACAAATTATTCGAAACATGAAAATTAAACAATTATGATTAAGCATATATGACACAAACAAACAAATAAAATAAAAACATCAAACAATTAAAAACATGGGTTGCCTCCCAAGAAGCGCTTGTTTTTGTTCGAGTTACAAGCCTGACTCTACCCTTATTTAACAGATATAAGGGGGTTTTCCCTACACTTAAGATTAAGTGCGGGTGATAGTAGCGATACACACCCTTAGGGTGGAAATATGCCGCATGAGAAAAGAGTGGTGGATGAATTATATGCTCAAAGGGGTGTGCTCCTTTCATCATAACTTTACCTAGTTCAATTGGGTCAATGGGTGAATTGAAGTTTTCTCCTAAAAAGGGATCATCTTCTATCAATTTCGAGAGACTCCTAGTTAGAAATCTATCTTGACCTAATAAACCCAGTTTAAACCCATAATGTTTCTAGTGATTACTTACAAATGGGTGATGTAAGTATGTAAGGTTATGTTCCACTCCAATATCGGCTTCCTCTCTACAAGGGTTAGAGTCTACTACCTTCATCGTAAAACTATCCGGACTATATGGTTTGATGGGTGGATTGGGGCCTTTTTCAATTCCTAAATTCACATCTAAGGATGGAAAATTAGTTAACAACTTTGGTTGAGGCTCCGGTTCATCAAAGCTAGGAACTTCCATAGAACTAAGAGAAAGGTTATGACTACAAGTATTAAAACCAATTTCCTCTAGTTGTGTTTCTTCCAAAGGTTCTACTTCAATCGGGGTTCTTATAGTCTCTTCTACTTCTTCCGGGTAAGTCATGGGTGGTGTGTATTCCTCAAATAATGGTAGGACTTGTGGGGTACTCGGTGGGCCTGGGTTTTCTACTCTATCCTCCATCTTATCTCCATTACCTACGTGTTCATCATGTGTTTTAGTAGAATCTAACCCAAACATGTTCCTAAGTATCTCAAATCCTTCTCTATCCATTTCAAGTTCTAAGTCCGATTCATAAGAATCTTCATCAATAACTTGATTACTATGTTCAATTTGCTTAAGGGATTCATCATGTGTTCCTTGAGATTCAAAGTCATTGATCTTAAAACCTAGGTCTTTTTGCTCAACATGCTCATGTTCGGCTAAATCCTCCTCAATTGTTTCCTCAGATTGTTATATATACAAACCAATCATCTCATTTAAATTATGGTTCACGGTTAGGAAGCTTTCCTCAAAAAATTTCCAAAGGGTCTCACTAAAAGGGGTTGATCCTAACAATGATTGATTAATAGAAGCCACACATGCACATAATTCATCAAACCGATCAAACTTTACCCTTATCTCCTCTTGGATATCTCTAAGATCATTCAAAAATTCATTGGAACAACATGAAGTGAGTCTATTAGTGAAATAAAATTGTTCCTCTATTGTCAATGATCTAAATGGAATTTCATCCGCCATAGTGACAAATGAAAATGGTTTTACAACAAAGGGCACAAAGAAAAGATAGACTCAAGAAAGCTAATAAAAAGAAAATAAAAATCTCACTTGACAGGAATCTAGTGAGTAGACCTAAACCAGATAGAAATTGAACCTAAACAATAACTATTCCCCGGCAGCGGCGCCAAAAACTTGATGCGAGTTTTGCAAGACACAAAAAGTTTTACTTCTCAAGGGATCTTGAGAAGCTTGCAATCCTCCAGGCAGTGTACTTGATCGTTGTAGTGTAGTATAGGTATATCCGGGGGGATTGATCGTTCTCTAGGGGAATAGTATCATTAGGTCAAGATGTATGACAAGATAGGTCTAGAGGTGAGGGATGATTCTTTTTGTATTTTTATATTTTTTAGAAAGCAAATAAAATCTCGGTTTTTGTAGGAGTGTGCGGAATTAGTTGTTAATCAACTAACCCAAAATCTAATTATAAAACTAAAATTAAACTAAAAACAAGAAAAAGATAAATTTGGTGAACTTCTTATGATAGGAAAAGCGTGTTTTACTTAGATTTAATTACTCCTTAGTTATCTTTTATTGATTCATTGAATTTTCACGTCCTTGTTTTGTTGAAGCGTCGTATTCCTTATTATTAGTCGTGGGGAGGTGCCGAAGTCCCCAACTCTATGAACATTCGTCTCCCCTAAATCCCTTAACATCCATTAAGTTTTCTAGGATCTACAAGCCGCAATTCACGCAATAAATACAACGAACAAAACCAATAGTGCACTCTACGGTTGCGTTTTTAAGACGTTCAAGCTAGTTACATATAAGAGGTCAGCCAGTTTTCTTAACCTAACGCGATAACAATCAACTAAACAAGAGGCAACAAATCAATATTCAATAACTAGGTTTCATTAGATCTAAGCAAACACAAATAAACTTAAGCTAGCATGTTAGATAAAAGAAAAGATAAACAAATAATCAAACAACACATAGACATATTGAATGATTAAACGAATAACTTATCTTCAATTGAACATGGATGAAAAAGGCTGAAAAAGCCTTACAAGATCTCTGAAAATCGTCTAGGGTTTATTACCAAAAGATGTCACAATTAATAATGAAAACATTCAAAAATATATATCGTATTACAACTTTGACGGCGTCAGCTTATGGATCCTGACGCCGTCAGCTCACCGCCATTAGGGTTTCGTCTTGTGCAAGTTGCCATTCTGCTGGCGTCACCTTCAGCCTTTGACACCGTCAGCTTATAAAAAGTTCTGAGACGTCTCTTGTCTTCATAAAACGTGACTCTCTCCTCCAAAATACACCTGACGGCGTTAGGTTGTAAATTCTTCAAATTCTATGAAGCGTCACTTGGTGATTTTCCACCCAAAATCCAGCTCAAATAACAAGTGACGACGTCACGTTGTAGCTAGTGACACCGTCAGCCTTCCTTTTCTGACGAGTTTTCGCGACTTCGTCATTTTCTTCTCTTTTTCGTCCAAATATGCTCCAAAAGTGCTGATTTCCAGAATTCTCGTCCCAAGTACCTAAAATGCAAAAAGAAACGATTTGAGGCAATATTTTATCGCATTTATACGATTTTAGGCTTAAATGACCCCTTAAAAAGGTACCAAATAAATCCTTATTAGGACCCGATTTAGTTTCTTTTATGGTTGAAAATGAACCTACTTCATACGGAGAAACGATTACTTCCTCAGAAGGGCCTCAATGGAAAGAAGCCATTAAAAGTGAAATAGATTATATTTTACAAAATCATACTTGGGAGCTCGTGAATTTACCTCCTGGTTGTAAACCACTAGGCTATAAATGGATCTTCAAGGTGAAGATGAAAGCAGATGGCACCATTGACAAGTACAAAGAAAGATTGGTGATCAAAGTATTTAGACAACGAGAAGGTCTTGATTACTTTGATACATACTCACCGGTTACGCGAATAACCTCGATTAGGATGATACTTGCTATTGCCGCTTTAAGAAATTTGGAAGTTCACCAAATGGATGTGAAAACGGCATTTCTAAACAGAGATTTAGAAGAAGAAATCTACATGAACCAACCCGAGGGTTTCATAGCTCATGGACAAGAGAACAAGGTTTCTAGGTTTGTTAAGTCATTATATGGCTTAAAGCAAGCTCCCAAACAATGTTATCAAAAATTTGACCACCCCATGCTAGAGAGTGGATTCAAAATTAATGAATGTGACAAGTGTGTTTATGTAAAAGGCACAAATAGTGGATACGTAATCTTTTGTTTATATGTTGATGATATGCTTATCATTGGTAGTAACGACAAGATGATCAAATCTACTAAGGACATGTTGAAATCAAAGTTTGACATGAAGGATATAGGTTTGGATGATGTGATCCTTGGAATAAAGATCATACGAACTCAGAATTGACTTGTGTTAAGTCAAGCACATTATGTGGACAAAATTCTTAATACTCATAATGCGGGGGATTCCGGCCTAGCTAGAACTCTAATTGACACCAGTAAGCATCTATCTAAAAATAGAGCATAGGTGTTGCCCAATTAGAGTATTCCAAAATTATTGCCATGTTAATGTACTTAATGACAGGTACCCGACCTGACTTAGCATATGCTATTAGTAGGCTAAGTAGGTATACTAGCAATCCATGTTATGCACATTGGGAAGCTATGACTAGGGTACTTCATTATTTGAGATACATTCGCGATTATTGGCTGCACTATAGCAGATATCCAGCTGTTATCAAAGGATACAGTGATGCAAACTGGATATCTGACATAAAGGATTCTCGATCGACTAGTGGATATGTGTTTACACTGGGAGGGGCAGCTATATCTTGGAAGTCTTCCAAGCAAAAAGTTATAGCTCGGTCTACGATGGAATCAGAATTTATCGCGTTAGATAAATGCGAAGAAGAGGCGGAATGGCTACGTCAATTCGTATAGGACATACCAAGGTGGCCTAAACTGGTAATGGCCATTAGTATACATTTTGATTGTCAATCGGCAATTGGCAGAGATCATAGCATAATGTATAATGAAAAGTCTAGACATATCCGTCGTCGGCATAATTCGGTACGACAACTACTATCAACAAGAGTTATCTCAATTGACTATGTATAGTTAAAGGATAAAATAGCAGATCCGCTTATGAAAGGCTTAAGCAGAGAGTTAGTTAGTAAGTCGTCTAAAGGAATGAGACTAAAGCCCTTAAAGTTTATATGAAGGAAAACCTAAC
This sequence comes from Artemisia tridentata subsp. tridentata, assembly GCA_021014915.2. Lineage (NCBI taxonomy): Eukaryota > Viridiplantae > Streptophyta > Magnoliopsida > Asterales > Asteraceae > Artemisia > Artemisia tridentata. The sequence goes on from CP139507.1 coordinate 217,934,319, forward strand.
CCAGTTGACTGGAGATCCCAAGATCTGGGTTCAATAGGACAACCTAATCATATAAATGTGGGGGAGTTACTTAATTTGTAACTTCTTAGTCCATTCCTATAACAATGTGAGTTGTTGAGAGGTTAAATATATGGCTTTAATGATTCAAGATAAAATCATAAAGCATAATGATTCAAGATGAAATATGAAAGTATATGTTTTTAATGATTCAAGATGAAATCTGAAAGTATCTGTTTTTATTGATTCAAGATGAAATCACCTATGTGAGAGAGAAGTGGGGTCGCTTTGAAAGGAATTGTGGGGGACGCAACTCCTAAGAGCTCTTGCAAAACCAGGCTAGTGTTCATGACCATAACGAACACGACTCTGAGGACTTGACAATGTCAGGGAGAGTTGCGTGAAGTGTAATGTCGTCTACGTAAACAGAGGCTGAGTTCAAGGACATCGTCTATTCAGATCTAGGAGACTAAGTGCATTTCACAATGGAAGGTTCAAAGGGTTACACCTACCTATCCTATACAGGACTTAACCATTGAAATTTCGCCAAAACTTTTGTGTGTTTTTTACCGATCTCCATTCATGTGGGGGATTGTTGAAAAAAATGGTTTTTGCAAATTTTGGACACTATTTAATATATTATATGTTATATATATATTTATATTTCTTAGTAGCTTTGCATTCTCCTTGACGAGAGCTTCGTAACGAACTAAAATGTATCAAAAATTGAGTTGATATGAATGAGATATCGTGTCTCAAAGTGAGGCACGTGAAACACAAAATTTGGGAAAAATGCTACATCCCACATCGCCTAGAAACGGAAATGGGAATGTATTTATATAGAAATCTTGATATTTGCTATCATATTCCTTTAGGATGGTTTTACTCTAACACCTACGCGCGCGCAGGGGGTGCAGATTTCAGGATTTTTGGGCCAAAATGAGTTCGAAGCTTTTGAACTCATGCGAGCCCGCGCGACCTGCGGACACGAATGTAGCTTTGAAAATTCGCATGTGCGCGTATCTTTTTGCTGTAGATTCGGGTTCTGAGTTTCCAAATTCTGTGTCAATCTATTTTAGGAATAGATTGAAACTTAGTGAACAAGTTTACGAATTGTTTTGTGTAGATTAAAAGATATGCAAATATGTTTTAACTAAAACAGAATCGGTTAATTATGGCTAATATTTAATCTTGGAGAACAACACATATTTACACTATAAATATTGTCATATTCTCTTTTGGTTTTCACACAAAAAAAACGCAGCACCAAAATATACGTTTTTCAGTATTCCTTGGATCAGAAACGCGCTTCACTTCCGTGATCTTTCAGGCAAGTTTGTCATGTTTGGCTGTACATCAGCTTTGGTCGTTGTACCCTGGAAAATAGACAATGAATCTGTTTTAAGGGAATCGTGTTAAACACGAGCCTCGTGCATCGATCCTTTACTGCTTTCGTTTAATTATCATTATTAGTGTATGTCTTCTGCTTCTACCCCTTTATGTCTGTTATTTAAATTTATATCATTTATCTTGTGTTAATTTTATTATTGTTACTTGTAAGATAATTTTATTAATAAAAGTGTACACCGTTTCCCACAGTAGTCAACTTGTATAAGTAGTCTTTCCTTTAAGTTTGTAAGTAACACTTTTCATAATTCAGTTACAACTTTTCCCTCCTCTCTAATCTTGAAAAAACTTGAAAACATGAATGTTAAGATACTTATCTAATAAATTGTAACGACAATTTGTGGTGTTAAAGACAAGGGATAACAGTAAGTTCTATGGTATATGGTCGGGAACAATGGCTTTACTAGGTATTCTACTATATTCGACACTCTCCTGAAGTTCAATATCTTCACCGTGATTCTTCTTGTGCTCGAAGTATTAAACTGCGTATGCCTGAAATTCAAATGTGATTAACAAACAAATATAGCTTATTAGTAAGAATCGGAAGAAGCCCTGAGTTATCTTTTCTCTTTTCTTCGCATTGATCAATCATGAGTTTTCTTGAACAAATCGTTCAAGATTGTGCCGAAGAAATCTACCTTATCATCTTTTCTCTTTTCTTCGTATTGAACTTCTGTACAATTAAACCGTTCATAACTGATCTCAATACAAAAGGTAGGGATTTTACCATCATTAGACCCTCAAGGCCTTCTTTTCGCACAAAGTCTAGTTACTATCATGAAAGATGTCAAAACCTTAGTAGGCATCGAAATAGCTTTCCTTCTAACCCACTTCATGACATGCAACAACACTAAACTTAATCAGCAACAATAAAACCATTAATGCCTTTTGCTTCTTTCTCATTAAATCTATCTTTGCACTCATGGTAGAATACAGTAAATGCCACAAAGGCCAAAAGTCTCAAGGCGCAAAACATCCCATTGTCAAAAAGGATCGAAACTGCCAGTTGTAACAATTTTTTGGGATCATCGCCAAAAAGGGCATTGTTCACATACTCAACAATACCATATGTAAGAGCAAAAAGCATGACCATCTTATAGGCTTGTACTTTTTTGCCTTTCATGAGCTGTCTAGCTCTACCAATCGCACCAAGACCACCAATATCTTCTAAAACCGACACTACCAGACTCATTATCCAAAGGGCCCAAATGTAAAGCCATAAAACTAGGACCGAGAGATACAAAACTCCATAGAACAAATATGCCCATGAATCTACAGCAAAGATGGAGACTATTCCTATAGAGAAGGAACACACAAGAAATAAAGCCATGATGATTAAAATCATATAAAAGCTAGTGCTAATTGGATTTTTCCATGAATTTTTAATCTTGAAGAGATGTTCTTCTAGGTCTAGGAATTTTGCAGTGTAAGCTGCAGACGAAGAAGATACAGTGGCAACAAAGAAAAAAGGGAAGGTTATTGAAAAAAAAAGGTTAATATAAGAAGCTTCACTAGGAAGACCTCCCGAAGATCATTGATTGCACGAGTCTATTCAGCTTGATGAATATCATCAATATCTTCAACTAATTTTGGGTTTTTAGCCAATTGCAATGAAAAGTCATTAACCGCTGGTTCGAGTAAGTTTGTTTCTGTTAGCTGTATATGTCGAGTATATGGATAAGCTCAATGTGTTGGCAATTAGTTGTCCTTTAATATTGATTATCTAGAGTTTAGCAATTTACCCTAAATAGTTTATCCCTAGTCATTATTTATATGATGTATTCCTGTATGTACGAGATCATCAAATATACAAAACATATTCCTATCTTATATGCTTACATGGTATCTGAGCAACCTCTATTAATTCCGCTGCATCTTTTATCCTTTTAATTTTTAAGTCGATCGTTGGCTGTGCCAGTCGACTATTGTGATTTGATTGTCGATCGTTGGTTTATGGTATAACCAGTCGACTAACTGTTTATTTGATATGTTCCTTTGTTTTTCTAGATTACCGCCCTACAAAAATTCCACCACCATGACTGTCATCAACGATCCCCCACAACCCACCATTCTCCTCTCCGATAAACTCATGGCAATCAACAACCTAAATAACCTAATACCCGTAAAGTTGGATGTGGACGAGATGAATTATTCATCTTGGGTCTATTTTTTTCTCAATCTCTGTCGAGGAAATTCACTCTTGGATCATATCGAGACCAAGGATGACAAAAGTGCAACCACGAGCACTACTCCACCTCATGATAACGAGTGGTTAAAGATCGAAACGATAATTCTTTCGTGGATCTTTGTCACCGTCTCTAAAACCCTACAACAACGACTTGTCGTTTACAACCCCCAAACAGCCAAACAAGCATGGGACATAGTTGCCGATATTTTTCATGATAATAAACGTACCCGTTCAATTGCTTTGAAGGCGAAGTTACGTTCCTTGAAGCTTGGCGATATGAGTATTGATGCATACTTTTGCAAAATTGAAAACATCGCCACCATCTTGTCTAGTCTTGGATCGAATATGGACAATGATGATGTTGTCACTTTTGCACTTGAAGGCTTGCCCCCGCGGTATGATAACATATCCACCATCATAGCTCATCGCGAGCCATTTTCGGACCTTAAAACCGTCCGGTCCATGCCCACTATGGAAGAGATGCGGTTGAAATCGCGGGGACAAGACACTTTTCTTGATGCTTCGTCGTCCTCGCCAATGGCTTTATTGGCAAATTCTGGTTCAAATGCTCATCGCTCTTCTTCCTCCACGGATAAGGTACACAAACCATGTTTTAACTTTACTAAAGGTTCGTGTCGCTTTGGTGCTTCGTGCAAGTTCTTACATAATGGGGTACACGGTCTTGTTACTCGTACACCTAGCTTAGGTGACACATCCCACTCGTCTTTGAACCAAACGGACATACAGACCCTTCAAACTATATTAGCTAACCCTGGGTGTAATGGGATAAGCAATTTGAATGGCAATACAGGGACTTTAACTTCTTCCTCACACCAAATATCACAACCAGTCGCCCTTTATACTCAAACTGGACAGCCTAATTTACCCACATATGCAGCCCACTCCTCCTTGGCCCAACAGTTTCCCCCACCCGGTTTCATACATCACTTGGCCCATCAAAATCCTTAGTCTTTTACTTCATTTGGACCAAGATACATTGGATACCCAGGTCAGACTTTGTACCAGGGTTAAAATTATAACACAACAGGTCAGGTCGCTCAAACAGTTCAACAAGCGGGTCAGAATGGCATGGGGGGTCAGGTCGCTCAAACAGTTCAACAGGCGGGTCAGAATGTAATGGGGGGTCACGTGGGTTTAATAGGTTTACAGGTTGGACTTGGGGGTTCATTCGGTTTGACAGGTCAGTCGCTTGGGACAAATGGGCTAGCTGGTCAACAGCAGCCATTCATTGGTTTGGGTCATCTACCGGGTCAAGAAACCACTTTACCACATACTTTTGCTACTGGTACTCTACAGGATCCCGCTCCTGGAAATTGGAATATGGATACTGGTGTGTCATCTTACCTTAATGATTCTGTGGATAATCTTAGTGATATTTTTAATTCGTGCATTTATCCATCTGTTGCAGTTGGTGATGGGCATTCCATTCCCGTTACCAACTCTAGACATAGTGTTTTGCCTACCCCATTTCGACCCCTTCATTTAAACAATGTCCTAATCACTCCCAATATTGTAAAAAATTGAATTTATGTTCGTCAGTTTGTTTGTGACAATTATTGTACCGTTGAATTTGATCATTTTGGTTTTTCTGTTATGGACTTCCAAACTCGTTGGGTGTTGCTCCGCTGTGATAGCACTGGACCTCTCTATCCTGTTACGAAGCCTTCTCCAATTCCTCAGGTTTATCTTACAAGTCAGTACACGTGGCATCAACGTATTGGACATCCAGGAAGTGAAGTGCTACGAAGTGTCATTTCCAATAATTCTATTTCATGTAATAAGGAAAAATCTCCCATACTTTTCATGCATGTCAGCTTGGCAAGCACGTGCGACTTCCATTTGATAGTTCCTCTACTATTGTTCAATCTTGTTTTGACATTGTTCACTCGGACTTGTGGACATCCACAATTCTGAGTCTTTCTGGATTTCGATACTATGTTTTATTTCTAGATCATTATTCACAATTTGTCTGGGTATACCCTTTAGTCCACAAATCCGATGTTTTGTCAAAATTTATGTTATTCCGTACATTTGTTATAACCCAGTTCAGGTGCGATATCAATTCATTTTAGTGTGACCATGGTGGTGAATTCGACAACCAACATTTCATAAATTATTTACCGATAATGGAACTCAGTTTCGTTTCTCATGTCCACGTACTTCTCGACAAAATGGAAAATCCGAAAGGATGATCCGCACCATTAATAACATTATCCGAACACTATTGTTTCAAGCTCACCTACCCCCTAATTATTGGACTGAAGCCCTCAATATGGTTGTTCACTTATTAAACATTTTACCATCACGTGCCATTAAAAATGAAATTACCTTTACCCGCCTTTTTGGAACCAAACCTGATTATAGTCTCTTACGTGTTTTTGGTTGTCTTTGTTACCCTCACCTTGACACGGAACATAAACTTGGAGCCCGGGCTACACTTTGCATATATCTGGGGCATGCCTCTAATCACCGTGGTTACCGCTGCCTAGACCTAACCACAAACAAAACTATCATTTCCCGCCATGTTACATTCGATGAAACATTTTTTCCATTTGGTTCCATGACACCCAATGCAAATCCCTCCTATGATTTTTTGGATGAATCATCAAATATCATCTCACATATAATCAAACTGTCACCCACACCTACTACCACTTCACCAAATGATCTACTACACCAACACATCCCTAATGAGCCCAGTTCCCCAACGAACAATACACGTTCACCAGCTCAGACACAAACCCCCACCTCCTCTTCTAATATCAATATTCCACTTCCAACTCATGAAACTGATACCAGTCCAATTAATCAACAACCCACCCCCGTTTCCGTTTCCCAAGATCCTACACCAACAAATGTTAACCCAAACACAGTGTTGGTTCATCCCATGGTCACACGTTCTCGTGTCGGGACTAATCGTCCCACTCAGCGTTTAAATATTTGTGTGTCATCCCTTTCCCCATTACAAAAATCATATAATGCTGCGTTTAATGATCCCAATTGGCGAAATGATATGTCAGATGAGCACAATGCACTTATTAAAAATAAAACTTGGACTCTAGTACCTAGGCCCACGGATGCCAACATTATTCACTGTATGAGGTTATTTCGCCACAAGTTTTTAGCCTATGGTACTCTTAGTCGCTACAAGGCCCGACTTGTTGCGAATGGCAGTACTCAGATTGAGGGTATAGATGTTGATGAGACTTTTAGCCCAGTTGTTAAACCAGGTACTATCCGGATGGTCCTTAGTTTGTCTCTGTCTCGACATTGGCCCGTTCATCAGCTTGATGTCAAGAATGCATTTTTACATGGTGATTTGACCGAGACTGTTTACATGCATCAGCCTCCTGGTTTTCGGGATCCTGCACATCCTGATTATGTTTGTTTATTACAGAGATCCCTTTACGGTCTCAAGCAGGCTCCTTAGGCTTGGTTTCAGTGTTTTGCTGCTTACGTTCTCCGGGTTGGATTTACTCATAGTCGTTGTGACACATCATTATTTATCTATCAACAAGGGACTGATACTGCTTATTTATTACTGTATGTTGATGACATTATCCTTACAGCTTCTTCTGAGAGTTTATTACACAGGGTTATAGCTTCTTTGCATAAAGAGTTTTCTATGACAGATTTGGGACCCCTAAATTATTTTCTGGGCATATCTGTTACACGTGACTCCTCAGGGATGTTCTTATCTCAGCACAAGTATGCTACCGAGATTTTAGAACAAGCTCACATGGTTGATTGTAACCCCAGTCGGACTCCTGTTGATATTGAGTCTAAACTGGTTGATGATGGTGATCCGGTGTCTGATCCGACCTTATATCGGAGTCTTGCAGGTTCTCTTTAGTATCTCACTTTCACTAGACCTAATATTTCCTATGCAGTTCAGCAGGTTTGTCTTCATATGCATGACCCACGGGAGCCTCACTTCTCGGCTCTCAAGCTGATTTTGCGGTATGTTCGGGGGACTTTAGACTATGGACTACAGTTATTTTCCTCATCTACCTCCTCATTGGTTGCTTACTCGGATGCTGATTGGGCTGGTTGCCCCACTACTCGAAGTTCGACTTCTGGCAATTGTGTGTTTCTTGGCAACAATTTGCTCTCATGGTCTGCTAAGCGTCAACCGACACTTTCTCGTTCTAGTGTTGAGGCCGAGTATCGGGGTGTTGCTAATGCTGTTGCTGAGACATGTTGGTTACGGAATCTTCTGCGTGAGTTGCATACTCCTCTGTCATCTGCTACTCTTGTTTACTGTGACAATGTCAGTGCTGTCTATCTGTCTTCTAATCCGGTTCAGCACCAACGTACGAAGCATATTGAGATTGACATTCATTTTGTTCGGGATTTGGTAGCGGCAGGTCAAGTCAGAGTTTTACATGTGCCTTCAAGTCAAGTCAGGTCAAGTCAGAGTTTTACTAAAGGCTTGCCCACAGCCCTAGCTTGAGCGTTCAGTGTCCTCCCGCTCAAACTGCGGGGGAGTGTTAGCTGTATATTTCGAGTATAGGGATAAGCTCAATGTGTTGGCAATTAGTTGTCCTTTAATGTTGATTAGCTAGAGTTTAGCAATTTACCCTAAATAGTTTATCCCTAGTCAATATTTATATGATGTATTCCAGTATGTACGAGATCATCAAATATACAAAACATATTCCTATCTCATATACTTACAGTTTCAGCTAAGTCTAGCTGTGAGAAAGAAAAATACACAAGAACTAGAACCGGAAGCAGCAGCTTCCTAGTTCTTTTTATGGTTTTGAAAGACTCCCTGAGAATTCCAAACATTGTCATTTTTTATGGTTTGACTAGTTCGCTTTCTTTTTCTTTTTTTTTTTATTTATTTTTCTTTTTTTTGATGAATTCTTAATCTGGTTAGAGGTTTTATAGAGTTGATTCTATCCGCTAGACATATTCTACCACCATTGAAATGGTCATCTTCTTCAGGAAATAGTTTAATTTGTCTACAGATAGATGTCACAAAATAGACCACTAACAATAAATTAGGGACAGAAGAATAAAAATGTTTTTTTTGACAGTGAGTTATTAGAGACTTTGTAAATAGACTTGATTCCTGATAAGTTTCTAATGAACTTCGTCCGAATAGCTTTCTACTATGTGCCTTGAATAATTCAACTTTTAGACTTGATCCTCGAGTGATGTATGTGATAGCGGATCATAATATTGTATTAAGCGCATGTTAGTTTATGACAGGCTTAGCCCATTTATGTTGCTTTTTTATTATTTATACCGAGACTCATTATTCAGCTTATGGAAAATAAACAAGTCTACATTATGAATTAACTTTCAATAGTTACGGGATCGAACATTGTTAATTACCATAAACAAAAAGCAGATCAATGTCCCAAAGGAGAGCATTTGTAATACCAAAGAGCCTCGCTATTTCCCTTTTCTTGGTAGTGTTGTATGCTATGCAACAGAGCTTATGAAGTCATGTAATAGACTACTTGTGTAATATATTTGTGTGGCTAGTGAAAGTTATGAAACGGAGACGGTATGATCACACATATTCTTGACCATGCTGCGGTGTCCAATATATTACAGTAATTGTTATATGGTTCGTAGCAACAGATCAGATTACAGAAAAAAATTGTACTCCGTAATAATTTTGGTGGACTTGGTATTAACTTGTCGGTTATGTGGTTTACAATCATCTATGTACTGATTGGTTAATAGCTTTTGCATTATTACACAGGAAACCTTTTGAAGTAGATATTTTGTAAGTAAAATATCAATATGACATTTATATTAATTAATAATGCTTCTTTAATTTCCTTTCTCAGAAAAATTAAAATCCAAAACAATATGAAAACAAGAATGCTAAGAAACATATAGTCTTATTGATAAATATATCGTAACGACAATTTGTGGTGTTAAACACAAGGCATAAATATCAATAAGTTCTATGGCATATGGTCAGGAAGAATGGCCATACTAGGTATTTTACTATATTCGACATTCCCGTGAAGTTCAATCTCTTCACCATTATTCTTCTTGCACTCAAAGTATAAAACTGTGTATGCTTGAAACTTGAATGTGATTAACAAACAAATACAGCTCATCACAAAGAACCGAAACAAGGCCTGAGTCAGCTCGGATTGGCTAACTAAAGCGAACTTTGATAACACATGAAAGAAAGGATAAGCTAGAAGATTAGTCAGAATGTTCAGAAAAAACCCTTCAAGTTTCTTGCCTTTAACAAGCCTTCCAGCTTTACCCAATGCCTCTATTCCGGAACACTCTTCTAAAACTGATACCACCAATGAAAGAACCCAGACAACCGAAAAATATAGATAGAGGGTCACAACAAGAATAACCAGCACCCATAGTATCATTTTATACACAATCTTGTACTCAGAAACCATAATAGTAGGAACCATTAACGTGATAAAACCAAAGTAAAGAAAACCGACTCTGAGAAGTGTTACATGAAAAGAAGTAATAAATAGCCTTGTTAATGCTCGTGGCACCTTTGAGATTAAATCTTTATTGGAGATTTTCTTGTCATTATAAGAAGCCCCTGTTACTAGGATAATTGCATTTTGGGCAAAAAGAGATATCAGGAAAAGGGTTAGAAGGAATGCTATCTCCACACCAACTAAGGTTTTGACATCTTTCAGGATAGTAACTAGACTTTGTGCGAAAAGAAGGCTTTGCGGATCTAAAGATGGTAAGAGGACACCTTTTGTGATGAGATCAGTTATTATTGGTTTGATTGAAGAGAGGTTCAACACAAAGAAAAGTGAATCGATGATGAGGTACACCGAGGTTACAACCACCATAAGTCTACCATTCTTCGACGCAATCTTGATCGATTTGTTCAAGATTTCAAGAAATCCATGAAGCTTACGGAATTCCATTTGCAGCTATAGATAGTGTCACAAAGATCAAGCAACTCTACAAGTATTATATATGCTTAGAATAATACTTGCCATTGGTCATTAAATTGATGTTAAGTATTAACTTATTATTTGCCACTGGCTTCCTGGAACCCACCCTTTAATTTCCATATGCGACCAAGTCCATTACTATAAATTAAAGGAGAAGAATAGATCAGATAAAAGTTTTGGTCCATATATTTTGATTAGGATATATCTTCGATCTTATGAGGGAATGTAAAAATTAATATCTTACTATGTTAATCTGAAAATGGTTCAACAAATAAAACTTTATATATATATATATATATATATATATATATATATATATATATATATATATATATATATATATATATATATATATTAGAACTAAGCTATCTACTTTATCACACACTAAACTATATTATACGATGCTACTCAAAGACAAGAACAAGATAAGAGAAGAGTTGTGATGTGGATCGTATGAAATAATACCGAAAGTTTATTAGCTTGTAAAGAAAGAAACAAACAAACATAAAGCGCACACACACACTCTCACCTATACTAGACAATGAAGCACACTAACTTATGTGGTGAGAGTGTGTATTTATAGTGCAAGTGGGACGCCCTAAGAGGCTTTCATTGGGCTTTGAGTGGGCTTTTGTGGATTGGACATTTACATAGATATTTCTAACACATTAACTAGCAATAGCCCACTCTCCTAGACTTAGTTAATCCACACAACACAAATGTTCTAATATTACAAATGACCATCACTTCACTTTTATAATTTAAATGCTAACAATCTCCCCCTAAGGGATGGTCATTCAAATTATGCTCTCGGTGATAGGTCTTTTGTCTTCGTCGTCTTGAACTTTGTGTGTCGTTGTGGAATAGTCTTGCTTTTTTGTTCTTTCATGCTCTGTGATCTTCAAAGTAATCGTATTTTAGTCGTTCTTGCCTTGATCAACATCTTCGTGAGTTTATAGCGTCGTATCCTCCATCATACTCATACTTCTTGAGCTTCATACTTATGTCATCCTTTCTTGGTACATGAGCTTGTTCTTGACATCTTGATTAGCTTTTTGACGTTGTCTTTACACTTGGTCTTTAACTAGATCTTTTTGTCTTGAACTTTTTCACTTCGAGCTTCGTCGAGGATGATCTTCATAAGTATGAGTATGAGGAGATGCAGATGTTGTGACATATGATGATGGTAGATAGACTTTCGTCAGTACCTGCATAAAATAGTTAGCAATAAATCGTCTAGCTCTTACAGGTTCAGATTTCGAGATAGTTAACAGCATAGTGTGAAAACTTTCTCTAATCTTAACCAAGGCCGTTCTGAATCGGATACCCCCGAAAAGGCTTACACAGACACACCGAAGTGCACCCACGATTCAGTGAGCCGCTGGAGATCACCCCACGACTGTAGACAGTTTGAAGCACGTAACCATCATGATATAAGGCAAGATCCATAGATCTCATTAAGACTCTTGTACACCATGTGTCTTTATTGGTGAACACAGGTGTGTTATATGGAAGTGTTCCTAAGAGATTCTTGATAAATCTCATGGCTCTAGACTCTATAATGTGCGTTTTGGTTTTTAGTAGTCGGAGGCATGGAGCAGAGTGCCACCTTTTCAATATCAACACATCTCGGAGTGAGAGGCCAATAGATTATGCAGTGTTCTCCGTGAGAAATGAAACAAATATCTTTTAAGAGATATCTGAGTGGCTAGGAGGGGTTTGTGCAGCGCGTCACTGGGTCCATGACGTCTTGTCTTCAATATCAGTATCACCTTAGTAAATACCAATAGCAGATGTATGGACCCGGTTTCTGCCCTAATTTTTCATGGATAGCTATTTCTTTTCACCCTTTCATAAACTTTTCTCTTTAATTCTTCAACCCCTTCTTTCTCTTTCTCATAAACTCCTTTTTTTCAATCTTTCCTAAGGACTTCTAATTCTAATCTATTGGAATTGTCTTTGGGCAGATCCCTCCGGCTCTGGCGGATCATTGGACATAAACCTAACAATAATCACCTTATTACTCCATAATTATCCTAGATTTTTTGATCACATACCATAAAACCTTTTGTGAAAATCTCTCAAAGTGTTTATGAATTAACACATTTTAGTTAACACTTTGAGAGTTTTGCAATTTTTGAAATACTCCCCCTTCACATGTGCTCATGCATTTTTAAGATAAATTTTCACATGTTGGGTAGAGTTCGCACATTTGAATTGACCGGTTTTCAGTTAATATGACCATTGCGAGACACGTTTACATTACTAGGTAAACTAGCTTGAAATTATTACCCGTCCCGGTCATATCAAAAGATTATCTCTCGAATTGGTACATTCTACTTAGACAAGTCCTTTGCGAGACACGTTTACATCACTGGATGAACCAGCTTGAAATTATTACCCGTCCCGGACAAGTCTTTTCGATTTCTGACATTTAATTTTCCGTCAATTCGAGGGTAAATTCTTGAGTCGAGCTTTTTTAAGATTCAATCCACGATCTTTAAACATTTTGATCACATTTTAATCACGTCTTCTCCCCCTCAAAAATACCATGTAGTGATATTTTTTATATCAACTGATTGAAAGCTTTTTGGAGAGATAGACGGATTATTTTAGCATGATTTGGAACTTGTTGTTTTTAATTTATAATTTTTATACTCCCCCTTAAATAAAGCATATTTTTAAACTTTGGAGTTTAAATTAATTTTAAGGATATAGATGGAGTTATCTTTTTGAAAAAATTTTGAGCACAGAATTTGGAGAAAGATTTTTGAAAAATCTTGATCATGTGCTCAAGAATTTTTTTAATTTGCCATTAACATTACGAGTCCTGATCTGAAATAATCAGAAGTCATCAATGTAGCACGGGTTTCGTACTGAAATATACGAAATCCATTGTGAAGAAATTTTGAGAAACGACATGTTTTAGAAAAAATTTAAATGAACTCTCGCTCAAGCATCTGTACATGTCCGTATCATTGTTGAATGATATTTCTAGATACGTACAGAATATCGATTATACGAGAGACATTTCGTGAGAAGAATATTTTTAGTTTTTATATTTTATATTGTTTTTGTATTTTTGAAATTTTTCTATTTTTATTTTAGTTTTGTTGGTTTTTCAAATTTTGTATTTTGTTTTTCAAAAATATTTACATGCGAAGCTTTGTGAGGTAAAATTCAAGATTCGAGAAGACTTTCTAACTCTTCGGGAGTTAGGCTTAGCATGCCAATTTGTCGAACTAATTCGCCAAACCTTTCTTTTGGAAGGGCTTTAGTAAATAGATCGGCGAGTTGGTATTCAGTCTTCACAAAAAATAATTCAATAGTACCCTCTGCGACGTATTCCTTGACGAAGTGGTAGCGGACTCTAATATGCTTGGTCTTGGAGTGTTGAACTGGATTGCACGAGATGGCTATGGCACTTTTTGAGTCACAATACAAAGGAATGCGGTCAAAAGAGAAGCCATAATATGTGAGTTGTGTCCTCATCCATAGAACTTAGGCACAACACGCAGATAGAGACACATACTCGGCTTCTGCGGTTGATAACGTCGTAAAATCTTGTTTCCTTGATGACCAGCCTACTAGCTTTTCTCCCAAAAATTGTGCTCCACCTGATGTACTCTTTGATGTAACTTGACAACCGGCATGGTCCGCATCTGAGAATGCTATTAGTTTAAACTCCGAGTCCTTCGGATACCTAAATCCCATGTTAATGGTTCTTCTTAGGTACCAAAAGATCCGTTTAACCTCTTGGAGGTGCAGTTTGGTAGGCCTTGCCTGAAATCGTGCTAATAAACAGACAGCCAAATGTATATCGGGTCGACTAGCAGTTAAGTACATGAGAGAACCAATCATGCTCTGATATTTCTTCGGATCCATGGGTTTCCCATATAAATCAGCACCTATTTTTGGTGAAGTGACCATTGGTGTACCAACATAGTCACAATTTTCCATAACATGTTTTTTCAAAATCTCAATTGTATATTTAGCCTGATTTATAAAAATACCACGTGAGGATTGATGAATTTGTAAACTAAGAAAGAATTTTAGTTCCCCCATCATGGACATTTCAAATTTGCTTTTCATGAGATTTTCAAAATGTTTTGAATGTTTCGGATTAGTGGACCCAAAGATAATGTCGTCCACGTAAATCTGAACAATCAAAATGTCATTTTTGTATTTTCTTGTAAACAAGGTCGGGTCTATTGTTCCTTTGGTGAAATTATTTTGCAGCAAGAAAGATGATAGTTCGTCATACCACACCCTTGGGGCTTGTTTCAAACCGTAGATGGCTTTCTTTAACTTATAGACGTAGTCTGGATGATCTTTGTCAACGAATCCGTCTGGCTGACTCACATAGACCTCTTCTTTCAGAGTTCCATTCAAAAATGCTGTCTTGATATCCATCTGATAGACCGTAATGTTTTTGTGAGCTGCATAGGCTAAGAAAATCCTGACTGTCTCAAGTCTGGCTACTGGCGCGAATGACTCTTCAAAATCTATCCCCTCTTCCTGTCTGAATCCCTTGGCCACGAGACGAGCTTTGTTGCGAATGATAGTCATCTCTTCATCCTTTTTGTTCTTCCATAACCACTTAAGATCAATGACAAGTTTGTCAATTGGTCTTGGAACTAAATCCCATGTGTCATGTAACTTGTATTGGAGAAGTTCTTCCTGCATCGCTTCAATCCAAGCATTGTCTGCCATCGCCTCCCGAATGTTCTTTGGCTCTTTTAGACTGACTGAGCAGACGTATATGCACATGTCGGAATCGGTGACGAGCTGTTTTCTCGTCTGAACTGGCCGTGAAGGTTCACCAATTACTTGTTCTATTGGATGGTCTTTAGTCCACTGTAACGTCGAAGGATACCGATGGTTTGACAAATGTGTGTTAGATGGTTCATGTAACCTAGAAGATGATTCGGCAGAATCAGTTACAAATGGGTTTTTGAACACTTCTTCTTCTAACACATCATCATTTTGTCGTGGTTCTTCTTAAATTGGGGTATTGTGGTCTTGCTCATCAACTCTTGGTAAAACAATTTCAATTACTAGAGTTGCTGGAGTAGATGTTGATGACGTGGAGGGAGTTGGTGCGTCAGCTTCGATTGTTGTTGATGCATCTTGCGGTGGTGGTTGATGTTGTTGAGCGGGTGCAGCGGAACGTTGCTGTGATGCATTTGTCGAACCTCCACCATAGTATTCATTATACATAAACTCGAAGAAATTTTCCAGTTCTTGATTTGTTGGTTTTTCATTGGTGGTTGACTGAGCTCCTTGGGGTACGAGTCCTGAACTGATATGTCCAGAAGTCTGATCGTTTGGTGCGGGTCCTAATCTGGTATGATTAGAAACCATCGGGTTAAGCGCGGGTTCTAGAGCGAGTCTCTCAGAAGCCATTTGTGAAATCTCGTCAAACTTCACATTCATTGTCTCCATTATTCTTTTAGTCCTTCTATGATACACCCTAAATGCCCTCGAGTTTTCTGAATAACCAATGAAGATTCCAATATCACCCATAGCTTTCAACTTCCCCAGATCTTCTTTGTCGTTTGTTGGATAGCACAAAGCGCCAAATACGTGAAGGTAAGAGATGTCGGGTTTTCTGTTGTTCACTAATTCATATAGGGTTTTATTGAATCTTGGATGGATAAGGGAGCGGTTCTGAGTGAAACAAGCAGTGGCAACAGCATCAGCCCATAAGAATAACGGTGCACTAGAATAAATCAGCATCGTGCGAGCAGCTTCCACAAGAGTTCTATTTCTTCTTTCAACTACCCCGTTCTGCTATGGAGTTCTAACAACTGATGTCTGGTGAGTGATTCCAGTATCTTCAAAGTAGGTTCTTAACTCCTGATTAGTGAATTCCGTGCCATTGTCTGTTCTTACGATCCTTACTGGAGCTTGAAGTAGAACTTGAATGCGCTTCAGAAAGGTGATGATGATGCCTGGTGTTTCGTCTTTTGACCTCAGAAACTTTACCCATGTATATCTTGAATAGTCATCGATGATAACAAGAATATACTTTTTCCCATTTATGCTTTCAACTCTCATTGGGCGACATAAGTCCATATGCAACAAATGTAACTTATCGACCAAACTGGGTACGGTTTTAGGTTTATATGTCGCCCATTTGCTTTTGCCTTCCTCACAAGATGGACATAAGTGATCTTTGGTGTATTTGAACTGTGGGAGACCGTTGACGATGTTGTCTTTGGCTAGTTTGGTTAAGGTGTCGAAGCTGAGATGGGATAATCGTCTATGCCACAACCAGGACTTTGTTTTGCAAGCTCTTGTCATGAGACAAATTGGTGATGAAGAGGCCATTTGGTTGATGTCGATAGCATATAGATTGGTGCCACGATTTCCAGTTAAGAGATCATCTCCAATCAAATTCCTAACGAAGCAAGTATTTCTCCTAAATGCAACCTCTAAATCTGCATCACAAAACTGACCGACTGAAAACAAGTTGTGTCCCAATCCTTCAACATAATAAACCCAAGTGATTAAGTAGTTTCCAAACTGTAGATGTCCATAACCCATAATAGCTGCTACATGATCATTTCCAAACCGTACAGTTCCCATGAACTTCCATACAAAGTTGATCAGCAGCTTCAGATTCCTGGTCATGTACTTGGAGCAACCCGAGTCGACGATCCAAAGACATATTTCGATAACCTGCCAATAACAGAAGATTGTGCATTTGGAAACCGTTTATCATTTGGTTCCATGGGGTTAGGGGTAACAGATGAATCACATTCATAGACGGTTTTTACTGGTTCTTTTTTAGCCTTTTTTATTCTACCATTCACTATAATGAATTCTCTACCCGTTGGTATCCATACGCACAACTTAAGATAGTTCCTAGGCAATAAGCTACTAGTGGTTGACCTAGATGCTGCAATAAGTCTTTTAACATATCTAGACCTAGCACTAGTTCAAGGAGGAACATCTTTCTGTTCAGGCATAGCATTCACATTCATATTATTAGAAACAATATCATCACAAGCATTTTTAGATAACGATTTCTTGCACATTAAACAAACAGAGTCATTACATGTACTCGAAACAGTACTCTTAACATTACATCCAGATGACATATATTTCTTATTCGAAAGCGATAAATTCCTAGGGTGTTCTTCTACTTCTTCATTTTTATTCTTGCATTCACTCTCAGAGACAAGCGAGACTCTATTGTTCCTTGTATTGCTCCTAGGCTTTAGTCTACTGCTCCTAGAGGTACTTTCTACTCCTGTAGAAGGTAAGGCACACACATTAAGATTTATCTTGTTGTCCTTTAAATTTGAATTAGCATTACTAGACTCTTTTGGATTACCGTTCACACTTTTGTCAATCGCCCTATATGTTTTAGATGTAGAGGTAGACGCAGTAGTGGTACTAATCTAATAAAGACCAGGTGCTATCACATTTGATGTTTCGACAACAGCTTTCCCTTTATCAGCACATTTTGCTTTTTCACATACATTTGGCAAGGGTGTTGGAGTGACTGGTTTTGTCAAATCAATAATCACATCGGCTTTCGGAACACTTTGAGAAATTGAAATTTTTGGTTTTACAACCGGTTTGTCCGAATTCGATGGTTTTGCAAACTTAGTTTCATCACCCTTTCCTTTTTGACTATCCAGCTGAGACTTCAAAAGATCATTTTGCTCTTTCATGTTTTTTTAAGCACGCTCATATGACAATTTGTCATACTTGCATTCTTCTTTTTCCGATCAAGTTGTTTAAAATATGTGACATTTTCTTTTTCAAGCTTAGCAAGGGCATTTTCATATTTTAAAACAATTGCAGAAGTCTCAGCTCGAAGTCTTTCATCGTCTTCCACAGAATATGTTTGATAAATTATGGACATAATTTCAGTTGATAGAACTGCCTCGAAGAGAGTATCATTGTGGTTTTCCAAAACTTTGATGCGTTCAATGTTTTCATTAGCTTCCTTTACCAGGGATTTGTGGTCCTTGACGAAGTCGGCTGTTTCTTTTAAAATTGCTTGTTCAACATGAATTACTCTCGCATAAACTGCATATAACGGAGCAGTAATTTCTGTTTCAAACGTCTTTTTCATTTCATTATGAAAACTTGGATGCCAGTTGCTGATGCTAATATTTGTTTTTGAGTCAACAATACTTTGAAGTGTTTTTACTCTCTCCTTAAGATCATCCAAACATTCTCTAGTTTCACTTGTGTTAAAAGGGTTGCTAGAGGACATTTGTTCTAATTTTGAAAGATTTTTGGAAACAACTTTTTGTTTTGTTGAAACAACTGGTCTTTTGAAAACCTTTGGCGTTTGTTGTGGTTTAACAAAATTTACTCCAGAAAGTATGTTCAGCTTATTATAATCAATTGGTTTAGTTTCTGGATTCATTTGTCTCATTTTGATTCTACTCTCTTCGGCAAGCTCAATCGTTTCATCAGAATCCCGAACTTCGGGAGGATCATGTTTATCAAATAGCACATTACCATTATACAACACATTCTGTTCTTTCTGAGCTTTCTTGAGTGTATAAGGTTTTTCACAACCGATAGTCATTTTCTTCATTGTATGTAAAAGCGGGTTTGGATCTTTAATAAGCATATGGAATGTTTGAGCAGAATGACCCATTTTTACAAGCAAATCTTCCAACTTTTTAATTGTTTCTTGTTTCTCAATGATTTCATCAAGAAGCTCATTTTCGCGTTTTGAAAAATCTGCTTTCAACTGTTTCTTTTCTTTTTCAAGATCAGAACAAGTTGATTTTTGTTTAGAAAGTTGGTTTTTCAGGTCTGAAACTTCCGCGTTTAAGGATTTAATTTTCATGTTCAAGTTAACATCGAGAGTGTCAAACTTGATTTGCAATTGTTTTTCTCTTAAAACGGAGTTTTTGTAACCATCTTCTAATTCTGACTGTCGTGTTTTATGAAAATCAAAAACTTTTTCATTTTCCTTATACCTCTCAAGCTCAGCAGTCAATTTCTCATTCGCGGCCTTAACATCGCGATTGACCTTTTTGACTTTCTCAATTTCAATACTACAATTGTTCAATAATGATTCAAATAACGCACGTGTTTCCCCATCATTCTCAGTATGCTGTGACTCAAAGCCTCCATTAGGATTCATATCTGGAGTTGCCAAATTAATATTGCTACAACTTGGCGTGTCCATATATGTATCATAAGTGGGTGCTGGAGTCACAGGATGTTGTTCCTGATAAGGTGACATATCAAATATTTCATTATTGTGACATGTATTGAATGATGGTACCTCAGAGACTGCATTGGTGTCATACACAGGAGGTGTCTCAGAATCCATATCATACTTGGCCTCCTGAAGATTTGCCATGAAAATGCAGTTCACATCGATATCCTCAAGGTCTTCCATATCATCCATAAGTGCCAGGAAATCATTCTCCTCAGCATTCAACTGAAACCCTGCCTTTTCCTTTTGTGCCAACAGAACTGCCTTCTGCAGATACTCAAGATCTTTCTTCTTTGGCTTGGTGGGACAGTTCCTTGCCATGTGACCAATTCCTTGATAGTTGAAACACTTTAACAAATTCCCCTGATTCATATTCCCAGCAGCTGGAGCAGCAACATTCCCAAAGTGATTACCAACATTCTGATTCCCAACATTCTGCCCCCTTTGATTTCCAACAACTTGACCCAACTGATTCCCTGCATACTGACCCATTTGATTTCCAATATACTGCCTTGTATTCTGATTACCCATCTGATATCGAGGAGCATATCCCTGCTGATTCCCATAACCTTCAAGCATTTGTCCTTGTTGACCCATGTTGAAACTCGGTTGTGCAATCTGCCTGTTGCGAGTGTTCGAAGAAATCCTTTGGTTGTTGTTAGTTGGTGTGGAATAGCGTCCTTGGAATACCTTTGATAGAAGAGTAAATGCTTGAGTCAAAGCAGCACTATCATCATTGTCAGTGAAATCCGGTTCATGGTATTGTGGGTATTGTTGTTGTGGAATAACTTGTTGTTGTGGGTAGAATTTTTGTTGTTGAGGTATGACAGCAGTTGGTGGAACGTATTATTGTTGCATGATGTTCTGAGTGGAAGATGAAGATGGTTGTGTATTCACTGAAATAGGTGTTGGTGATTGAACAAGTAATGCAAGGGGATCATGTTGCTTTGCTAGTTTTTCTCCCCTGACTTCATCTGCCTCTTTTTGGTTTTGCTTTAGAAAATCATAGAGCTGATCATAGTTCACATGATGAAGGTCCTTGGTTTGGTTGACAATCGTGACGAATCGTCCCCATTCTTCTGGTAGATTGTTAATGAACTTGATGTTTTGAACAATTTGCCTTGGTGTCAACTTGTTTCTGATGAGCTCGTTCATTAGGGTGCAAAACCTGATGTAATAAGATTCAATGGGTTCCGCTGGAGTGGATGTAAACTTCTTTCATTCAGTTAGAAGCTCGTTTTCAACATCTTGTTGTCCAATTTCTGTGCATGACAAAGCCTTCGAACTCTTTCCCACATATCATAAGCAGTTTCACAACTGTCAACAGCAGCAAAGATTTCTCTTGGCAAACCAAGTTAAATTAAGTGCGTGGCCATGTCATCTGCTGCAATTTGCTTCCTATCCTCTTCTGTGTATTCATATTCTCTGTGTTCACGAAGGGATGGTGGGACAGAAGGTGTTGCATTTGGTGCTCCAGGGTCTTGAACTTGACGAGGATTGAATGGTCCATGATTGATGGAGTGAAGTAGGAGTTTACCATCAGGTTTAGTTTTGATGTAGCGAAGCATACGGCTCATCCATGGAAGATAACCACCTTTTTTTAGCATAGGAGGACGGTTTTCTGCACCGGCTATGATGAAGCGAAAAGTGTACCGCTTTTAAGGGGTCATTTAAGCCCTAAATCGTATTTATTTGATCAAATATTGCCCTAAATCGTTCCTTTTGTCATTTTAGGTACTTTTGAGGAGAAATCTGGAAAAGGAGGCATTTTGGACGTTTTTGGAGCATAAAAGTGAAGAAAACGGCAAAGTCTCAAAAATCGGCTAAAAGTTACCTTTGACGGCGTCACAATTTACTCTGGACGGCGTCATGCCTGGGCAAGAAAAGTTGGACGTGAAATTTGCTCATGATAAGCCAGTGAAAATAGCATGTGAATTCTGACGGCGTCACGCTTTAACTTGATCAAGGGCGTCACGGCTTAAATCAAAAGGGGACGGCGTCACGTTCAAGGTTCGACGGCGTCAAGCCTTGATAAGCCAGAATGGATTTTGGAAGAGCTAAAGTGGGACGGCGTCAAGAAGGTCATCCGGGAACCCTAGAAGCGGCGAGGTGACGGCGTCACACTCCATAAGGTGACGCCGTCAGATCCAAAAATCTATATATAGTTTTCTAATTTTTTGTCATTAGTGGAGAACTTAGTGTGTGGAATTTGTGGAGAAAACCCTAAGACGATTTTAGCTTCTTTTTCAAGGCTTTTTGCCTTGAGATCTTCCATGTTACATTGAAGATAAGTTATCAATTAATCATTCAATATGTCTATGTGTTGTTTGATTCTATCTTATTCTTGTCTTTTGTTTAACATGTTAGGCTAAATTTATCTTGTGTTTGCTTAGATCTAATGAAACCTAGCTATTGATTATTGGTTATTAGTGTGTTATTAGTTGTATTGGATGATTGTTTATCTATGTTAGGCTTAAGAAAATTGGCTAACTTCCTATTCGGTAACTTGCTTGAACGTCTTAAGAAACATGAACCAAATGCGTACTAAAGGTTTTTATGGTTGTATTTAATGCACAAGCGAATTCTAGTGATCCCATGTTAGGAGCTTCCTAGCCGGCTCGACATAGGAGTGAAGTAGGAGCTTGTAGAGTTGGGGAAGTAAGTAAGCCACCCCACGAATGGTATTAAGGAATACACCCGTCATCCACGCGACTAATACACACTAATTAACCGGTAAAAGATAGTTAGGGAGTAAGGAAATCTAAGTAAACACATTTCTCTACACATAAGTTTCTCACCAACATTTTACTTTCAGTTATTTTATTTTATTTGCATTTGTAGTTATTTGGGTTAGTTGACTAGCAACTAATTCCGCCCACTCCTTCAAAACCGAGATTTTACTTGCTTTCATAAAAAATTATAAAAACATAAAAAGAATCTTCCTCAACCCTTAGACCTAATTAGAGTAGCCTTTCATACCTAACGAACACTATTCCCTGTGGAGAACGATCAATCCCCCGTACTTACCACTACACTATACTACATCGGTCAGGTACACTGCCTGGTGGGGTTGTAAGCCTCTTGAGATCCCTCGAGAGGTAAAACCTGTTGTAAGGTTACAAAACCACGCATCAAGTTTTTGGCGCCGTTGCCGGGGAGTAGTTATTGCTTAGGTTGAAATTTATTTCTATTAGGTCTACTCATTAGATTCCTATCTAGTGAGATTTTTATTTTCTTTTTATTAGCTTTCTAGTAGTCTATCTTTTTCTTTGTGCCCTTTGTTTGTAAAACCATTTTCATTTGTCACTATGGCGGATGAAATTCCATTTAGATCATTGACAATAGATGAACAATTATACTTCACCAAGAGATTTGTTTCCTATCATTCCTATGAATGGTTTCGTGATCTTTGTGATATCCAAATGAAGTTCGGGGTAAGGTTAGATGGGTTTAATGAATTCTATGCATGTGATACTTCTCTTAGACAAGCATTATCTGGATCAATTCCTTTTAGTCAGGCCCTTTGGATGAATTTCGAGGAAAGCTTCCTAACCATGACCCATAAGTGGAACGAATTGGTGGATTCGTATGAGCAAAGAGACCTAGTTTCTAAGAACATGGACTTAGAATCAAAACAAGACTGTGAGATGGTTAGTGTTGAACTACCTAGTTGCATGAGTGGGATTGATTTCACCAAACCAAGTATTCCACAAAACCCACCATCATTTGAGGCAACCCGCACCGCCCGTGACTTACCCGGAAGAAGTAGAAGAGACTTTAGGAATCCCGATGGAGGTAGAACCCTTGGACCAAGCACAACTAGAGGATATAGGTTTGCACACTTTTAGTGATGACCTTACTCATAGTTCTAGGGAATTTCCTAGTGTTGATGAATTGGAACCTCAACCTTTACACAACTTTTCATCCTTAGATTTACATCTAGGAGAAAAAAGAGGAACCGACCCACCCATCAACCAATATTATCCGGGTAGTTTTAGGATGAAGGAAGCCATTCACTCACCCCCTTCACCTCACGTGGCATATTCACACCCTAAGGGTGTGTATCGCTACTTTCACCCGCACTTAATCCTAAGTGTAGGGAAAACCTCCCCTATTTTTGTTAAATAAGGGTAGAGTCAGGCTCGTGACTCGAACAAAAACAAGCGCTTCTTGGGAGGCAACCCAAGCTTTATTTGCTTTGTGTGTTTATTTATTTGTTTGTTTGATTTTATTTGCTTCCGTATGTATGTTTAATTTTTATTATTATTGATTCATGTTCAAAACTAAAATTGTGAAAATGCTTTATTTTGTTTTTAACTTCGTCTTAACTACATATAAAGGTATTTTGCAAAAGATAAGTGTAAGGGAAAGTCAAATCGGTTTATTAGAACAAATGAACATGAATCATAATAATATTAAATTAACATACATATTAGTATTTGTTTGAGTCAAATGCTTGTATCGAGTCATAATGATGTTTTGCAGGATTTCCAGGAAGTAAGGTAAAGGTTTTTCCAGAAATTTTCCGGAAACTTAAAATGAAAATTTTTGTCAGGTCATTTCTGACGGCGTCAGATTTAATTTTCAGAAATTTTTGAAAGTTTTGTTTTTAAAAAGTTTTTATTAAAATCTCCAACTTATAATCTCCAGGAATCTGCAAAGTTATCATTCCACAAGCATTATATCCTTATATATAGATTTTATCCCGCCGATGTTATGCAGGTTTTCGTGTTTGTTTTCTCAGGTTTAACAGGTTATTTTGGACAAGGAAATGTTTTGAATCAAGCTTATGGCGATGCATTAGTCATGGAGCTTCAACATTCTCCTTGGAGGAAGATTTAACCGTGTAATTTCATTATCCACCGAGCGAATCAGGGGAGTATTTGATTTCATTCTTTTACTTTATGCTTTTACATTTGTTATTTGAACATTGGGGACAATGTTCATCTTAAGTGTAAGGGGAGGGTAAAAGTACGATACTTTAGAGAATACAATTACGCTTGATTTTTGTTTGTTTAATGGTAGATGTGTAATAAAACTGAGAGAAATACCTGTTAAGGCAATTTTAGTGCCAAATTTAAAATTTTTTACAACATTTAGGAGTGAAACTTTGGTCTTAATGAGCGTCTCATGGATAGGAGTTATATGACTAGCACAAAACCGTACCACTAAAAAATTTTCCACCCCCAAATATGTGAGGTTCGCCCCTAGAATTGGTAGGAAAAGCATTTATGCTATGATGTGTGTACCGGTAGCACTTAGATTCTAGAACTTGCGTTAGGACCATTCCGAGGCCACAAGTGAGACTACATTCGTGTAGTTAGATTTACTACATGATAAGAGGCATTAGGATTAACCCATTGTTTTACACCTGTGTTTTTGTTATAATTACTTTGGCTACATTGGTCAAGTAATTCTCCCACACCCTTTGCGTTGTACTCATTTTTTGTACACGATACCCCTAGTACACCCCTCAGAGCCTATCTTTTCGTTTCGACCTTTAAGCATTTTACTTAAAGGAAGAATTTGTTACACCCCACTTAAATGTACACCCAAAATCGCCTTAGCCTACCTTGAATGCACTCATTTTTTGTGCATTATTGTTACAACATTTGTTTAAACCCAAGTTAATTATCTAGTTGATTACATGGTTGCTAAGTCGAGTCATATCCTTGTACATATTGTTTTGGGACGATTGGGACTCATGGGTAAAGTACTAGTGTAATGGAGTAATGGGGAAGAACATCATTTATTACCCCCATATGTGCTAAATATTTTAAAAGTACTCCAAGTTTTTCAATTATCTTAATTCGAGTCATTAGATTAGTATTTGTAAAGTTATGTAAAAGTTCAAGTGTAAGGGGGATGCAATGCCCCTATGATGTATTATTTTGGATGGTAGGGCAAAAGTGTATGCAAAAAAAAAAAAAAAAAAAAAAAAAAAAAAAAAAAAAAAAAAAAAAAAAAAAAAAATCAAGAAAAACACAAAAAAAAAAACGAGAAAAAGAAAAATAGAAAAAAACATACGGACTACCATCCCGTTTCATTTTATGTTGTTTTATGTTTTTGTTTTTGTTTTTGTTATTTCATTTCTAGCTTAAGATCGAGTCTAGTCTTGGCTTAGTAACATTGTATAGTA
The DNA here is from genome assembly GCA_021014915.2 of Artemisia tridentata subsp. tridentata. Classification (NCBI taxonomy): domain Eukaryota; kingdom Viridiplantae; phylum Streptophyta; class Magnoliopsida; order Asterales; family Asteraceae; genus Artemisia; species Artemisia tridentata. The sequence continues at coordinate 217,960,187 of CP139507.1, forward strand.
CATGTAATTGATCAAGATCTTTAACTCGCCACCAGTAAAATATCCCTTATCCAACAAAACCATGTTTTCCTTTTCCCTACACCTAACGTTATAACCCATTTAAAAGCCCTCTTTGATAGTTTTATCTTTGGTGCTTACGCCTAGTGGAGGAGGTTTTCGATCCTTTCCCAAGCCTATGGTAATCTATTTGCTATGACAGGTAGTGAGAGATATTATCCGTTTTCATTTATGAGATTTATTTTGATGACACTTGAGAGATGTGAGTATCTAAACACTACTTGTGAGGTGCTAGTTTGTAATCTCCGTGCTTATTATGATTGAAGTGGAACGATTATTTGTTGTAATTACTTTTATGTTAGCATTAAATGACCCCTAACTTGTATTTTGATTAGAATAAAAGCGCATTTGCTTGAGGACAAGCAAATCTCAAGTGTAAGGGTATTTGATGAAGCGAAAAGTGTACCGCTTTTAAGGGGTCATTTAAGCCCTAAATCGTATTTATTTGATCAAATATTGCCCTAAATCGTTCCTTTTGTCATTTTAGGTACTTTTGAGGAGAAATCTGGAAAAGGAGGCATTTTGGACATTTTTGGAGCATAAAAGTGAAGAAAACGGCAAAGTCTCAAAAATCGGCTAAAAGTTACCTTTGACGGCGTCACAATTTACTCTGGACGGCGTCATGCCTGGGCAAGAAAAGTTGGACGTGAAATTTGCTCATGATAAGCCAGTGAAAATAGCATGTGAATTCTGACGGCGTCACGCTTAACTTGATCAAGGGCGTCACGGCTTAAATCAAAAGGGGACGGCGTCACGTTCAAGGTTCGACGGCGTCAAGCCTTGATAAGCCAGAATGGATTTTTGGAAGAGCTAAAGTGGGACGGCGTCAAGAAGGTCATCCGGGAACCCTAGAAGCGGCGAGGTGACGGCGTCACACTCCATAAGGTGACGCCGTCAGATCCAAAAATCTATATATAGTTTTCTAATTTTTTGTCATTAGTGGAGAACTTAGTGTGTGGAATTTTGGGAGAAAACCCTAAGACGATTTTAGCTTCTTTTTCAAGGCTTTTTACCTTGAGATCTTCCATGTTACATTGAAGATAAGTTATCAATTAATCATTCAATATGTCTATGTGTTGTTTGATTCTATCTTATTCTTGTCTTTTGTTTAACATGTTAGGCTAAATTTATCTTGTGTTTGCTTAGATCTAATGAAACCTAGTTATTGATTATTGGTTATTAGTGTGTTATTAGTTGTATTGGATGATTGTTTATCTATGTTAGGCTTAAGAAAACTGGCTAACTTCCTATTCGGTAACTTGCTTGAACGTCTTAAGAAACATGAACCAAATTCGTACTAAAGGTTTTTATGGTTGTATTTAATGCACAAGCGAATTCTAGTGATCCCATGTTAGGAGCTTCCTAGCCGGCTCGACATAGGAGTGAAGTAGGAGCTTGTAGAGTTGGGGAAGTAAGTACGCCACCCCACGAATGGTATTAAGGAATACACCCGTCATCCACGCGACTAATACACACTAATTAACCGGTAAAAGATAGTTAGGGAGTAAGGAAATCTAAGTAAACACATTTCTCTACACATAAGTTTCTCACCAACATTTTATTTTCAGTTATTTTATTTTATTTGCATTTGTAGTTATTTGGGTTAGTTGACTAGCAAATAATTCCGCCCACTCCTTCAAAACCGAGATTTTACTTGCTTTCATAAAAAATTATAAAAACATAAAAAGAATCTTCCTCAACCCTTAGACCTAATTAGAGTAGCCTTTCATACCTAACGAACACTATTCCCTGTGGAGAACGATCAATCCCCCGTACTTACCACTACACTATACTACATCGGTCAGGTACACTGCCTGGTGGGGTTGTAAGCCTCTTGAGATCCCTCGAGAGGTAAAACCTGTTGTAAGGTTACAAAACCACGCATCAGGCTACATGAATATCTTGTTGAGTAGCCATTGATGATGTTTCGTACGATAAAGTTGATGTAGGATCGTTGCAACGAAATAGGAGTTGTGGTTGTTGAAGGTTTAACTTAGTTGTTGTAGTGAAGTCTTGGTCTTTAGCTGAAGATCGATTGAGGTAACTTGCAATTTAGATAAACTACGACAATGTAGATAAAAGTAGCAATTTAGATAAAGTTACTAATTTCGACAAGACTACAACTTAGACAAGATCAAATGTTTACAATTTCGACAAAGTTATATAAATTGCCATTTAGATAAAACCACAATTTCTATAGACATCTTAATTTAGACAAAATTTATACAAATTTTGGCAAAATTTCAATTTAGATAGAAATGTGCAATTTATATAAAATTTGCAATTTAGTTAAAAATCTATCTAATTTATACAAATTAGAAGATATATTCCTTGTCGAAGTATTCTTCACACTTGTACAAGCTAGAGAATACCGAGTTCACGTTTGATATTGTAGAAATTAAGTGCAATTCAAATTTAGGTAAATTTATTAAGGTGCAACAAATTTCTAACAATTGCGATAGAAAAACCAAAAGCACAATTGCGATAGAGGTCCTAGCCAACTTTGCGATAAGTCCTAGCCAAATTTGCGATAGCCAATATTTGCGATAGATTTGACTTTCAGATTTGCGATAAAGTTGACTTTAACAATTCTGATAGAACCCTTTCAAAATTGCGATAACTTTCAACTTTTAGAATTGCGATAGGATGGTCTTTTCCAAAATTGCGATAAACCCTTGTTCCAGATTTGCGATAAACCTCAGCCCAGAATTGCGATAGAAACAATTCCTATAAACCCTCAAATCCAGATTTTCGATAAACCCTTAAATCTATCGAAATTCTTACACAAGAATTTCGATAAACCCTTTTTTCTATCAAAATTCTTATACAAAATTTTGATATTTGAGCAAGACGATGTAGATTCAACCGCAAATCACAACCAAACTTCGAGACCTTTTGCAACAATCAAAACACTTCAAAATCTCGAATAACCTTATAAAGACTAAGCCTTTATCGCCTATATTACTTTAGAACAATATTTCGATACAAACTTTAATCTTTTTAATGAGAGAACCAAGATTTGAAGCAAAGATTCGACTGAAAAAGTATCAAAACCCACTAAAAGTCACGTAAAAACTATTAAAGCTACAACCTTTAACCTTAAAAGACTTGTAAAAATGAAAGATGAAACACAAAAAGTACACGTTTTATTGAGGAAAAACACAACTTTTAAGCTTACTTTGATCGAAAAACGTAAACAACTAATTCCTAAATCGTTGTATGCCATGTTGATACCACTTGTTAGAACTAAGCTATCTACTTTATCACACACTAAACTATATTATACGATGCTACTCAAAGACAAGAACAAGATAAGAGAAGAGTTGTGATGTGGATCGTATGAAATAATACCGAAAGTTTATTAGCTTGTAAAGAAAGAAACAAACAAACATAAAGCACACACACACACTCTTACCTATACTAGACAATGAGGCACGCTAACTTATGTGGTGAGAGTGTGTATTTATAGTGCAAGTGGGACGCCCTAAGAGGTTTTCATTGGGATTTGAGTGGGCTTTTGTGGATTGGACATTTACATAGATATTTCTAACACATTAACTAGCAATAGCCCACTCTCCTAGACTTAGTTAATCCACGCGACACAAATGTTCTAATATTACAAATGACCATCACTTCACTTTCATAATTTAAATGCTAACAATATATATATATATATATATATATATATATATATATAGGGTATATATATATATATATATATAATATATATGCTAATAATATATATATATATATATATATAATATATACACAGGGTAAAGTTAAAATAAAAAGACAAATATCCGTACACTACGTAAAAAGATTTTATTTTTTTAATTTCGCGAAAAAATCCAAAAAAAATCTACAAGATCGGGTATGTTGGTGCATAAAACTTTTGTGAAAGAAGTTTTTCTAATTTTGATTTTTTATACGTTTTTTTTAATGCACAAAAAACGAATTTTAATTCACAAAAAAATTTTGATGCACAAAATTTTTAACTTATTTTAGTTAGATGCCCAATGTTATTTTGATGAAAAAAGTCAAAAGAAGTTGGGTGCAAAAACGAATTTTTAATGCACAAAAAAACGATTTAATGCGCAAACGTATTTTTTCATAATTTTATTTCGCAAAAAGTATCAACTTTTAGAAAAACTTCTTTCACAACTTTTTCATGCACCAACATACCCAATCTTTTGGAATTTTTTTAGAATTTTTCGCAAATTAAAAAAATATATATATATCAAAAAATCTTTTTGCCTAGTGTATGGATATTTGTCTTTTTATTTGATCTTTATCCTATACAGTAAAACTTCTATAAATTAATACTCGATAAATTAATAACCTCAATAAAATTAATAATTTGTCCAGTCCCAACTTGGGACCAGTATAAATTTGGACCCCAATCGATAAAATAATAAGATAATAATTTTTTTGAAACCCCAGTGTATATATATTAGTCCCAATGAAACTATAAATTAATAATTACTAAAAATTCCATATATATATGTATATATGTGTGTGTGAGATAGAGAGATATATACTTTAAAATCCTAAGATTGTTTAATAAAAATGAATCTATAGTCACTTGTTTTTTGTTGAACTTCAAATCTATATTGAGTTTATCTTAAAATCTCCTTATTGCACTAAAGAGTTGGTGCGTTGTCTTCTCGTATTGCAACAAAAAGTGTTAATATTTTCATTAAGTGTGAATGTGAACTCATAAAATGTTAATTGGAACTTGTTTTTCAAATATATTTTTTTGTCTTTAATGAGTATACATTGTAACTAGCTAGTGTATTAGACTTGAAAATTTAAAGGTCATACGTAAAACCTCTTTAAATTAATAAATTATTAATTTATCGATAAAATAATATCTCGCTAAATTAATAAAATATCTCGGTCCCAACACTATTAATTGATAGAGGTTTTACTGTATATATATATATATATATAGTGAGACTATATATATATATATATATATATATATATATATATATACTATATATATATATATATATATAGTGAGACTTTATTGCGAGAACCATCTTATCTGCGAGAACTGACAGAACCACCAAAAACATACATGCACGCCTTCAATAATTGTATTTTTGCACATATGTTCTAAAAACAACATATATGTTTTAAAAAAAACATGGTTGTTTTAAAGAATTTGATAAGAAATTGGAAATACAAAATTTTTCTTTGAAGGTGTGTGCATGTATGTTCTTATAAGGCGTGCAATGACAATATTGCGGCCGTGTGTAAGGTTTTTGTGAAAAAATAGGATGATTTCATGATGATATTGAAGAACATAGGTGGATACTTACGATTATTGATGATTTGCATGTATTTTTATTTTATTTTAAATTGCGTGCATGTATGTTTTTTTGTGGTTATGTCAGTTAGAAAGTCTCCCTATATATATATATATCTCTTCAAATGAGCTTGGATTAGGGAAGACTTAATGATATAAACCGATAAGGGTTGCTTGTTTTTTACGGGAAATTTACAGCAGCGGTCATTAGTAGAATGCGAAAAAAAATTTGGCTGGAAGGGACAAAGTCCTTGCCCATTTTATATCTTTTTTAGTTACATATTATCAATTGCAATATTTTACTTGTGTAACTGCATCTACTTTCTCATATATGTCGAACGTACATTAAGGGTGCATTAATTTAGCTACAAAAATACAAGGGTGAAGGGTGTTCTCGTAAAAAGGATCGCGAAAAACTCATTTATCTGAAGACCAGTGACGAAGCCAGGAATCTTCACTCGGGTGGGCCGATACAAAAATAAAAGTTCAAGAAAATAAATACATTAATCGTGAAACCTTATTACTAACATGTATTAATGTCTAAGAGTATAATAACCAATGATTTTTTTATAAATTACGCTTCTTAGTCAATATAACTTGTTAATCATAATGTTAAGAATTATTGTTAACAATAGTATAAACTAAAGTAGTAACACAACAAGTAAAAATTAATGATATAATGTTATTCAATCTTACATACTTGAAACCAAATAATATATCCATAAACAAAAATAAAGGATGCGGATGAACAATTAGCATATACTTAAAATACTTAACTGCCAATTGCCAATGTCAAGTTGAATGGGCCCAAAATAGTTTGGATGAGGTATTCTTTTTATCTTTGGATAAACCAAAAGTAAATAAATGAGAGACTAAATACGTTACAATATTAATAACCAAAATCCTTTTTGGGTGGGCCTTGGCCAACCCAAGCCATAAGCTGGCTCCGTCACTGCAGAAGACATGTTCCATATAGATATATTGTCATAGTCAATGGTGATGACAAAAACTAATTTTTAGAGGGTGATGTGTGAGAAGCTCTTAAAGCATAGAATAAGTTCTAACATTGTTTAATGTGTGACCAGTGACCAGTCATTGCGTTCCTTTTGTGCTCCTTTAATTGCCATTTTCAAACAAGTTGAAGAAAGTCTAAATGAATTCCATGTTTACAGCCTGGGGTATCGTGGTGTCATTCATGGCGTCAAACCCACCAGCCCAAAATGTCGAACGGCTCACCACTACCAATCTGGCGCCAAGGGTCCTCGCGCCGTATTTGCTAGCCGACGCCATTCTCATTTTTTTTTCTTTTCTGACCAAAATTCGACCGTTGGATTATATTGGAGAAGAAAGGGAGCGTTTGGTAACGGTAATACTACCGTTTAGAAGTGATTTTCAAAAAAAAAAAAAAAAAAAAAAAAAAAAAAAAAAAAAAAAAAAAAAAAAAAAACCTATAAATACCCTAACAAATCACACACACTTCCAATATATTTCATAACATCCTACTATCTACTTTTCTCAATTTTTTTCCAACCAAAATGAATCCCAACTCACCATGGATTAACAACTGTTGATCCCAATTGAGCTTCACGATCTTATTAATTACTTTAGATAAATCTAAGGTAATCGGTATAGAAACTGATCTTGAGTTGTATATCAAATATTATGCGGAAACTAATACTTGATCTTAAGAAGAATAAACACAAATGAATTCTCAAACAACACTTCAATATATTAATACGATTGCTCTGAATAGCAATAGGGTTACAAGAAACCTTGAAGTGTAAAACAATACGTATGCTAAGATAATCAATCAATCGATGTCTAACTCTAACCCTAGAACCTCCTTTTATAGCGTAAGGAGTCCTAGTCGGTTTACAAGACTTCCTATACAAGAAAAATATTCATACGTATCTTTTCTATACTTATCTTAACATACTTTACATAATTAATAAGCAGCAGAGTAATCCTTCTAGCAGCAGAGTCCTCGTGAGCTAGCAGCAGAGTTACACTATGCCTATTATCCAAAACAGCAGAGTTATCAAACCAGCAGAGTTATTGTGCTAAACAGCAGAGTCACATAACTATCAAGCAGAGTTGTAATTCTCGAATCAGCAGCATTTCAGACCCAACAATCCTCCCCTAAACTTGATATTTTTCTCCAAAAATCATCAAGTTTCCTTCAATCCAAATAACCACCAGGAGGATGCTTCCAAACATCTTACTGTTTTGAAACTTGTGATACCAGCAACTTTTTATACTTCTCAATCAGTTCTTTTGCTTGATGATCTGCATCAAATGGTCTTTGTAGTGTCAACTTACCAGGTTGCAACATTTGATACAGAATAGATGTACTGTTATTGATAACATAATCCTTCTCCACAAGCATATATACAGTCACACCTATGCATGATAAAACATGAACTCCACAACTTTGATATAAGTACCACTTCTGAACTGTAGAGCTCAGTAACTTCTTCCATTCAATACTTCTTTCATCTGGTTCAAACATGTTCTTCAAGTAGTAATAATTTAGTCTCTCATACACTATCTCTGGTCTAGTATCTCCATACTTCATCTTGTACAAATTCCAGAGTTGAGTAATATCATCTCTATCCATGTAGTGCAACATCTGAGAAAAACTAATATATCCCACACTTGAACCATTTGATCTCTTTATAATCCAGCATACTTGACTATCAGCTAAAACATCATGTGAATATGAAATAATTGGATACTTGATTGATAAAGGAACTTCATTGAGTAACCCAGGTTCCTCTTGAGTGTCATGAACTGTAAGATCCATAATCTCTTTCATATCAACATCAGTCACTTTGTTAATATCATGCTCATCATTCACTTCTTCTTTCTCTGACTCACTATCACTCATCACTACAGATTGAGTTCTTCTCCTCTTCCTACTCACCTGTTTTACTCTCCTTCTATACCTCTTTGTACCAGCAGAAGATTCAGTCATTTCTTCAGTTTCAACAACAACTTCCTTCTCCTTCTCAACATCAGGTACAATTGGTTTTGAAACACTTCCACTTCCAGATGCTTTCACATTTTCAGATCCCATAACCTCTGGAGTTCTTTTCTTTTCAGAAACTTTTCTTGGATTAAGTTTAGCATAAGTTTCATAAAATTCTTTTTCAATTAAGTGATCTGCCTTACCCTTAAAATCCTTCATCTGATAGTTTCTAGCATTCTTCAAATAGTACTTCATGTCTTTAACCAATGCTTTCCTTGAAGATGACTTTTGCTTGTAACTATGCTTTTGTGCCTCTTTAATCCTTAAAATCAGCTCTTCCCATTTAGTCAATCCATTCTTTCTAAGTATGAACTCAACAAGCTCTTTTGTCTTTTCAGCTCCATCCAACTGCTCATCATTTGATATCAGCCTAGCTTCACCTCGTACAATCATATCAGAATCAATGAAATATTGCAATTGTTCATCTAATTCTTCTTGACTAACTTCATTGACTGTAGAGCATTCCATAAATTCAAACTGATTTCCTTCTTCTTCAGCTGCAACTCTTCTTGCATATTCTTCATCTTGAGCAATTTGAGCTTGTTCATCAGCCAACTTTTTCATCCTTTCAAACTTTTCACTTGATTCAGCAACAGGTTGTTGTTGTTGTTGTGATGGTGTGGGTGTTTTATCTGCTTTGTTCATGTTCAGCAACACTTGAGCTAAAGTCATCTGTTCATCATCTGAATCAGCAGAATCATTTACTCCAGCAGAGTCCTTTACACCTGCACTCTGCTCAATCTCATCAGCAGAAACCTTCAACCCATCAGCAGAGTGTTCTGCACCAGCAGAGTCAACCTTTCCACTCTCATTACCAACATTTTCAACAAAATCCTTTTCAACCTCCCCTGAACCTGTCACATCCTCTTGATCCTTATCATTCAAATCAGCCTCTTGATCATTCCTCCCCTGTTTGGAAGCATCCTCTTCCAAACTTGGTTTGGACCTCTTGTTGAGCCTCCCCTCAAGGTGTGTAACCCTTAGCTTAAGCCTCCTTATTTCAGCACCTTGAGTAGCTCTGACTGTCTTTAACTCCTTTCTTAGATCCAGGACCTCCTTTGACAATTTGGTACAATTTTCCGTCAATTCTTTCAATTGTTTCATGATATCCTCACAACTTCGGTCTGTGTAACCTGACCCAAGAGGTTGATCACTGGAATTGACATTTTGTACAGGTGTTTTAGCCGTCAAATCATCAGTTTCAAGTTCAATTCTAGCATCAACACTTCGACCTGTGTAACCTGGTCCGAGAGGTGTATCATTTGCAATGTCAATATGTACATTAGTGTCCATCAATTCAATAGTTTCATCCCTGTCCTCATCACTTCGAGATGTGTTACCTTCTCTGAGAGGTGAATCTTGGGACACAAACTCAGTCTCATCCCTAGGATGAACATCTGAGCCCCCCATAGAAGCCATGTGGCTGGGGTTACCACCAGTTGTGTCAGGTTCCTGAGAACCTGCTACAAATGATGTTGCCATGGTTGAGGTCTTAATTATGTTGACACTGTCCTGTTCAACTACTAAGTTGGAAACAGTAGTGCCAGCCTCTTCCATCATGATACCTCCAACACCTGTATCAGCCTCATCTGCTACCATACTGACATTGGCCTGAGGTTGCACAATGCCCTCTTGGGAATTCCTAGGTGATTGGGTGTTTTGGGTTTCATGTGACACTGATGCATTCAAACTTGTTGATGAGGATGTGTGATGGGAAGCTGTGGGTGTTCCAGCCTCTTCATCCTCATTTACTTCAGCCACTACATTCAAGATATGCTCAGTTAAGGGAGTAATAACACCAGAAAATCCTTTCCCATTCTTCTTTAAAAAGGCAAACATCTTGATGGCCATTCTACTACAGGGCTCAACATGTACATGCCTCAATGGTTCCCTCAGCTGTCTGTTTATTATAAGTTGTAGAAACCTTGGGTACAAGTAAAACTTCTTTTTAACAAACTTCTTCAACCCCTCAAATATCATTCCAGAAAAATCAAAGGGCTGCCCTGTAGCTAAACATACCAAAGCCATAGCTTGAGAAGCACTAAACTCATTCCATCCACCTATTTTGGGAAACAAGCAGTGTTGTAGAGTATGCAGTAAAAACTTCCAATGTGGACAGAGACGACCTTTCAATAATGTACTACCAGCCTCAGGTCTCTCATATCCAAAAGTCTCAAGCTCAGTCATAACTACTTCTGAGGTAATAGTAGGGGGTGTTGGGGTGCCTGATAAGCGCAAACTTCTCTTAATTGTGGTTTCACTAACTACAATATTCTCCCCATCTACACTACCTACCAATCGTTCCTCACCATCTAGTACATCCAACCTAACAGTTGACCAAAATTGCTTCATATGAGATGTATAAATGGTAGGATCAGCTGTTAACGCATACCTTAACTTCGAAGCACTCAGGAAATCCATAACCTCATAAAATCCATCAGCGGCAGTAACCTTACTGAGAAATGCTATCTGATTGTGTTCTTCCGGAAACGTTCTTCGAGCCATTTGATTTGGGGGTTTTGGGTGAAATGATATTAATTGTTGTTCTTGGGTGAAAATGGAATGTAATGCGAAGCAACTGAAATGGAATGAGATCAAATTGGTGAAAGACACCGATTTAATTCAATTTAGGTTTAAGAACGCGCCAAAAGTTACAGTTTGACCCTTCAACTTTCAAACTCATCAGCAGCGTTATGAAAGTGTTGACCTAAAGTCAACATTCCCAAAATCTTTAAAATCACCTCCTTAAATACAATACCAACCCTACATTTAACTCCATAAATCCATAATCTCGAAACAAAATCCCCAATTCACAACCCTAACTCAATAACAATCCAACATGAGTTCTTCAAAAACACCAATCATTGAAATATCTTCAGATTCATCATCTGATGATTCACAAGGTTGGGCCAGTTACTTTCCTAAGAAGGCATCCACATCGCAACAAAAAGGAAAAGCAATCAAGGAAGAATCATACTCCGATCCACTCCCTTCAACACCATCGTCATTCGAAGATTCAAGCGATGAAGAAACAGCAAATTGGCCTGGGAAACAGCAAGGTTGGCCAAAACACATGACTTACTATCAAGGTGCTTGGGAAATCATCCCTCCAAAACATCCAATAACCGCTGAACTTCAGAGACAAATGGAGAAAGCCGCAGCCGACTTTGCAAAGAGTGTCCACATTCCACATCCAAAGCCAAGTCCGGTTGAGAAGAAACCCTCTGTGCCAAAGAAGAAAAATCAGCAGAAGAAAGCAGCTCCCTCTACCAGTCAGCAGCAAAATCCACCACCACGTTCAGTGGTACTTGCACTCCCCTGCCCAAGGGTGTTTGAAGCCATGGGCACCAGGGGACCGCGTAGCAAGGTCATGCCAGAATTTGCTAAGATGTAGGTTGTGAATCAATGTAGCTTGTTGTCTTTTGATGTTTCTTTTGAATGATGGTTGTAGGAAAACTTTCTCTGTACTTTGCTTATGGAATGAATGAACCTTTTAATTTTCCTTGCTTTACTTGAGTATTTGTGTATGTATCTGCAAAAAGGTTAGTAGCAAACAACAAACACAAGCAAGAATATTCCAAAAATAGCAGCAGAGTACCATAGCAACAGACAACTAAACAACTTAACAAACAGCAAATTTTGACTTAACAAACAGCACAAATCCTTACAAAACTTTACAAAAACATACAGAGATAAGACGGTTTAAGATTTAAAGATTGATCATACCAATACTAGCAACTAAAAATTGAAACCTACTTATGTCAAAACTTTTGGTAAGTAGATCAGCAACATTATTGTCAGTATGTATTTTAACCACTTGAATTAGCTTTTTCTCATAGCAATCTCTAATAAAATGATGTCTTATCTCTATGTGTTTTGTTTTAGAATGAAAAACAGGATTTTTGATAATACACATTGTGCTGTTGTTGTCAATGAAAATTTTTGTGTTCATAAAATTGTACCCATAATCCAGCAATTGGTTCTGTATCCAAAGCACTTGTCCACAGCAGCTAGAAGCAGCAACATACTCTGCTTCAGTTGTCGAATTAGCCACCACTGTTTGTTTCTTACATTGACAAGAGATCAGTCTATGTCCAAGGTACTGACAACCTCCAGTGGTTGATTTTCTGTCCATAGTAGCTCCAGCATAGTCACTATCTGAGTATGCTTTTAAGTCAAATGGTGAATTATTAGGATACCAAAGACCCAATTTTGGTTGACCCTTTAGGTACCTAAAAATTCGTTTGACTACTTCCAAGTGTGAAACTTTTGGGGACACTTGGAATCTAGCACAAGCACACACAGAGAACATGATATCTGGCCTTGAAGCAGTCAGATACATCAATGAGCCAATCATTGACCTGTACAGATGCACATCAACCTCTACTCCATCTTCATCTTTGAGCAAAGGCTTGTTCTTATCCATGGGTGTCTTTGCTGCCTTCACATCCTTGAATCCAAATTTCTTTAACATATCAGCCACATACTTGTCTTGGCTAATAAAAATCCCATCTGACTTCTGCTTAACTTGTAATCCTAGAAAGAAAGTCAGTTCTCCCATAGAACTCATCTCAAACCTGCTGTGCATAAGCTTCTCAAATCCTTCACATAACACCTTATTTGTAGACCCAAAAATGATATCATCTACATAAACCTGAACAAGTAGGATATCCTTTTTGTCTTTCTTAATGAACAATGTTTTATCAATGGTTCCTCTGCTAAAACCATTATTCAACAAATACTGAGATAAGGTGTCATACCAAGCTCTAGGAGCTTGATGTAGTCCATACAGTGCTTTCTTCACTTTGTAGACCCTATCAAGATACTTAGGATCTTCAAACCCAGGTGGTTGCATAACATAAACCTCTTCAGGTATCTTTCCATACAAGAAAGCACTTTTCACATCCATTTGATACACAGGAAAATTCTTGTATGAGGCATATGCCAAGAAAAGTCTGATAGCCTCCAGTCTTGCAACTGGAGCAAATACCTCATCATAGTCTATCCCTTCTTCCTGAGTGTATCCCTGAGCCACCAATCTAGCCTTGTTTCTGATAACAATACCTCTTTCACCTCTTTTACATCTGAACACCCATTTTGTACCAATTGCCCTTTTTCCATTAGGCAAATCAACTAAGGTCCAGACCTCCTGAAGCTTGAACTGCAGCAACTCCTCTTGCATAGCTTCAACCCAACTTTCATCTTTCAAAGCCTTGTGAATGGTTTTGGGTTCTTCTTGAGATAAGAAACAGGCAAACATGCAATTCTGTAAATCCTTGTGGCTATTCCTCTTCTAAAGTGTTTGGGCAAACAATCCCTGATCAAGCAAATCACTCAACCCTTTTGACTTACTTCTGGTCTGAACAGTAGAGTGAACATCACCAATTATCTGATCCTTTGGATGATTCTTGTGGATTCTGGTTGTAGGAGTGGGACTAACAGGTATATCAGTCTCCAAGTTTGATAAATCACCTTTAGCACCAAAAACATCAACAACTTCATCATCAGTATCCACATACACTTCCTCTAATTCAGGCATCTCATCAGCAGAATCATCATCAGAATTACCATTTTTATGAGTAGAGTCTTTGAGTTCAGCAGCAGAGTTACCAAGCTGAACAGCAGAATGTTTTGCCTTAACAGCAGAGTGCTTTGGCTTAACAGCAGAGTGTTTTGGCTTGGCAGCAGAGTTAAGAGAACTGCTGCTTGGTATATTCCCTTGAATTTCATCAACTTGTGACTCTTTATTCCTTTCCTTATCATCATTCTTGACATCATGAGAAGGTTCATCAACACCTTCTACATTAACCTTTGGTAATTCTTTATGAACAGCAGCATCATCTGAACTCTTTCCCTCTTTAGGAGTGAAGTACTGATCAAACGTGCTCCTTTCAATCAAAACAAACTCCTCTGCAGTCTCATCCTTCTTTGCTTGTGTACCTGCATTGGGGTTAGTTTGTGTACCTGCAGACATGTTAGTGGTACCTGCAAGGACTGGTTGATAATTCATACTCTTGGTTAAAGAATCAATATCAAACATCCACTCAGGACCTTTTCCATCAACATTAGGTGTGGTTTCTCTAATTCGAACATGCAAATTTTCCACCACATGCCCAGTTCTTTGATTGAAAACCCTAAAAGCCTTACTTTCAGTAGAGTATCCAACAAAGTAACCTATGTCTGCTTTCTCATTGAACTTGCCTAAGTGGTCAATGGTGTTTAAAATAGTGACAGGACACCCAAATGGTCTAAAGAAATCTATCAGAGGTTTCCTACCATGCAATAACTCATAAGGGGTCTTATTGTGAGGTTTGACTATCTTAGTTCTATTTTGCACATAACAAGCAGTGTTGACTGCTTCAGCCCAAAAGATAGTGGGTAACTTAGACTCTGACAACATAGTCCTAGCAGCCTCAATTAATGTTCTATTTCTCCTCTCAGCCACACCATTTTGCTGAGGAGTTCTAGCCACACTAAATTGTCTAGTTATCCCTTTTTCCTCACAGAACTGATTCATCACTTGATTCTTAAATTCAGTTCCATTGTCACATCTGATGATCTTAACCTTGTGATTAAATAGGTTTTCTATCCTTGTTATAAAAGCCTTAAGAATGCCAGCTGTCTCATTCTTAGTTGCTAAAAAGAATACCCAAGTAAACCTACTGAAATCATTAGTGACCACTAAGCCATACATCTTTTTATTCAAACTATGCACATATGTAGGTCCAAATAAGTCCATGTGTAACATAAACAAAGGTTCAGTTATAGAATTCACCAATTTGGACTTACAAGATGCTCTATGTTGCTTTCCCATTTGGCAAGCAACACAGACTTCAGGATTCTCAAAGACCTTTGAAGGCAATCCTCTGACCAAGTTCCCTTTCACCAACTTGTTGATAGCCTTGTAGTTCAAATGTCCAAGCCTTCTGTGCCATAGTTTGGATTCATCAACAGTGGCTTTGGCAAACAGACAAGTCAAATCTCTTTTGGGAATAATATTCTTTATATCCACACTGTATATATTGTCATGTCTAGGGACTTTAAGAAGAACCAATTTATCATCAGGTATCTTATAGTCAGGAGACAAGACAAGACACTCAGTATCGGTAAAAAGAACAAAATTCTTCCTGTCACACATTTGTGAGACACTAAAAAGATTGAACTTGAGACCATTCACCAAATACACTTTTTCAAAATCCAATTTTCCAGTTCTGATGATGCCTTTTCCAACGATTTTTCCACCTTTAGGGTCATTCCCAAAGGCCACATAACCACCATCCAAAGCTTCAAAATTCTCCAAGTTGCTTTGGTCTCCAGTCATATGTGAAGAGCATCCACTATCAAAAATACATTTGTCCTTTAGCTCCTTTTGTAGATTGCCCTGCACAAAAAGTAAGAGAATTAGTTTCTCTTGGGGATTCAAGCCATTACTGACTTGGATCTACCTTGTGCATCAAAGTAGCCAAATTTCTTCAACTGCATTGGTGCACTGCTGTGTCTGAGAACATGATCTAAAACTTTAACTTTTGGTTTCCAGACCCAGCAAGCTGAGGCTTTAACAGCATAAAAATGATTGCCTACAACAGTATCAGTAACAACTTTAGGCAAAACAGCAGAGTCAGCCTTAACAGCAGAGTTTGCCTTTTCAGCAGAATCAACTTTTTCCTTCTTAATGGGCACTGTTGATGCAATAGGAGAGATAACTCTAGAAGTACCATCTCTCATCAAAACTTCCCTAGGAACCATGTTTCTTTTAGGGTGAGGGTGAGTCTTTCTAGCAGAGTTTCTATGGTTCACCTTAGTGTACTGGTTCCAAGCTGGTTTCTTATAGCACTCATCTTGCAAATGTTCAAAGCTACCACAGCAATAACATGCCTTCTTAAGTAATTGAAAGTCAGTACCTAATTTGTGTGAAACTAGGTTGTTCCAATTTCTCTGGTTTCCCCTAGGCAAGTTATTTGTTCTTTTTGGATATACTCTAGGTGTTTTATCAAACTCAGCCATTTTCCTAGAGATACCTTTACCAAACCTAGGCTTAACAAAATCAACCTTTTTAGCCCTAGGTACTTTTGATTCAACAACAGTAGGAATTTCTTCCTTTTTGTTCTTAGAGGTTGAATCAGATTCTACTTCATCATCATCACTGTCAGACACCCAATCTTCAATAAGAGGTGCTTCATCATACTTCTTTACCTCAACCTTAGGTGACTCTTTTTCTTTTTCATTAGTTTCAACAACAGGTTTACTAATTTCACCTACAGGTTTTACCCCAGACTCAGAGATGAAAGTTAGTGTCCTAGTAGGAGGAGCATTGGCACTAAGCTTATTAGGATGAGAAACAGCATTATATCCTAAACTAGTAAAGTGTCTTCCTAATGGTTTACTGAGAATGTCAGTGGCAAATTGTTGTTTTTCTATCATAACAACATGTTTTTCAGTCTCACTCTTAGCTGAATCTCTAGCCAGTTCAGCCTGTTCTACTTTTTCCAAAAGAACCTTAATCTCATCATCTTTTATGATAATTTCATTTTTCAAGACAGTGATCTGATCAAGGTATTCAATTTCAGCCTTTTTATAAAATTCTAGTTTCTCTTCTAAGTTCTTTAAACCATATGCATAACTAAGATTATCTAGCTTAATTGTATCATTTTCCTTTTTAAGGTTTCCATAGCTAGACTCAAGCATCTCAATTTTATCAGAACATGATTTAAAAGAACAAGTTGAATCATTGGATACCTCTGAGTCTGATCCAGAAGAAGAATAGGCCATGAGAGCAAAATGCTGTACTTCAGGTTCCTCTTCAGCTACCAATGCACAATTTGGACCATCCTCAGCAAGATCACTCCAATCAAAATCACCTAACCCATCACATGATACCATAGCAGTAGTGGAATTTGGCTCTTCATCAGCAGACTTCTTGAAATTCTCATTGCTTCTTTTTGGTGCTTTGCATTCTCTTGCAAAGTGTCCCTTCTTTCTGCAGTTAAAACATTCAGCCTTTGACTTGTCAAATCCTACACTCTTATTCCTTCTGAACTTCATCTCTTTCCCAGTGCGTTTAAGAAACCTTCTAGCCCTCATTGTTAACATTGCAAACTGCCATTGCATGTCAATTTCCTCAACATCATCAGGATCAAGTTCATCCAGATCTTGAGGCATGACTGAAGTACTTGTAGTAAGTTCAGCCAAATAAGCACAAATTGCAGCATCACTGATAGTGTTGGTGTTAGTGGAGTCAGCAGCAGAGACATGTGAACCAACAGCAGGAGCAAAAGCACCAGCAGCAGAGTGTTGTTCTTGATGTCTACCAGTAGTCTTGTTGCTTGAGGAAACAAAAGCAAGATTATTTGTGGTAGATGATGAACTTGACAATCCTTTAACTTCAGATTCATACACCTTCAAGTTGTTATACAGATCATCCAATGTCATAGTATCAAAATCTTCCTTATGTCTCCAAACCACTGTATGAGTGTTCCATTCAGAAGAGAGACTTCTCAGAAACTTTAGATTGACATCCTCTTGAGATGGCTCAATCTTCAACAGAGCCATCTGACTGGTTAGCTTATGAAGTCGATCATAAGTTCCTTCAATGTCCTCAGAACTTGAAGCAGTGAAAGTTTCAAACTGATGCTTCAGTAGATTCTTTCTTGATTTCTTTGTAGCTTCATTCCCACCAAATCTAAGTTCGATTGCTTCCCATAACTCCTTAGCAGACTCAATATGATTAAAGCTCAATTGATAATCATTAGGTATTCCCATCATGAGAATACTGTGAGCCTTAACCTCCAATCTTCTCTGTGCTTTCTCCTCACTTGTCTTGAGAGTCAAGACTGATCCAGTAGCAGTCTTGGTTTGCACAGTGTCTCCATGAACAATAACTTCCCAAAGTGAGTAATCAACCATTCTTATGTACTGTTAAATCCTCATCTTCCAGATCTCATACTCTCCAGGCTTGAGCATGGGAACCCTTGATGCAGTAACCATGTGTGTAGAGTCAGAGTCCATTGCTTACAGTGATGATTAGCAAATCTTGTATTCAAAAATTCTTCTTGGTACCAGTTTCTAGATCACAAGCTTTGATACCACTTGTTGATCCCAGTTGAGCTTCACGATCTTATTAATTACTTTAGATAAATCTAAGGTAATCGGTATAGAAACTGATCTTGAGTTGTATATCAAATATTATGCGGAAACTAATACTTGATCTTAAGAAGAATAAACACAAATGAATTCTCAAACAACACTTCAATATATTAATACGATTGCTCTGAATAGCAATAGGGTTACAAGAAACCTTGAAGTGTAAAACAATACGTATGCTAAGATAATCAATCAATCGATGTCTAACTCTAACCCTAGAACCTCCTTTTATAGCGTAAGGAGTCCTAGTCGGTTTACAAGACTTCCTATACAAGAAAAATATTCATACGTATCTTTTCTATACTTATCTTAACATACTTTACATAATTAATAAGCAGCAGAGTAATCCTTCTAGCAGCAGAGTTACACTATGCCTATTATCCAAAACAGCAGAGTTATCAAACCAGCAGAATTCTTGTGCTAAATAGCAGAGTCACATAACTATCAAGCAGAGTTGTAATTCTCGAATCAGCAGCATTTCAGACCCAACAACAACATGCTCAACGACCCGTCGAACCAAATGACGGGCTCGTCTTCAAATCCGGCCAACAATCTGGGCTCGTCTTCGAATCCATACAATCAATTGCCTTACTTTCTGTAAAACCCTCAAATTACCGCAGCGGAACAGTAGTGTCAAGGGGGTATTACTTCATAATATAGATCAAGGTATAGAAAACGACCTCTAAATGAGACGTTTTGAAATGTTACCATTCGAATTATTAGAATCGGAGTTAAACAAGAGATTCAAAGTATAAAGTTACATAGATGTTTTCAAGATGTATCGAATGGTAAAAATAAAGATAAGAGTCTCCAAGTATGCAAATGACTCTAAGATCTATGCATCCAGTATCGCCTTAATAAACCTGAGATAAACATGCTAAAAAGTGTCAACCAACGGTTGGTGAGTTCAGAGTTTAGTTTAACTGTAAAGCATTTGAACAAAGATTTCACAGCAAAGGCATTGTAAATCCACTCAGTCCCAAGCCCCGCCCATACAAGACTTGCAACCTGTGTGTTTACAACCCACTGCTAAAGTATGAGTAGGATATAAGTGTATAGTTTAAATAGTAAAGCATTTGAATAAAGTTTCCACAGCAAAGGCATTGTAAATCTACTCAGTCCCAAGTCCCGCCCATACAAGACTTGCAACCTGTGTGTTTACAACCCACTGCTAAAGTATGAAGAGGACATATGTGTATACGATATATATATGAGCACTTAATGTAATGAATAGCAGCCAACTAAACCTCCTGACTGCGTATAATGTATCATGTGTATCCTCGATTATATTCACCCAATGCCTTGAACTTTGGACAAAGGGTGGGGGCGTCAGCCCGATAGTTACTATCAATACCTCTCCAACGGCTCCTATCCAGGAGTTAAACAGTTGCTAAGAATGATGTGTATAAGAATAAGTTTAACCTATTAAGGCACATATCGTAATAAAACTACACATCATGTCCAAAAAGTATAAAAGCGTAGCGTATCATAAATGTTTTGAGTAATTGCATACCAGTGCAAATCATGTATTTGATAAACGAGTAAAGTAATTTAAGCACGTATCTCCCTCAAATAGTTTAAAATGAATAAAAGAGTAAGAGTGGGGCTATGACTCACCTTAGCTGTAAAGGTCAAAGTAATATTATGTCAAATGTATCACGGGAACGGCTCCAACACACGACCTGAATAATAGGGAAGTCTGAGATTTCGATGGTTTAAGATTGACTGGATGTGAATAATGATTGTGAAAGAATATCGGATAACGAATTGGATTGTGATGAGAATGAATGATATACTTAAAGTTCAAAAATAATATTATATATAATATTATCATGTTTTTATGTTTGTTGAATCTGTAATTATCGTCTCTTCAAAAGTTGGTGGATGATAAGTTATGTGTATTCGTTAAAAGTCCGTTATATAAACATTAACGTAAGTTTTGTTAAATAACGAGTACGAAATGTAAAAAGGACTGTTTACGAATGAATATGCATAAAATCATTGGTGGAAAAGTAAATAAATAAGTTACTGGTTGGTCCTTGAATTTATACAAAATTTACACTTTTAACCCTAACGGTGAAACATTTGCACCGTTAGTCCTTCGTTAGGAAATATTTACATTTTAACTCCAAAAGGTTCCAATATGTCATTTTATGACTTATGTTTACTGTTTTACCATTTCCTACCCACAAGTTATTAATTTGACAGTTTAATACCTAATTATCCGAAAGTTACAATTTTAACCCTAATAGTAAATATGTTTTGCATTTTTAGTCCAAAATTCACAAAAGTTATATAATAAAATTTCCGAAAGTTATATTAGCCCTAAATAGCTTATTTGAGTTTGTAAAAACTGCTTATTCAATAAAAGAGCTTATTTTTGGCTTATTGGGCTTTAACGAGTGAAATATAAAGCCCAATAAGAGTTTATGATCCGAGGGGTTTCAAACGGGTTTGGGCCTGGATTTGGGCTAATTTTATTGGTCTAAAAACATAATCAAAGTGCTTAAATGAACTGCTTATTCGAATGGCTTATTTATGGCTTATTGACATAGCTTATTAGATGAGGTTATGGACAAACGAGTGATGTATTTTACTCAACATGTTATATGAATAAAACGATTTAAATGAGCCCCTTTTCTAGTCGAATAACAAGAGGTCCGAAAATAAATAAATGGATTTATATACGTACGATATTCAAACTGAGGACAAAATGTGTCTCGTTAAGTGTTACATAAGTGTCGAATAAATATAGAAATCGATTATCTAGCCATCCATAATATAGGAGGTCATATGCAATAATAAAATGATATACGAATACTCAAAAAAATAAATGGAAAGCTTAGAAAGGATCGAACGAAACAAATAGAAAGTGCATGAATTTATAAAACATAAGAATGTATGGTTTTGAGTTCCGAATGACTTACAATGCCTAGAATGGTGGTGATAAAGAGTGGAAATGGACTAGAACACGGATAGAATACACGTCTCTTGTTAGAATGGCCACAAATGAATCGAGTTCGACTAGAATGTTTGCAAAATGAGTCCGAATGGCTAGGAGATTTGCTCCTGTTCTTGAGAGGCTCGAATAGGGAGAAAACACTTAGAATTTTTAGGTGTGAATGGGAGTTAATGAGGGAGTGATATATGTGTGTGTCGTGTATATGTATATAAGTATGCATGCATCTAGTCGACATTTAATGTATAAAATGCACAAGTTGGTGATCGAATGAATGGATAGGGAACACAAAGAATAACTGATGAAGCGAAAAGTGTACCGCTTTTAGGGGGTCATTTAAGCCCTAAATCGTATTTATTTGATCAAATATTGCCCTAAATCGTTCCTTTTGTCATTTTAGGTACTTTGGAGAAGAAATCTGGAAAAGGAAGCATTTTGGACGTTTTTGGAGCATAAAAGTGAAGAAAACGACAAAGTCTCCAAAGCTGCTGGAAAAGTACACATGACGACGTCAAGGATTGCTCCTGACGGCGTCACGGCTTGGCAAAAGAGGTGGATATGACAAATACACGTGACGCGCCAGAGAGTTTTACATAAGGAAGTCTGACGGCGTCACCCTTTAAGGTGATCAAGGCCATCACGGTTTAAGCTAAAGAGAGACGGCGTCAAGCCCTATTCTGACGGCGTCAACCCTTGATAGGCCAGAGCGGATTTTGGAGGATTAAAGGGGGATGGCGTCAAGAAGGCCATCAAGAAACCCTAAACGCGGCGAGGTGACGGCGTCAAGCTCTATAACGTGACGCCGTCAGATCTGTTTTCCTATATATACTTTCATAATTTTTAGTCATTAGTGTGCAACTTTGTGAGGAGAAACCCTAAGACGAATTTTCTGCCATTTTTAAGGGTTTTATACCCTTGGATCTCCCATGTTTAATTGAAGATAAGTAATCATTTAATCATTCAATATGTCTATGTGTTGTTTGATTATATCTTGTTCTTGTCTTTTAATTAACATGCTAGGCTAGATTTATCTTGTGTTTGCTTAGATCTAATGAAACCTAACTATTGATTATTAGTTGTTGGTGTGTTATTAATTGTATTGGATGATTGTTTATCGATGTTAGGCTTAAGAAAACTGGCTAACCTCCTATACGGTAATTTGCTTGAACGTCTTAAGAAACATGAACCAATGCGTACTAGGTTTATTTGGTTGTATTTAATGCATGAGCGAATTCTAGTGATCCCATGTTAGGAGCTTCTTAGCCGGCTCGACATAGGAGTGAAGTAGGAGCTTGTAGAGTTGGGGAAGTACGTACGCCACCCCACGATTGGTATTAAGGAATACACCCGTCATCCACGCAATTAATACACACTAATCAACCGGTAAAAGATAGTTAGGGAGTAAGGAAATCTAAGTAAACACATTTCTCTCCATATAAGTTTCACAACCTTTTCATTTTTAGTTATTTTATTTTATTTGCATTTGTAGTCATTTGGGTTAGTTGACTAGCAACTAATTCCGCCCACTCTTTCAAACCCGAGATTTTACTTGCTTTTATAAAAAAAATATAAAAAATACAAAAAGAATCTTCCCTCACCCTTAGACCTATTAGAGTAGTTTTTCAATCCTAACGACACTATTCCCCTAGAGAACGATCAATCCCCCGGTACTTGCCACTTCACTATACTACATCGGTCAGGTACACTGCCTGGTGGGGATTGCAAACTTCTCAAGATCCCTTGAGAGGTAAAACCTGTTGTAAGGTCGCAAAACCACGCATCAAGTTTTTGGCGCCGTTGCCGGGGAATAGTTATTGTTTAGGTTGAATTTTTATTTTATTAGGTCTACACACTAGATTCCTTTCTACTGAGATTTCTATTTTATTTTTCTAAGTTTTTCTTTAGTCTATCTATTTTCTTCGTGCTTTTGTTCGTATAAGATTTTCATTGACTATTCAGTTTGCCATTATGGAAAACGCGAATCCGCCCCTTACACCTGACGAAGTGGCTTTGTTGCGTAGCCAAATTGAGGATGAGATTAGCGAGCTCAGAGAGCTCAATAGAATGATTGATATAGAGCTTGATTATGCCTTGAACAACATTGAGACCGCCATATACTCAGATAATTACTTAGAACGTAATAATCTTACGGTTGAGGAGTTGATTGAGAAAATTGATGAAGTGAAGGTAGATCCTAGGTTGGATGATTATTTCAATAAATACCCCACTAAGGAGGAGATTGCTTACTATAACAACCTAGTTGATAACCCTCGACCACCTTTTGTTAGAATTGACCCAAAGATTAAGAGGGGTGATCCCGGGAATGTGAAGATACCATGTATGATTGGGTACCAATACGTTGAGCAAGCTTACATTGATTGTGAATCCCCAACAAACGTGATGTCCTCAGGCCTTTATAGCCACATCATAAACACACCACTTGAGCCTAGGAAAGACCCCAAGTGCCCCGGCGGAGTTTGCAACTTCGTTGGAAGGATTAAGGACATGTATATCCTTGTTGGGAATTTTACCTTTGCCACCGACTTCATGATCTTAGAAGATTTGGCAAGTGTTGTTGACTACCGCCTATCTCACGTGGTGTTAGGTAAGCCGTTTATTGAAGCATCCAATTTAAAGTATGATCGTTTAAGAGGCACGGTTCAGTTTTCTAATCACATAGATAGGATCACATATAGGATGCCTTATCGGGTAAATGAATTTCGTTTTGTGCCTCGATTTGACAAGGACAACATTGGTGCGATTGAGGACATCAATGATGAGGATAAAGAGAAAGGCATGGACTATGTTTGGAATAAGAGAAGCCTTTATTATAAAGATTGCTTGAACCTAGGACCTAAATACAAAGATGATATGGAGGTTGTTAGGATGATTAGAGGGGCAATTGAGAAGCAAAACGGAAAAATGTAGAACCCGTAACTTTGAGTCTAGCTACAAGACTCGTTAATAAAGAAAAGCGCTTCTTGGGAGGCAACCCAAGCTTTATTTTCTTTGTGTGTTTATTTATTTGTTTGTTTGATTTTATTTGCTTCCGTATATATGTTTAATTTTTATTATTATTGATTCATGTTCAAAAGTAAATTGTGAAAATGCTTTATCTTGTTTTTAACTTCGTCTTAACTACATATAAAGGTATTTTGCAAAAGATAAGTGTAAGGGAAATCCAAATTTGTTTATTAGAACAGATGAACATGAATCATAACAATAATAAATTAACATACATATTAGTAATTGTTTGAGTCAAATGCTTGTATCGAGTCATAATGATGTTTTGCAGGAATTCCAGGAAGTAAGGTATAGGGTTTTTCCAGAAATTTTCCGGAAACTTAACATGAGAATTCTGTCAGATCATTTCTGACGGCGTCAGGCCTTACAACCTGACGGCGTCAGGTTTTAATTTTCTGAAATTTTTGAAAGTTTTGTTTTCATAAAAAGTTTTTATTAAATCTCTAACTTATAAACTCCAGGAATCTGCAAAATAATCATTCCACAAGCATTATATCCTTATACAGATTTATCCTGCCGATGTTATGCAGGTTTTCGTGTTTGTTTTCTCAGGTTTAACAGGTTATTTTGGACAAGGAGATGTATGTAGAATCAAGCTTTTGGCGATGCTTTAGTCTTGGAGCTTCCACATTCTCTTGGAAGAAGATCTAACCATGTTACCTCTTTATCCACCAAACGAATCAGGGGAGTATTTGATTTCATTCATTTACCTTATTTACTTTTACATCTTGTTATTTGAACATTGGAGACAATGTTCATCTTAAGTGTAAGGGGGGGGGGTAAAGTACGATACCTTAGAGAATGCTATTACGCTTGATTTTTCGTTTGTTTAATGGTAGATGTGTAATAAAACGGAGAGAAATACCTGTTAAGGCAATTTTAGTGCCAAATTTAAATTTTTTTACAACATATAGGAGTGAAACTTTGGTCTTAATGAGCGTCTTACGGATAGGAGTTATACGACTAGCACAAAAACCGTACTACTAAAAAATTTTCCACCCCCAAATATGTGAGGTTCGCCCCTAGAATTGGTAGGAAAAGCATTTATGCTATGATGTGTGTACCGGTAGCACTTAGATTCTAGAACTAGCGTTAGGACCATTCCGAGGCCACAAGTGAGACTACATTCGTGTAGTTAGATTTACTACATGATAAGAGGCATTAGGATTAACCCATTGTTTTACACCTGTGTTTTTGTTATAATTACGTTGGCTACATTGGTCAAGTAATTCTCCCACACCCTTTGCGTTGTACTCATTTTTAGTACACGATACCTCTAGTACACCCCTCAGAGCCTATCTTTTCGTTTCTAACTTTAAGCATTTTACTTAAAAGAAGAATTTGTTTACACCTCACTTAAATGTACACCCAAATCGCCTTAGCCTACCTTGTATGCACTCATTTTTAGTGCATTATTGTGACAACATTTGTTTAAACCCCAAGTTAATTATCTAATTGATTACATGGTTGCTAAGTCGAGTCATATCCTTGTACATATTGTTTTGGGACGATTGGGACTCATGGGTAAAGTACTAGTGTAATGGAGTAATGGGGAAGAACAACAGTATTACCCCCATATGTGCTAAATATTTTAAAAAGTACTCCAAGTGTTTCGATTATCTTAATTCGAGTCATTAGAATAGTTATTTGTAAAGTTATGTAAAAATTCAAGTGTAAGGGGAATGCAACGCCCCTATGATGTATTATTTTGGATGGTATGGCAAGAGTATGAAAAAAAAAAAAAAAAAAAAAAAAAAATCGAAAAAATCAAGAAAAAAAAAATGAGAAAAAGAAAAGTAGAAAAAACATACGGACTACCATCCCGTTTCATTTTATGTTTATTTTATGTTTTTGTTATTTTGTTTTTAGCTTAAGTCGAGTCTAGTCTTGGCTTATCAACGCCATATTGTACATGTAATTAATCAAGATCTTTAACTTGCCACCAGTAAAATATCCTTTATCCAACAAATCCGTGTTTATCATATCCCTACACCTAACGTTATAACCCATGTAAAAGCCCTCTTTGATAGTTTATCTTAGGTGCTTACGCCTAGTGGAGAAGGTTTTCGATCCTTTCCCAAGCCTATGGTAATCTATTTGCTATGACAGGTAGTGAGAGATATTATCCGTTTTCATTTATGAGATATACTTTTATGACACCTGAGAGATGTGAGTATCTAAACACTACTTGTGAGGTGCTAGGTTGTAATCTCCGTGCTTATTATGATTAAAGTGGAACGACTATTTATTGTAATTACTTTTATATTAGCATTAAATGACCCCTAACTTGTATTTTGATTAGAATAAAAGCGCATTTGCTTGAGGACAAGCAAATCTCAAGTGTAAAGGTATTTGATGAAGCAAAAAGTGTACCGCTTTTAGGGGGTCATTTAAGCCCTAAATCGTATTTATTTGATCAAATATTACCCTAAATCGTTCCTTTTGTCATTTTAGGTACTTTGGAGAAGAAATCTGGAAAAGGAAGCATTTTGGACGTTTTTGGAGCATAAAAGTGAAGAAAACGACAAAGTCTCCAAAGCTGCTGGAAAAGTACACATGACGGCGTCAAGGATTGCTCCTGACGGCGTCACGGCTTGGCAAAAGAGGTGGATATGACAAATACACGTGACGCGCCAGAGAGTTTTACATAAGGAAGTCTGACGGCGTCACCCTTTAAGGTGATCAAGGCCATCACGGTTTAAGCTAAAGAGAGACGGCGTCAAGCCCTATTCTGACGGCGTCAACCCTTGATAGGCCAGAGCGGATTTTGGAGGATTAAAGGGGGACGGCGTCAAGAAGGCCATCAAGAAACCCTAAACGCGGCGAGGTGACGGCGTCAAGCTCTATAACGTGACGCCGTCAGATCTGTTTTCCTATATATACTTTCATAATTTTTAGTCATTAGTGTGCAACTTTGTGAGGAGAAACCCTAAGACGAATTTTCTGCCATTTTTAAGGGTTTTATACCCTTGGATCTCCCATGTTTAATTGAAGATAAGTAATCATTTAATCATTCAATATGTCTATGTGTTGTTTGATTATATCTTGTTCTTGTTTTTCAATTAACATGCTAGGCTAGATTTATCTTGTGTTTGCTTAGATCTAATGAAACCTAGCTATTGATTATTAGTTGTTGGTGTGTTATTAATTGTATTGGATGATTGTTTATCGATGTTAGGCTTAAGAAAACTGGTTAACCTCCTATACGGTAATTTGCTTGAACGTCTTAAGAAACATGAACCAATGCGTACTAGGTTTATTTGGTTGTATTTAATGCATGAGCGAATTCTAGTGATCCCATGTTAGGAGCTTCTTAGCCGGCTCGACATAGGAGTGAAGTAGGAGCTTGTAGAGTTGGGGAAGTACGTACGCCACCCCACGATTGGTATTAAGGAATACACCCGTCATCCACGCAATTAATACACACTAATCAACCGGTAAAAAATAGTTAGGGAGTAAGGAAATCTAAGTAAACACATTTCTCTCCATATAAGTTTCACAACCTTTTCATTTTCAGTTATTTTATTTTATTTGCATTTGTAGTCATTTGGGTTAGTTGACTAGCAACTAATTCCGCCCACTCTTTCAAACCCGAGATTTTACTTGCTTTTATAAAAAAAATATAAAAATACAAAAAGAATCTTCCCTCACCCTTAGACCTATTAGAGTAGTTTTTCAATTCTAACGACACTATTCCCCTAGAGAACGATCAATCCCCCGGTACTTGCCACTTCACTATACTACATCGGTCAGGTACACTGCCTGGTAGGGATTGCAAACTTCTCAAGATCCCTTAAGAGGTAAAACATGTTGTAAGGTCGCAAAACCACGCATCAATAACTAGCTAGGGAAATGATGTGAATGGGATCAAGTGGATGTGTATGTGTTTTGTGGCTCGGCTTAGTATCAAAGTGGCATGTTCAAAATACATTCGACACGTATAAAGGGTCCAAGCAATATTTTTAACGTGTACAAATGTATAAGAAAGGTGTAAAAACGTTTATAGAGTCCTTAGGTCACATTTAAATATAAATCGTATAGACAAAAAGGGTTTTGGTCGAATTTGAATTAATTCTCATGTGATTTGTATATGTGTTGAACATGGTTAGCTTTTGATCTCGTTTATGATTCAAATGTTCGAACCAAGCAATGAACATTATCAATCCTGATTCGTGGATGTATAGAGAATCGAATCATGTGAAATTATGTAGGGCTTATGTGTCGATTTTTGAAATAAAAGAGATCAAGTGATTGTAGGTTGGGTCAAATAATAATAAGAAGAAAATGAAATTGGGCTTGAGTTTAGTTGGGCTTGAATAGTGTTGGATTAGGAATTTAAGAGTTATGGATCTTTTTGGTGTTTATTTATGTATCACGTAACAACGTTTTTGAATAGAAATGTAGTAAACAAAATTTTCAAATTTTGCTCGTAAAAATGGTTGGTTAATACTAGATTAGCGTTCACTAATGACTAGGAAATTCTACGGGTTGCAACACTTTCCTACCTTCCCAACAAACCCATACATGAATCCCGAAGAACAAATGTTATTTAGTCAATGGAAAATGCAACAATATCAACAACTTTCTCAACAGCAACATCAACAACTAAACCAAGGCACCGCTTCCCAACCAAATTCCGACCATGCATCCTTCCATCTGTGAGACGAAGACGAATACGAAAATGAAGACGAAGATGAAAAAGAGATGATCCCGACCCCGACGTTGAAGAAGACGAAGACGAAGGGGAAGACGAAGAAAACCACTGAAATGCAAGCTACGCAAGGTGGTACTTGACCTCGTAACGTGTGGACCCAAGACGAGGAGTTGCTTTTGGTGGAGTGTTTCATTCAAATATCCGAGGATCCAAAAAGAGGTGCGGGTCAATCAAAGGATACGTTTTTGTATAGAGTTCTCGACGTATACGATATGGAAGCCGAGAAACACAAGTGGACTATTTGTACCAAGAACTTGTTGACGGAAAAGTGGACTCCAATGGATAAAGAGGTTACCAAGTGGAATTCGTTAGTGAATGAAACAAGTGTTATGAGTGGGGAGAGTGATAAAGATTTTTTATGGCGATGGTGCATTCGTTGTATAAAATGGTGACGAGTATAGACTTTAAACACATGAGCGCTTGGGGCTTTTTGAAAGACAAGCACAAGTGGAAAAATCCCGAATCGACATTGGCAAGGCGAATTCGTCTTCGGGTTACGTAGGAGGAACCCGAGCATTTTGGACCAGACGCGTTGCCATGGCCTGACGGCATGCACCAGATTTCTAAGAGTCAACGTTCGTCAAACTCGACCGCTAGTTCCGGTTCAAACCCGGCAATGTTTCAAGAAATGATGCAACAACAAATCGAGTTAGACCGCAAGGCAAAGATGGATGTTATCGAAAGAGAGTCACACGCGAGAGTTACTTTATATGAATCTCAAAAGATTGCCTAGGAGATGCGAGTGCTACAAATGGATACAAGCAAGATGGATCCGATCGACGCAGCGATCGTGAAAGCCCAAAAAGCACGAATCCGGGCAAAGTATCCAACCGACGAGCACTAGGTTTTTATTTCTATGTTTTTTTTTATTTTAATTAATGTAATGTGTGTGTGTGTGTTTTTTTTATTTTATTTAATGAAGTTTATTTTAGTTAATATTATGTATGTTTTATGTAAAAAAAAAAAAAAAAAATGGAGAACGCCACCACATTTTCTAGTGCCAACGGTAACGGCACAAAATGTGGTGCCAAAGGTTTTCTGGTGTCGTTCTGTGTTTTGCTGACGTGGCACCACTTTTAGAGAACGTGATGAGTGCCTATTTACTCATCATTTTATACCCATATAAGACACAAAAATGACCAAAAACACCCAAATAGACCAAATATTGTTGCAAATATTCGTGGTTTGTGTTTTTATGTGTTTCAGGTACAAAAGGATTGAAAACGGGGCAAAAATGGACAAAACCGAGCACGAGATTGGAAAGAGTTCAAAAGCCGAAGCCGGAGAAGAAATTTACAAGTTTGGACCAAGAAATTGATCAAAAAAGTCAAAGTCAACCATCATGAATGTCAAAATACCAAAAATGGTCCTTGGAGATAATTTTCAGAATTTGGTAAGTTTGATCCCTGGATTTTCAGAAATGGCAAAATTGTTTCTTAAACTTTATTTCAATACCAATTCTAATCCTAAAACCTAAATGTTGGGTCTAAAATGCTGCTGATTCGAGAAACATAACTCTGCAGGATAGTTATGTGACTCTGCTGATTAGTGTATTAACTCTGCTGTTTTGATAACTCTGCTGTTTTGGATAATAGGCATAGTGTAACTCTGCTGCTAGCTCACGAAGACTCTGCTGCTAGAAGATTTACTCTGTTGTCTATAGGATATGTATAGTATGTTAAGGATAAGTATAGAAAAGATACGTATGAATATTTTTCTTGTATAGGAAGTCTTGTAAACCGACTAGGACTCCTTACGCTATAAAAGGAGGTTCTAGGGTTAGAGTTAGATATTGATTATCTTAGCATACGTATTGTTTACACTTCAAGGTTTCTTGTAACCCTATTGCTATTAAGAGCAATCGTATTAATATATTGAAGTGTTGTTTGAGAATTCGTTTGTGTTTATTCTTCTTAAGATCAAGTATTAGTTTCCGCATAATATTTGATATACAATCTAAGATCAGTTTCTATACCGATTACTTTAGATTTATCTAAGGTAATTAATAAGATCGTGAAGCTCAACTGGGATCAACACTAAACTAACCATTTTTATCCTAACCCTTTTAACCCTTTTACTAAACCCATCCCACCAAATAAATAAAAAGCCCAATCCTAACAATATAACCCAACCCGTTTTTTATTTCTAGTTAAATACCAGGGTCAACCCCTGGTCAAACCCTTCTTCTAAAAACCACTAGCCCGCCAAAATCAGAAACCACCATGTCTCCCACCAGACATCATTGTCCCCCCATCCCTTTTCTCTGCCACACGCAACCCTCTCCCTCCAATAGCTTTTAGCTAGTACAGCCTTACGTGAATCCACATTCCAGCTTGGAAATCCACTTATCCTCTTTTCCCGCCAAAAATGAAAAGGACGACTGAGATTGATTCAGGCCATTCCAACGGGTGGGATATGTTCAGAAACACGAGGGGAAACTTTTGAGTGATATAAAACTCTTTCACAGACACACAAGTAGTTAGTAATTAGGAGTAGAGTAGAATTAGTAGTCGTTTTAATAGTTATAGATGTAATCAGTTTCAATTTCAGTAAACAATTTGAATTCTAGTTCATTTAAGCTTATTTGTTCTTCATTTAATCAGCATTGTTCCAATTTCAAAGTTTAATGAAATTTCATGTTTCTACTTTATTCAGTTAATTCGAACTTAAATTTAGTTACTATTATATGATTCACAAGCTCTTTTTCTCTGTGTCATTAAGCTTATATAAGTTATTTTTAGCTTATTGTAAGTTCCATTTGGTTTAATTCTAGTTTGAAAGTCCAAGATAGTCAACCATAAAGGCTGTTTGGGTTAGAAGTCAAAACGGGTCAAAACCCATGTCACTGTTCATATGCCCATTCGCAAGTTTTAATCTACCATAATTTAGTTCATATAAACTGTTTTCAGGTTATTTTTAGTTAATTTAAAGCCTTTTGAGGTTTTGAGTGTTTAATGCTAGTTTTAGGATAAAAGCTGATCTTAAAAGCTTCTCTTTAGCTTATGCCTTTTGCAGCCTTATTAGTGGTATTTCTAGGCCCCATCATAGTCCATAGTCAGTAGTTAGAAAGTCCCTTAAGGCCTTTGTTCAAGAATAGCTAAATTAGTCCAAATCAGTAACCATTTCTGTTAAATTTGTGATTTTCCAATTTGCAGCCCTTTTTCTTGATTTTTAATTTATTCATGTTAAGTTGTTATAAGCTGAAAATTGGCACAGATTTAGTTGGCTAGCTTATCTAGTTGTCAGTATTTTTTATAAATTTTTCAGATTAGCTTTTGGTAGCTTTTTGTCAGCTTGAAAATCACCATATCTGCCCTGCACCTTAGAGAATTCAGTAGACCCTTTGCTTATATTGATGATTTAGAGCTTATTTGCTTGTACTTGTGGCTTATTCAGTTTTTCATTTAGCTTATTGTTAGTAATCTAGCACATTTCAATTTCCATGTAGCTTATTTGTAGCTTATTCAGCCTATTAGATTCAAATTTTAGCTTGTTTCCTTAAAAGCTCACTGATCAGCCTTTATGGCTTATTCCTGAGCTTATTTGTGGTTTTCAGAAAAAGTTGTAGTTTATAAAATAGCTTATTTTATAGTGCTTAATTAGTTTTTATAAGAAAAATTAAAAAAAAAATAGTTTTCAAAAAAGAGAACCAAGGGATTCGAACCCTGGTCTCTTAGCTCACCACACACACACTTAACCAACTGCCCTAGGGTCTTTAACTGGTTATTGTGTTCAACGTTTAATATTTAATATAGTTTCATTTCTAATAGCTTATTTCAACTGTTTGGCTTATTCCAGCTTATCTGGATAAGCTGGCACCTTTAGCTTATTTTTCCTATAATCAGTACATCATTTAGGACTTTTCTGTGTTTTTTCATAATTTTCCCATTTCATTTAGTATTTTTAATTCATTTCTCTTTTTAATTTAGTTTTTAATTCGTAGTAAATAAAATATTAATCAGAAAAATGTAATTCTTTTTTTCAAAATTTTCTTTTATTAATTAGAATTTAGGAAAATTTGTTTGATACCCGTAGAGTTAGTATTTCATTGTTTTGACGTTTTAGGCTCGGGATTTCCCGGTTGAAACGTATTTTCAAATTTCCTTTACGTTTTTAGCTACGCGATCTTTAGATTATCGTTTCCCTTGTTTATTAAATCATTTTTAGTTCATGTTCACTTATTTTAGCGTAAAAACCCAAAATTTCTCTTTTATCACTATTCACTACACGTTTCACGACTCGAATCACAAAATTCCATTCAATCCTTCGTTGGGAAAACGACTCGGGTTTACATATTTCCTTTGTAAATCTTTGGAGAAAAATACGTGTTGATTCCATCGAATCAATTTTTGGCACCGCTGCCGGGGAAGGTTGAAGCGAATTTTTAAATTCTCGTTTGTCGATGCGTGTTTTGAAGACCCTTCTCCCGAGAAGTTATCGTTTTCTTCGTAAATATTTTCCTATAAAAACCCAAAAATATTTTCTTTTCAAATCTATTTTCCTTTTTCTTTTGTGTTCTTCAAATGTTTCTAAATTTTAAAAAATCAAAAATATTCTTCTTATTCCTCTTATTCGTTTAATTCTTTATCTCTCACCCTCTATCCGTTTAATTCTATTTTCTTATCCCTCTTTAATGTTTAATTCTTATGTCGTCACTCGACTATCACTGTTTTCATTGTAAAAGTATATTGGGTGATGATCATCGTTGTTACAAGTGTTCATGTGAGCGGTGTGGAAGTAATATTAGAGACGGATCTTGTAATTGGTGCAAAACATTCATTAATCCAAATCCAAATGATTCCCAAGATTTTTCCGACTACCCTCCACAATCCCACTTTCCTCAGAATTCATTTGAGCAAGAACCGTGCTATCAAAATTTCAATGATACATCGTTTCAAAATGCTCTGAATGTTCCTTGTGCAAATTGTGGGGGTCCTCATGACGATTATCAATGTCAACCGTGGAATCAAGAACCTAATCCTTGGTATAATACTCCCGGTTTTGACAATGTCCAACCCCCACAGTATTCCATCATTCATTCTCATGAAAAATCTATTGGAGAATTACTAGCCGAAGAACGAGCTGCGGAAACACGTGCCAAATTTCTCAATGCTTTTATTCTTGATGAAGATGATGAGGATACTATTCAAATGAAGAAATATTATGAGAATTCGTCAGTAAAAAATTTGAATTCTAGTTCATTTAAGCTTATTTGTTCTTCATTTAATCAGCATTGTTCCAATTTCAAAGTTTAATGAAATTTCATGTTTCTACTTTATTCCGTTAATTCGAACTTAAATTTAGTTACTACTATATGATTCACAAGCTCTTTTTCTCTGTGTCATTAAGCTTACATAAGCTATTTTTAACTTATTGTAAGTTCCATTTGGTTTAATTCAGTTTTAATTGCAAAAGTCAATAAAAGTCAAAATTTGGTCAACTGCTTACTAGCTTATTCCTAGTGTTTAATTTCTGATGAAAATTGATTTTTAAGCCTTAATTTAGTTAATTGCATCTTTGTGTTTTAGAGTTTGAGCCCAATTTAGTCACTTTTAGTTTGAAAGTCCAAGACAGTCAACCATAAAGGCTGTTTGGGTTAGAAGTCAAAACCCATGTCATTGTTCATATGCCCCTTGGTAAGTTTTAATCTACCATAATTTAGTTCATATAAACTGTTTTCAGGTTATTTTTAGTTAATTTAAAGCCTTTTGAGGTTTTGTGTGTTTAATGCTAGTTTTAGGATAGAAGCTGATCTTAAAAGCTTCTCTTTAGCTTATGCCTTTTGCAGCCTTATTAGTGGTATGTCTAGGCCCCATCATAGTCCATAGTCAGTAGTTAGAAAGTCCCTTAAGGCCTTTGTTCAAGAATAGCTAAATTAGTCCAAATCAGTAACCATGTCTATTAAATTTGTGATTTTCCAATTTGCAACCCCTTTTCTTGATTTTTAATTTATTCATGTTAAGTTGTTATAAGCTGAAAATTGGCACAGATTTAGTTGGCTAGCTTATCTAGTTGTTAGTATTTTTTATAAATTTTTTAGATTAGCTTTTGGTAGCTTTTTGTCAGCTTGAAAATCAACATATCTGCCCTGCACCTTAGAGAATTCAGCAGACCCTTTGCTTATATTGATGATTCAGAGATTATTTGCTTGTACTTGTGGCTTATTCAGTTTTTCATTTAGCTTATTGTTAGTAATCTAGCACATTTCAGTTTCCATGTAGCTTATTTATAGCTTATTCAGCCTATTAGATTCAAATTTTAGCTTGTTTCCTTAAAAGCTCACTGATCAGCCTTTATGGCTTATTCCTGAGCTTATTTGTGGTTTTCAGAAAAAGTTGTAGTTTATAAAATAGCTTATTTTATAGTGCTTAATTAGTTTTTATATGAAAAATTAAAAAAAAAATAGTTTTCAAAAAAGAGAACCAAGGGATTCGAACCCTGGTCTCTTAGCTCACCACACACACACTTAACCAACTGCCCTAGGGTCTTTAACTGGTTATTGTGTGCAACATTTAATATTTAATATAGTTTCAATTCTAATAGCTTATTTCAACTGTTTGGCTTATTCCAGCTTATCTGGATAAGCTGGCACCTTTAGCTTATTTTTCCTATAATCAGTACATCATTTAGGACTTTTCTGTGTTTTTTCATAATTTTCCCATTTCATTTAGTATTTTTAGTTCATTTCTCTTTTTAATTTAGTTTTTAATTCGTAGTAAATAAAATATTAATCAGAAAAATGTAATTCTTTTTTTCAAAATTTTCTTTTATTAATTAGAATTTAGGAAAATTAGTTTGATACCCGTAGAGTTAGTATTTCATTGTTTTGACGTTTTAGGCTCGGGATTTCCCGGTTTAAACGTATTTTCAAATTTTCTTTACGTTTTTTGCTACGCGATCTTTAGATTATCGTTTTCATTGTTTATTAAATCGTTTTTAGTTCATGTTCACTTATTTTAGCGTAAAAACCCAAAATTTCTCTTTTATCACTATTCACTACACGTTTCACGACTCGAATCACAAAATTCCATTCAATCCTTCGTTGTGAAAACGACTCGGGTTTACATATTTCCTTTGTAAATCTTTGGAGAAAAATACGTGTTGATTCCATCGAATCAGAACGGCACGAGCCGAACGGCTCCACGATACCTAGTGCTCTTAGAAGTTTATTAACATGAAATTCAGCGCGTACCCAATATGAAATGGTTGTTTAATTAGAATGGTTTTAACCAGTTTCGTAGTTCTTCAAAGATGAAAATTGAAGGACTGAGACTTAGGTTCATAAATGACAGATGGCCTTGTAACTTGAATATTGAAACCTGGTATGTTGGGTCTACTTAATAGTCTCAGTAGGCCTTGGCAAAGTAACTACTTTCTTATTAGGTTATCCAGTGTGCTTTGGTGGAAAATCTTCATAAAGTAGGTTTCCTGTTATGATGGGTGACATGAACCTGGTAAGGCAGTGTAAGAGGTTAGGAATAAAAAGTCATAAAAGATGGGACTTCTTGGTCGTAACCTTACACTTGCACAGGAGGATGGATTGAAAATCAGTTTGATGAAGTCATTAGTGTTTGATGATGCCAGGCATTATGCTTATTTCTTATGCTTGTCTTGTGAGGGGGGCTGCAAGTTCTTAGCTTAAGGTATATCACCATGTTTGGAAATGTAGTCATCACTTATGATTTTTTAAATTTGATGTATGGAGCATATGCCTATGATGATGCCTTCTAGTTATATATCTTCATTATTCAGTGTGAGGATGATGATGCACTGAAATGATGTAGATTATAGAGCTAGTAGGAAATGTAGTCATTAGGTGATATGCATTGGTGAATATTAGGTGAATATAGGTTGTTGGTATTTTCTGTTTTGATCCAGTATGGTTAGCAGTATAGTTTGGTATGTGTTCTTTTATTTGTTTACTGAAGATCAGATCTTTTATGCATGTCCAAAATGATTTGTGAGTGCAGTTTGTTTATAAAGCTTTATGAGTTGATAGTTAATATATATTCGCCCAGATTTCGGCTGATTCACCGACGTTCGTTTCACCAAAAAAATGGGTGTTTACTGGTTTATCTCAGTGAGATGGGTGTAAGTTTGCTCTTCATTTCAATCATGGTCATTGCAATCGTGGTAATGAACGTATGGAACTACTGGCATGAAAAGGAAGTTTTGTTCGGAACACAAGATATCTTCAACACATGACCCCTAGCCAGACCAACAACCAACCAACTAAAAACCATCTTTGCATCAGGTTGGTCAAGTTTTGGGTTGTTCAGGTCCAAAATGCTCTGGCTGTAAACATTAAAATAAGTCCTGATACAAAAAATTTAGAGTTATTCGGGTTGAGGTGGCACAGCTTCATGTTACCAAAGTAAGCCAGGCATTTGTAGGGAATTGCAGCCCATCAACAACAACCTAGGTACCCAGCAAAAGAAGATGGCTCAAGAATTAATTTGAGCTTTTTTTTTTATTAGAAGCAAAGTTTCAGAAGAAGGTCCAAATTGGCACACAAGCCAAAATAAATGCAAAAGATGGGTTAATCAATGTTTTAAAATCCGGATTGACCCGTCCGATTGAATCGTGAACCAGGTCACAGGAAGCCTCGGTTTTGAGGAAAAAACTGGGTAAAATGTGAACAGAAAGCTTGTTGGGTCAATTAAGAAACTGGATTTTAAAACATTGAGTTAATTGAGATTACCAGACTCATAAGAGTCAGCAAAACCATATGTTTCTGAAAGGCAAATACTTTGAATTTTAGGTTAAATGATAGGTGCTTTTTGTATCAAATTTATCATGGTTAATTTACTTACAATCGCACCCATTTCAGTTATGAATTAGTACTTTAAAGAGGTTATATGTGTTTAACAGGTTGGAGCAAATATGTGCTAAAACGATCAATAACTATAACAAAATAGCTTAAGGGAAACCTTAGTGTCTATTAGATATGATCTTGAAAGCTTGAAGAATTGAAAAATGATGAGATGATGCGAAAAGGAGCAAAAAAAACGATGAAGTGGGAAGAAGCCGAGAAAAGAAATTAACATTTATGCAACGTATGAAGTTGATGTAGTATTTCAGAATTAGGGCTTGATCTTTTGTACTTTCATGATTTAATTTGTTTAAACGATTTTAGAGTTGTATACACATTGATGTTGATTTAATCTTAATGAATATGTCATGTTTTCCATCATTGTATTACTAAATTAATTTGATAGGTAGTTGTAAGATTGTATAATATTGTTATTGTCCAGTTCATGTCGATTCGTTCCAAGTGACGTATGAGACAATTGGTGCCAAACTGCCAATACACATATTTCGTGCTTAGAATTAATTATTGAATTAATACTAGTTTCTGTCTATGAAACTCGAACAACCGTAATCTCTAGTAAAACAAATACTTTAGTTATCTTGTGATCAAACCTGAAACCGAAAGTGATTGTGTTTTTAATTCATAAGTTTACAATCTTAATTTTGTCGCTTGCTAGTTTTAATCAATTTAGTTTTATTAGTTTTAAGTAGAAGTTATGGTGTTAGTCATAAGCTTCTCGCAATTATCAACATTCATTCAAATTCAAAATCTACAACAAATCCATCCATAGAAAATTCATATATGTGCCCAAATCAAACCAATGTAGACTTCAATTTCCCCATTAAATTCTCAAAATCAACACTAATATAAATTATCATAAACTACCCATCATCTATCATATCTTTGATTAATCATATCACCTAATTACATCATAATATTTCATAAATAACAAAATACATTCAACATCATTAAAATGCACCAAGAAACTTAATCACCTACCTACACCAACAGTCCACAAAAACTTAGTCTCATCACCACCAACCCCCAACCCATTCGAATCACCCTCACCCGAATCCAACCCGACCCTCGTCCTACAAATCGGACAACTCGCCACCTTAACCAACCACGTGTCAACAAACTTTGCATGAAAAACATGATCACATGTAGGAAGAACCCTACATATCTCTCCTACATCAAACCCCTCCAAACATATAGAACAATCATCATCACGTGAGTTTCTCGTCGGGTATTCAAAAGGTGGCAGGTGGTGGTGCATGGTAGCGCCTACAGGAACACGGCGCCGATGAAGGAAAGAATCTGCGATCAGGAGGTGAATGAGAACAATAGCGGCTAGTCCTAGGAATAAAAGGAACAAGAACAAGATTAACGACATGATAATATATTTAAAGAAGATTGATAGGAGTTTAGGATGTGGTTTAGGGTGGATGACATGTGTTGGGAATTAAATATTCTGAAGTTAGAGTATAGGAAAATACTTTAAGAAGAAGGTACTGCTGGTTCATGATCAAGGTACTGCTAGTACATCAAGGTACTGCTAGAACAAGAAGGTACTGCTAGTTCAAGTAGAAGGTACTGCTAGTAGAGAATGGTACTGCTGATCAATGAGTCATAGAGCTGCTACAAGGATAAGATCGAAGAAGATATTATTTGTATGAGTCACTCTTATGCAAAAATAATATCTAGATATATTCTCAGTCAACAAGTTGATGCATGTGCTTGCATTAATTCATTTGAACAACTTGAGAGATATAAACTTCCATACGCTAGCTCGACTTGATCTTTTGTAAGACAAGTGTTGATTAGACTTAAAGTAATATTGTAAGAGATCTCTTGGACTATAAAAGAGATCTTAGATTAGTGATTATGTACGTGCACAATTACAAACTCATATCTGTTAAGACATAGAACAAACAAAAACATATATCACAAATCTAGAAACATAAGATTCAAGGTCTTTGTAACCCTAGTGATAAACACAAGATCACTCGTATTATTTTGAATAATATTGAATCGTTTGGTGATAAACTTTCTTTGTTCATTGTTAAGTAACAAACATAATTCTTCCATTTCCATAACATACATAACCTTCTAAGTGTGATTAAGTAAATTCCGCGTACTTAATCATATAAACTCAATACATCATTACACACAAAGTATACAAGGTTTAACCTCCTTAACCGTGTGTCGAATTCCTCTCAGTTGGTATCAGAGCTCAGGTTGATATAATTGAATTAGAAGAAACAGAAATGGATGCACATGATGCTCAAACAAATGTTGCTGCAAAGTTGCCCATGATCAAACCAAATGAGTTTGAGTTATGGAGGATGAGAATTGAGCAATATTTCATGCTCCAAGATTACACTCTTTGGGATATCATTATATATGGTGATTCTTTTTCACCAAGCTATTCAGATGTTGTCCTAGAAAGTAAAACAATTAGGAAAAGAAATACTGGACCAGTTTCAAATGAAGAAAAGATACTAAAGAGAAATGATCATAAAGCAAGAAATTTGTTGCTTATGACCATTCCTAGTGAACAGATGTTATATTTTAACAAGTATCTTGATGCAAAAACTCTTTTTGAAGAGATTTGTGCATATTTTGGTGGTAATGAAACTACCAAAAAGACACAGAAGACATTACTAAAGCAACAATTTGAAAACTTTACTGCTTTTAGTAATGAGTCTCTTGATAAGCTATTCTCAAGGTTACACAAGCTTGTCAGTCAGTTGGCTGTGTTGGGTGTTGAGACAGAGAAGGAAGATCTCAACATGAAGTTTTTGAGAAGTCTACCTGATGAGTTCCATACTCATGTTATTGTCTGGATGAACAAACCAGACATTGAAACAATGAAGCTCAATGATTTGTACAACAACTTCAAAATTGTTGAACAAAGTCTTAAAAAGTCTGGAATTTATGGTACTAGTTCTGGGAATGTGGCACTTTTGTCATCTCCTAGTATTGGAAAGTCTGAAGAGGTAGAAGAAGTTGAAGGTATTTCTAATGCTACTTATGGTGGTCCTTCTACTAGTTCACAAAAGACTGTTGCAAGACTTGGTGATCCAGCATTCTATGTATTCATGTCTAGTCAATCTAGTGGTTCTCCTCTAAATCATGAAGACCTTGAGCAGGTTGATGGTGATGATTTGGAGGAGATGGACATCAAATGGCAGGTTGCTTTGCTCAGCATGAGGGCCAAGAAGCATTGGCAGAGAACTGGGAAGCAAATTACCATAAATGGTAATGACACTGCTGGGTTTGACAAGAAGAAAGTGGAGTGTTTCAACTGTCATAGGTTAGGACACTTTGCTAAGGAGTGTAGAAGCCCAAGGAAGCAGGAGAATAGAAACACATGGTATAAGCAAGATAGGAAAAAAGGAAGTTACTGTTGAAGAGCCAAAGGCTATGTTGGCTATTGATGGTATTGGTTATGATTGGAGCTCTATGGCTATTGAAGAGGAAGCACCACCAAATTCTGCTCTTATGGCCAATGAATTTGCTCTAATGGCTCATTCTGATTCAGAGGTAAATTCTATTCAAAATTGTACTGAATCATGTCCTAATCTTAAAGCTTATGAAGACCTTAGTAAGAGATTTGA
This sequence comes from Artemisia tridentata subsp. tridentata, assembly GCA_021014915.2. NCBI lineage: Eukaryota > Viridiplantae > Streptophyta > Magnoliopsida > Asterales > Asteraceae > Artemisia > Artemisia tridentata. The sequence continues at coordinate 218,001,852 of CP139507.1, forward strand.
TGCTTATATAGCAGAGCTAATTGATACTCTTTTTAATTTAGCAAATCACAAAAGAGGTCTAGGTGTTGTAGAAAAACAAGTCTTACATTTTAAAAGTAATGAATCTAATTTTACTAATGACATCAATATACTAAAAAATGACATTAAGATCAGAGATGAGTGTATTGTTGAGTTGAATGATTCATTAGCAAAACACAAAAATGAAAGAGAAAATGTTAAGATATCTGTGGATGTTTTGGCTCATGCCTCAGATGGATTCAATAAGCTTTGGGAAGCTCAAGTAATTGATAAAGTTAATTCTGGTGTTGGATTTAAGTCTGTCCCCCCACCATACAGAGGTGTTCATTCACCTCCAGGTATTGATTTAGCACACACAGGATTAGCTGAGTTTCAAGAACCAATCATGGAATATGGTTCTAAGGCCACTAAGAGTCCTAAGATTGAAAAGGTAAGTAAAAGTTTAGATAAAACTTTATCTTATCAGGACAAGGTGTCCTTTGTTAAGAAAGGAGATGCTATAGTTGTTGAAGATTGTACAACTGATAGTGATGATGATGATGAACAGGTTATGTCTAAACCTGTCTTGGTTAAGGAAGTAGGAACAAGTGTTCCTAAGATAGTCAATCACAACACTAACAGGCCTAAGTCAAATGTTAAGACTGTTAGGAAACCAGTTAGATATTGTGAACAATATAGAACTACAAACAAGCCCAGAGGTAACCAAAGGAATTGGAACAACCTCAAGTCTAACCAATTAGGTGATGACTTTGCTTTTTACAAAAAAGCTTGTTACACATGTGGTAGTTTTGACCATCTTGCAGCTTTCTGCAACCAATGGGTAACTGGGTATGAAAACAATAGAGTGAACTACAAAAGGCAAATTCCACAAACTCACTTTCACTCTAACACTCATAGAACAAAACCCAGAAAAGTCTCAAACAAGTCTGGACCAAAAGGTCCTGATAGACAAAAAGGTCCTGCTAATACAGACAAAAAGGTACCACCAGTACAAATAAAAGGTACGGGTAGAACAAAAGGTACTGTTAGACCTTTGATGACTGTTAACCCAAAATCAACAGCTAAGGATGCAAAAATAACTTTCAAACATGCATCTACAACTGTTCTAAGGCCCATTCAAACAAAAGCAGTGGTCCACAAACAAATTTGGAGACCAAAGAGTTCAACTACAAAGCTAGCAGACTCTGCTTCTAAGCATGTTATTCCTTCTGCTGCTAAGGGTAATAGGGCAAATGCTGTTAAGGCCTCAGTATGTTGGATTCTTAAATCCAATGTTGCATCAACTGTCCTTAAAAGATTAAATTACATTGATGCAAGAGGCAGATCCAAGTCAGTAATGGCTTGGATCCCCAAAGAAAACTAACACTCTTATTTGTGTGCAGGAACATTCAACTGATAAACAAGAAGATCAAGGATACTCAGATAGTGGATGTTCAAGGCACATGACATGCAACATGTCTTTTCTTTTAGATTTTGAAGCTTTCAATGGAGGATATGTTACCTTTGGAGGTAGTTTTCGTGGCAAAATTTCTGGTAAAGGTACAATTAAAACCGGAAATTTAGATTTTGAAGATGTGTACTATGTACAAGAGCTAAAGTATAATCTTTTTAGTGTCTCACAAATGTGTGACAAAAAGAACAATGTCCTTTTTACTGACACTGAATGTCTTGTTCTATCTAAGGATTTTAAGATGCCTGATGAAAGTCAAGTGCTTCTTAGAATTCCTAGAAAGGCCAATATGTATAGTGTTGATATGAAGAACATTATTCCTAAAAATGATTTAACTTGTCTTGTTGCAAATGCCACATTGGATGAATCAATGTTATGGCATAGAAGGCTTGGTCATATTAATTTCAAAACCATAAATAAAATTGTTAAGAATGGTTTGGTAAGAGGTTTACCTCACAAAAGATTTGAAAATGATCAAACATGCATTGCTTATCTAAAAGGCAAACAACACAAAGCCACTTGTAAGCCCAAGATTTTTAACTCTATCAATCAGTCATTGTTTATGCGTCATATGGACTTATTTGGACCTGTTTCAGTAAGGAGTATGCAACATAAGAAATATTGTCTTGTTATAACTGATGACTATAGCAGATTTACATGGGTTTTCTTTTTAGTGTCTAAGGATGAAACATCAAGCACTCTTAAGACTTTCATAACAGAAATAGAAAACCTAGTAAGCAAGAAAGTAAAAGTCATTAGGTGTGATAATGGGACAGAATTCAAAAATAGAGTTATAGATGATTTCTGCAAAGAAAAAGGTATTATGAGAGAATATAGTGTTGCTAGAACACCACAACAAAATGGTGTGGCTGAAATAAAGAATAGAACACTAATTGAAGCTGCTAGAACAATGTTAGCTGATTCTAAGCTACCTATAATCTTTTGGGCAGAGGCAATCAATACTGCTTGCTATGTTCAAAATAGAGTTTTAGTTGTGCAGCCTCACAATAAGACATCATATGAACTCTTTAATGGTAGAACTCCTGCAATAGGATTTCTTAGACCTTTTGGATGTCATATGACAATTCTCAATACCTTAGACCATTTAGGAAAATTTGATGGTAAAGCAGATGAAGGTTTCTTAGTTAGATATTCTCTTGTTAGCAAAGCTTTTAGAGTTTACAACTTAAGAACTGAGAAAGTACAAGAAGAACTACATGTGGAGTTTCTGGAAAACAAATCCAATGTAGTAGGCCAAGGACCAAAATGGATATTTGATCTTGAGTATCTAACAAATTCTATGAATTATATACCTTTTGTTGCAGAAACTAATGATTTTTCAGGTTCACAAGCAACAAATGAGGCAGAGTTAGAAAAAGATCAATCTGATGGCACAATGCCAATATGGTCAAGTGCAAGTGTGGAATCAACTTCAAAAAATGATGTATCTTCTTCTAGTAAAGCAAAAGGAGATGCTGAAGATGACACAAGGATGATGGAATAAAGGAACAACTCAATATTTCAAATATTGATGGTACTGCTGACACAGAGCAAGGTACTGCTAGTATCTATAAAGGTACTGTTAGTACATTTGGAGGTACGGCTAGTTCATTTGAAGATACTGCTGGTCCTTCAAATTCAAGAGAAGCAGAGTTCCAAGAAGATGAAGTGGATTTGGGTAATCTTCCACCATCTTATCAAGTTCCTTCTACACCACACACAAGGATTCACAAAGTTCACTCCCTGGATAATGTGATTGGAGATGTACAATCTGGTGTGAAGATAAGGAGACAACTGGTCTCTTCAGACCAACAAGGGATTCTTGATGCTCTTTATGCTTCAAAACAGCCTGAGGTTTCAAACTCTTGCTTATTTGTATGTTTTCTGTAACAACTGCGAAATTTCAAGTCATTATTTTTACTAATTTTATTTTCTTATTATGCTATTTTAAGTAAATTGGCTTTTGTCGGGAATGCTGCCTGCGTACGTCGTGACACGTACACTGAAATTCATAATTTGACTCAGACTATGCCCATTCTACCCATTAATATGATTTATTTCCCCCACGTACTTATTTTCATATGGAATAATTTAATTTTCCATTTCTACGCGAAGTGTGCACATTTTTCGTTTTACGCGTTTTCGGCTCGCGGTTTAAGCTTTAAAGACATTATAACACTCCGGAAGGCTAGGGAAATTTATGAAACATCAAATTAGGTCATTTTAATTTAAATTTGACATTTTTATGAAAATAGTATCTTCACGACATATATTTCCATAATTTAGGCTTATAATGTTACCGGTTTAGCTCCGTTGACCCTTAAACCACTCCGGGACTTATACTACTTATACTAGATGTAGCAATACTCTAAATAAATAAATAAATAAGAGATAAAACCAGCCCACATGCCCCTAGGCCGGCCTCCCCTCCCCTTTAACTACTTACACACCCTTTAATACTTCATTTTTCAAGGATACTTCATCATTAGTTCATGCATTCAAAGATAAAACTCTCTCTCACTAAAGAAATCATCCAACCTCAAATCTCCTTCTTCTCCTGGCCATTTGCTGCTGCCGTGACCTCCCTCCCCCTCAAGACCATCTTATTTAAGCTTCCAAGCAATCAAGACCTTGTATTAGTTGTTCCTTTTTAGCCCTAGTAAGTTTCCCTACTTAGTTTCACCTCATTTTCTTTAGTTTCTTATGTTTATTAGTAATTTTTCTTAAGGCTAAGCAAGCATCTCTTGCATGTGTAAATCTATATGATTTGACTTAAGATTTAATAGAAATAGGTTGTTGGTTAATTGGAAGGATGGATTTGTTAAAGATATGCAAGAGATTTATGGATCTATATGATTTTTGAACTTGTTAATGATTTTCCAAATGTTTTGTTTACAAAAACTGAAGTTAATCTTTAAAATGATCTTTCATCTTCTGGAAATATTGAGTTTTTGGATGAATAAAAGAGTAGGAATGATTGATCTTAGACATGCATATGTATTAGAGGTAATAAATGTACAAAAGTAGTCATTTTGATTGGTCAATAGTCTGTCTCAGATTTGATGCTAAGAGATCAGTTCACCATTTTGTCCTCAGAAGGTTTTAAGCAAAACTAAAAATATTAAGAGTTAACCACAGGTCTTAGGATCATTTTCCCGAAAACCTTACATCTTAATTCATCCTGGAGATTTTTAGAGAAAATCCACACTAAAACTAGTCCAGGAATGCATGTCATATTTGATTTGCTATTTACTCTAAAATGTTGCAAAGAATACTAGGTTGGTGTAAACATTAAAGTTGTAGCCAAGACCTTTAGAAAACTATTTCCATAGACCATGTATCCATTAGACCTGTAGTTAAATAGATACACCCTTTTTGCTAAACTTATTTGGATGCTGAGTATAACTATTTAGAGACACAGAGGTAAATTGGTAATTTAACCCATTTCCTGTTGTTCTCAGTTATGTAAGGCCTTGATTTTCATATATTAAAGAGTCATACCTTTCTAAGCATATAAAGTTCATAATTTTAGCCTTCACGGTTTAGAAATGGCGACCCGAATAGTGCGGCAATTTTATAAAATTTCCATCAGCTTTACATTTTTAAACCATACAAGCTTTTATAAACGCCTTTCGACCCATGTCTTGCTATATGAATTTTAAATAAATGACCATATGATATTTTGAGTTCAAGTACTGAGTTAAGTCACAAAAATAAAGTATTATACCTAAATCCCCGAGCCTAAGTCGTGTTATATTTTATTTAGGTCACTTGTGATCTTGCGGTTTTCTCGACGTGCACACTTCTTTGATTTCCGTTGCTACTTCATTATTGGTGAGTTCATAGCCCCACCTTTTACTCATTTAACTATTTATAAACCCCGTGGGGGAGATACATGCTACTTACTTTTATTATGATCACAACTGCTTGAAAACTGTATTCTAAACTGAATGTATTATTGACACTAAGTACTACTATTGCCATGAAGTCCCCGTATCATGAATCGTTAATCACTTGCGAGTGAGCGCGAATATTGTGAATAGATCTATTTGGGATTGAACTCCCCATATTGGACCGCTGCCCTTGCATGGGCAACCATATGCACTATATTTGAGGTCTCTAGGTGCTTGGCAAGGCACCCACTGGGGCAAACTTACATACTTATTACTTAAGGCGTCGATGTCATGAGCTTAGTGCAATAATTACCTTACTAGACTCTGCATTTGTTGCTTAGTCACTTTTATAAACGATTTTGTGATCAACTGCTTATTACTAAAACTCTATGGATTCACTCAACCTTTGTGTTGACCTTTTTAGCATGTTTTATCTCAGGTTTAAAGGCATGAAGGTCTGGGATGGAGTCGCACGGATATATTTTGAGGACTCGGCATATTTTCACATTTGAAGAGTCTATATTTTAAAGATTTATGTTATGTTTAAAACATTTGCAATCTTTTGAAAACATTGTGTTTCATGAAAACTGTTGGGACCTTTGCAAACTCTGAGAATTTAATGTATCAAATGTGAAACACTTTTAAAACGTCTCTTTTCAAGGGTCGTTTTCCATGACTTGTACTTTGTGCTAGGAAGTAATACCCCAGTGATCTATCTTCCGCTGTTATAATTTTGGGGGTGTTACAGATTGGCATCAGAGCTACAGTTATAGAGAACTGGGTCGTTTTCAAAACTCAAACTATAACTATTTTTCACTAAAGAGTCTCTCATTGCCGTATCCGATATTCGTGCGCGTATGCCACCAGACTGCCTATGTTGTTATACATATGTCATCACTAATGGTATTATATAAAGTATGCTTATATACACTCTTATTTATATAAAGGATAATTATATAAATACTCGAACATTTATGCTCATTCTTGGAGCACCGCTATTCTATCGACTTACATGCTATTTATATACACACTTGGTGTACTTTTCGATCATTATGCTTATTTATAGCATCACTATTATTTATATAGAGGTTAATTATATAAATGTTTGACTGATTTTGACCTCTTACGCTTATTTCGGAGCTTGAGCTCAAGCCTTGTTTTCTCCGATTACGCATCTATACTTACATTTTAATGGCCTCTTCTATTTCTCAAACATCGTGAATAATACCGTGGTTCGCTAAAACTTTTTCTTAAGCTTTCATAAAATCGTTTTACGCAAAACTCTTACTATCCGTCTTCGAAAACGAGTTGGAACATTGGTCACATAATTTTAGAACACCTACATCGCCTCACAAACAATCGCCTAAAGATACCCCGGATGATTAGAGCATGACTTTAAAGTGCCGCCTTGGAACACCCTATTTTCGGAACATGACTTTTAACGTCCCATTCTCTTTCACTCCTTGTGTTTTGAAGAATCACGCCGCTAGGAAGGTAACGCCGAAGCTTGACAACAATGTTTACCCTAACTTATTACTATCTTCCGATTCCAAGGACAAAATTTGAAAACTTTTCGGCCACCATTCTGACACCCACTTCACCAACCTGTATACTAACGTCAAATAGTGAGACAAAGCCATTCGAGGACAAGGCTATAGAGTGTGAACTCAAACCAGAAGATTACTAACTCGAAGAAGAACCCCTCGGAAGAAGAGAAGGAAAACCATTACTACACCTACTCCTCCCACTCGACCAGAGTCTATCACCAGAGAGCCCATGCACCATAGCATCCCATCGTTGGTGACACACATGCCACATCATGAGAGATATTACACGTCAGCAGAAACGAGCTGTAATTGCCAGCCTACAGTCTCGTTGGAGCAAAGTAAAGCTTGAGGAGCCAAGTGCGGACCTTACTTAATCAACATTCGTGATATTTATTGTTTTTACCATTTATTATTTGTTCTCATTTAACCTCAAACAACTTTCATGATACTCAATTCCTTTCTCATTTTTATGTTCATTCTCATTTAACATGCGTGCCTTCAACGTAATGCTTTTCTCATTTATTGTTGGTCCGCATTCATTCTCAGTTAGCATTTGCAATGCTTATTGTCTTTGTCATTTATGGCGTTTCTCATTAACTGTTTACCCTCAGCTAGCATTCGTGCTGCTTGTTGTATTTCTTATTTATTGTTCGTTCTCATTTCTTCTCCTCATTTAGCATTCGTGATGCACATTGTCTTTCTAAATTATTGATTTTCCCAGTTATTCTTATATAACATTTGTGATATTTATGGATTTCATCATTTACCGTTTGTTCTCTTACATGACATTTATCGTCTTTCTCCTTTATTATTTGCCTTCACATTTATTGCCTATCTCATTTGTTCTCATTTAAAGTATTGTTACGCTTATTGCTTTCTTAATTCTTGTCTATTTCATTTACCCTCTTTCAACAATCGTGTGTTTATTATCCTACTCAGTTATGGATTTTCCTCATTCATTCTCGTTTGACATTCATAATGGATATTGTCTGTATCGTTTATTATTATTGAACCTCATTTGGAATTCTATCTTTCAGCATTGGCCTCTTTTGACCATTGGTTTGATTCGTTGGTTGTCACGATTAATTGATTATTTGTGTTAATATTCTATATCTCTTCGCTTTACTATTATTGTAATTTATGTTCCTTCTGTTTGCATTAATTTGAGTCATTGATCTCTCTTTTACACACCCTTTCATTTGTTTCTTCGTTCGTATGAATATCAAATTTTCTTCTAAGCACTCTATGCTCATACTAGTACGAATGATATGGACATCTAAATCTATTCTTTATTGTTCTGATTCATTGATCCTTTCATTTGCATCGATTGATAACAATTTGCTTCTTTGTTCATACAGATATCTAATCTATCCCTTTTAAGCAATCTTTGCTCCTAAAACATTACACTCGACAGAATTCTATTATTATTTTTGTGATTCATCAAGATCTTTCATTTGTATTATTAATTTCTCCTTGTAACTATCTTTTACCCCAAGGCATTGACATCTACTTCTTACGACGGATAGAACGCTCCCGTAGTAATCCCATCCGCATTAATCGCTAGTACGCATTAGAGCGTAGGAACAACACTCCAGGACAATAGGCTACAAGCAGTAAAAGATCGTCAGAAGAGTTACGTGAAAGTTCGCCACGAAAGAACGTACTATGTTTCGGAAAATGATGAAGATTGAACTCGATATACGTTGAACCCTACAAGAATTTGGCAAAACCTAGACCGGTAGCTTATCAACTCGAACCACCCGCAACAGCCCACTAGCGTGCACAACACATTTCACGATTCGAACTCAAAGAAGTGTCATTTGGATGAAACCCTCGTCATTCCACTAGAGGAGATTCTGCTTGACGACAAGGTTAACTTTAATAAAGAACCAGTTAAGATCATAAAACTACTTGACTAAACCGAACATTACATTATCGTTCCTCAATTATACATATCCTAATTACCTATGACTAATTCAGGAGGGATCATATTATGCTGGGAGCATTCACCGGTAAGTTTTATTAAAAATGACTTTTCACTTATATCCTTAAAACAATATGTGAATTTTCTAAAGATTACTCAACTAATCAGACTCTTATCCTGTCTTCACCATGTAACATCAGCCTCATCCGACACCGTATTCTCAGGAGACTAAACAAACTACATCGCTAATTATCATAGAAACCATTCGCTCCAAGTACCCTCATTTCTTTTTGCGACACACCGTCAGCCGATAAGATAAACTGAATCACGAGGACGTGATTCCTTTTTGACGGATGGATAATGTAACAACTGCGAAATTTCAAGTCATTATTTTTACTAATTTTATTTTCTTATTATGCTATTTTAAGTAAATTGGCTTTTGTCGGGAATGCTGCCTGCGTACGTCGTGACACGTACACTTAAATTCATAATTTGACTCAGACTATGCCCATTCTACCCATTAATATGATTTATTTCCCCCACGTACTTATTTTCATATGGAATAATTTAATTTTCCATTTCTACGCGAAGTGTGCACATTTTTCGTTTTACGCGTTTTCGGCTCGCGGTTTAAGCTTTAAAGACATTATAACACTCCGGAAGGCTAGGGAAATTTATGAAACATCAAATTAGGTCATTTTAAGTTAAATTTGACATTTTTATGAAAATAGTATCTTCACGACATATATTTCCATAATTTAGGCTTATAATGTTACCGGTTTAGCTCCGTTGACCCTTAAACCACTCCGGGACTTATACTACTTATACTAGATGTAGCAATACTCTAAATAAATAAATAAATAAGAGATAAAACCAGCCCACATGCCCCTAGGCCGGCCTCCCCTCCCCTTTAACTACTTACACACCCTTTAATACTTCATTTTTCAAGGATACTTCATCATTAGTTCATGCATTCAAAGATAAAACTCTCTCTCACTAAAGAAATCATCCAACCTCAAATCTCCTTCTTCTCCTGGCCATTTGCTGCTGCCATGACCTCCCTCCCCCTCAAGACCATCTTATTTAAGCTTCCAAGCAATCAAGACCTTGTATTAGTTGTTCCTTTTTAGCCCTAGTAAGTTTCCCTACTTAGTTTCACCTCATTTTCTTTAGTTTCTTATGTTTATTAGTAATTTTTCTTAAGGCTAAGAAAACATCTCTTGCATGTTTAAATCTATATGATTTGACTTAAGATTTAATAGAAATAGGTTGTTGGTTAATTGGAAGGATGGATTTGTTAAAGATATGCAAGAGATTTATGGATCTATATGATTTTTGAACTTGTTAATGATTTTCCAAATGTTTTGTTTATAAAAATTGAAGTTAATCTTTAAAATGATCTTTCATCTTCTGGAAATATTGAGTTTTTGGATGAATAAAAGAGTAGGAATGACTGATCTTAGACATGCATATGTATTAGAGGTAATAAATGTATAAAAGTAGTCATTTTGATTGGTCAATAGTCTGTCTCAGATTTGATGCTAAGAGATCAGTTCACCATTTTGACCTCAGAAGGTTTTAAGCAAAACTAAAAATATTGAGAGTTAACCACAGGTCTTAGGATCATTTTCCCGAAAACCTTACATCTTAATTCATCCTGGAGATTTTTAGAGAAAATCCACACTAAAACTAGTCCAAGAATGCATGTCAGATTTGATTTGCTATTTACTCTAAAATGTTGCAAAGAACACTAGGATGGTGTAAACATTAAAGTTGTAGCCAAGACCTGTAGAAAACTATTTCCATAGGCCATGTGTCCATTAGACCTGTAGTTAAAGAGATACACCCTTTTTGCTAAACTTATTTGGATGCTGAGTATAACTATTTAGAGACACAGAGGTAAATTGGTAATTTAACCCATTTTCTGTTGTTCTCAGTTATGTAAGGCCTTGATTTTCATATATTACAGAGTCATACCTTTCTAAGCATATAAATTTCATAATTTTAGCCTTCACGGTTTAGAAATGGCGACCCGAATAGTGCGGCAATTTTATAAAATTTCTATCAGCTTTACATTTTTAAACCATACAAGCTTTTATAAACGCCTTTCGACCCATGTCTTGCTATATGAATTTTAAATAAATGACCATATGATATTTTGAGTTCAAGTACTGAGTTAAGTCATAAAAATAAAGTATTATACCTAAATCCCCGTGCCTAAGTCGTGTTATATTTTATTTAGGTCACTTGTGATCTTGCGGTTTTCTCGACGTGCACACTTCTTCGATTTCCGTTGCTACTTCATTATTGGTGAGTTCATAGCCCCACCTTTTACTCATTTAACTATTTATAAACCCCGTGGGGGAGATACATGCTACTTACTTTTATTATGATCACAACTGCTTGAAAACTGTATTCTAAACTGAATGTATTATTGACACTAAGTACTACTATTGCCATGAAGTCCCCGTATCATGAATCGTTAATCACTTGCGAGTGAGCGCGAATATTGTGAATAGATCTATTTGGGATTGAACTCCCCATATTGGACCGCTGCCCTTGCATGGGCAACCATATGCACTATATTTGAGGTCTCTAGGTGCTTGGCAAGGCACCCACTGGGGCAAACTTACATACTTATTACTTAAGGCGTCGATGTCATGAGCTTAGTGCAATAATTACCTTACTAGACTCTGCATTTGTTGCTTAGTCAGTTTTATAAACGATTTTGTGATCAACTGCTTATTACTAAAACTCTATGGATTCACTCAACCTTTGTGTTGACCTTTTTAGCATGTTTTATCTCAGGTTTAAAGGCATGAAGGTCTGGGATGGAGTCGCACGGATATATTTTGAGGACTCGGCATATTTTCACATTTGAAGAGTCTATATTTTAAAGATTTATGTTATGTTTAAAACATTTGCAATCTTTTGAAAACATTGTGTTTCATGAAAACTGTTGGGACCTTTGCAAACTCTGAGAATTTAATGTATCAAATGTGAAACACTTTTAAAACGTCTCTTTTCAAGGGTCGTTTTCCATGACTTGTACTTTGTGCTAGGAAGTAATACCCCAGTGATCTATCTTCCGCTGTTATAATTTTGGGGGTGTTACATTTTCTCTCTCAAAAGGAACCAAAGAACATTCTTACAGCCCTAGATGATTCAAGCTGGGTAGAGGCTATGCAAGAAGAGCTTCTTCAGTTCAAGATTCAAAAGGTTTGGGTGCTAGTTGATTTACCTAGGAATGAAAAGGTGATTGGCACTAGATGGGTTTTTAAGAACAAAAGGGATGAAAGAGGGATAGTTATTAGAAATAAGGCTAGATTAGTAGCCCAAGGGTACACACAAGAAGAAGGGATAGATTATGATGAAGTTTATGCTCCAGTAGCAAGGATTGAGGCAATTAGGCTGTTTCCAGCTTATGCTTCATTTTTAGGCTTCACAGTCTACCAAATGGATGTCAAGAGTGCATTTTTATATGGTACAATTGGAGAAGAGGTATATGTTTCACAACCTCCTGGCTTCATTGACCCTGACCATCCAAAAAAAGTGTACAGAGTAATGAAAGCTTTATATGGCCTACATCAGGCACCAAGAGCTTGGTATGCAACACTTGCTTCCTATTTATTAAAAAATGGATTTCAAAGAGGAAAGATTGATCAGACACTTTTCATCAAACAGCACAAGAAGGATCTTCTGTTAGTGCAGGTGTATGTGGATGACATTATCTTTGGATCTACAAGGAAGGAAATGTGTTTAGAGTTCGAGAAGCTTATGCATGATAAGTTTCAGATGAGTTCTATGGGAGAACTTACATTCTTTTTGGGTTTGCAAATTAAACAATCATCTGAAGGCATATTTATTAGTCAAGACAAATATGTTGCAGAGATACTTAGAAAGTTTCAATTTGCTGATTCAAAAATGGCAAGCACATTAATGGACTCAGAGAAGCACCTTCTGAAAGATGAAGATGGAGAGAGTGTAGATGTACACACTTACAGATCTATGATAGGCTCTTTGATGTATCTTACATCATCCAGACCTGACATCATGTTCCCTGTTTGTGTTTGTGCAAGATTTCAAGTAACTCCAAAGGTTTCTCATTTAACTGCAGTCAAGAGAATTTTTAGATATCTTAAAGGACAACCAAGGTTGGGTGTATGGTATTCTAGAGACTCTCCTTTTGACTTGGTAGCATTTTCGGATAGTGATTATGTTGGTGCTAGCTTGGACAGAAAGTCAACAACTGGAGGATGTCAATTCCTTGGATGTAGACTTGTCTCATGGCAGTGTAAGAAGCAAACAAGTGTGGCAAATTCAACAACTGAAGCTGAATATATAGCTGCTGCAAGTTGCTGTGCTCAAGTCTTATGGCTTCAAAACTAACTTCTTGACTATGGGTACAATTTCTTAAACACTGTTATTCATATTGATAATAGTAGTACAATTTGTATTATTAAAAATCCAGTGCAACATTCTAAAACAAAACACATTGAAATTAGACATCACTTTATTAGAGATTGCAATGAGAAAAGATTAATTCAAGTAATGAAAATTGCTTCAGAATATAATTTTGCAGATCTACTTACAAAAGCTTTTGATGGTGGAAGATTTGAGTACTTAGTAGCAAGTATTGGAATGCTTAATCTTTAAAAATTTCAAATGATGTGTTTATGTACATAAATTTTTGTTGGTACTGCTGGATTTATAAGGTACTGCTAATATATCAAAAATGTAAATTGTGTTATTCATACAGTTGGTTCTATGCTTATTCTAATGCAAGACAAGTACTTTGTACATTGTTCTTTTGGTTTTAGACTAACTATTTCAGGTATGAATATGTGAACACAAAGGAGATTTCAAGTGAAATGGGAGCAGCAGAATGCTTATCCAATTGCTATCATAGTAGGTTTATGATGGACTGAGTTTAGGAATTTAAACTCCTTAAAACTTCTTTCTTGAAACCTAGTTATGATATTTCACATTGAATTGATGACTTAGTTGATCAGATAGTAACTGATGCAACTCACTTTCTATCATTTTATACTTTCAAGTATAATGTGCAAGTCTAAGGACATCTGATAGAAAGAACAGCTAGTAAAAGTGAATCTAACACTTGTGTTAGAGGCAACAATTGCTATGAGCTGGAAACCCTGTCAAGAAAGCCTTTTGAATAGGTTTATCTTTACACAGGCAGTTATTTATAACTGAAAAACATTGGTTCTCACACAACCAGAGGTTGCTTTAAACCAAAATTTTGATTAGGTGTCTGTTACACACTTAATCCTTTCAAAATGGTTGGAAGCAGTATGATTTTTCAATTCTAAAATCATGAACATACTGCTAAGTTAAATAATTTCTTAAACAAGGTTTTTCAAGAGATTCACAAAAACCATCCATTGATGGATCATGAATCGAAATGTCCACTGATTCACCTCTCATAGGAGTTAACACACCTAGAAGTGATGAGGACAGCAACTTAAACTTTTAAGGAATTGATGGCTTCATGTACAAAATTGTCTGACAACAAGTTCACATTGATAGATCAGTCAAGGGTACATAGTGAGATCTTCCAAACAAGGGGAGGAAACAAAAGTTATTTGCTTCAGGGAAGGTTACAATCTCAGGGAAGGAAATAATTGCCCAGAAAAGGAAGAATAATCCAATAAAAGGAAGGAGAAGATAAGAGCATACAAGATGATGACATAGAGGTTGAAAATGAAAGGAATATATCATATATCTAGAAGGGATGAAGCATTCCTAAAGGAGAAAGTTCTATCTAGATCAAACAAAGGAAAGTTTCAATTCAGTTCATTATGTTTGTTCATCGCTTGCAAAGGCATGCTGATAGATGATTTCACTTGTTGAAATCATTGCCTCTTACAATTCCTCCATCCAAGGAAATTGCACCATCTTTTGGTACAATGTTTTGATATTGCTGAAAGTCAAAGAAGAACAAAGCAGATCAGTTCAGAATAAGAAGAATAGTTCAGATTCATGAAGTGTTTGAAAGATCTTCTCAAGTCCTCATTTAATTCAGAAAACATGTTTGAAATGATTCACATGTTTAGGGGAGGATTGTTGGGAATTAAATATTCTGAAGTTAGAGTATAGGAAAATACTTTAAGAAGAAGGTACTGCTGGTTCATGATCAAGGTACTGCTAGTACATCAAGGTACTGCTAGAACAAGAAGGTACTGCTAGTTCAAGTAGAAGGTACTGCTAGTAGAGAATGGTACTGCTGATCAATGAGTCATAGAGCTGCTACAAGGATAAGATCGAAGAAGATATTATTTGTATGAGTCACTCTTATGCAAAAGTAATATCTAGATATATTCTCAGTCAACAAGTTGATGCATGTGCTTGCTTTAATTCATTTGAACAACTTGAGAGATATAAACTTCCATACGCTAGCTCGACTTGATCTTTTGTAAGACAAGTGTTGATTAGACTTAAAGTAATATTGTAAGAGATCTCTTGGACTATAAAAGAGATCATAGATTAGTGATTATGTACGTGCACAATTACAAACTCATATCTGTTAAGACATAGAACAAACAAAAACATATATCACAAATCTAGAAACATAAGATTCAAGGTCTTTGTAACCCTAGTGATAAACACAAGATCACTCGTATTATTTTGAATAATATTGAATCGTTTGGTGATAAACTTTCTTTGTTCATTGTTAAGTAACAAACATAATTCTTCCATTTCCATAAATACATAACCTTCTAAGTGTGATTAAGTAAATTCCGCGTACTTAATCATATAAACTCAATATATCATTACACACAAAGTATACAAGGTTTAACCTCCTTAACCGTGTGTCGAATTCCCCTCAACATGGCTGTGGCTTGGCATGTCAACTTAGGGGTATATGATTTTTTTTGTGGAAAACAAGATGAGGATTAGGGGTTTGGTTTTGTGTTTTTTTAGGAGAAAATGGGGAAGTGGGATTGAATGTCGGGTAGGTGGTTTTGTTTTGTTCGTGGTGTGAAATGGAATAAAATTCCTGATACACTTTAATAAAAAGGTACTAAAGTTTTTTTTTAACACTAAAAACAGATATTGTAACACCCCCGTTTTCGATATACGCAGTAGAATATAAGTTTGGGGTGTTACTTTATGGTTCACAGTCATGAGAATAGAAAACAACTCGAAAAGAGGCATTTTAAATAAAATTGTTATCATTCACTTATTAAATAAGAGTACATAAGATAGGTCCCAGAGGGAAGTTTGGAAATATTTTATAAAAGATACATTATTCATTAAATGATAACAAAGTGGACACACTTATTATAAAAAGAAAGTCCACAGCCACTCCGTTCCGATAGCCATACTCCTAGTTACCTGAGATAAACATGCTTAAAAAGTCAACACAAAGGTTGAGTGAATCTATAGTGTTTAAAGTTATAAATAAGTTGAACACAAGGTAAATAAGAAGAAATCAGTTATATCACAATTCGGAATATTGCACTAAACCTCATGATACGCAATGCGTTAACAGTTTCCAGTCTCACTAACATAATAAAAATGGTAGTGGTTTGCCACGAGTTTAGATATCAAATATAATGCATCTGTCTAACCGGCTACTACGAAGATATCCATCCGATTAGAACAAATGGGTCGTCAGGCCAATAGATCTATTCACTATATTCGCGCTCACCCTGCGGGTGACTAATGGTGCATAATATGAGGGTCTTTCAATAATAAATACAATCATAATAATAAGGGACAGTTAGCCTAGTGCAATAACAATCAGGAAAATACTTGTGTTCGGTTTGATAGCATGTATCTCCCCACATATTTTGGAAAAACGTAAAAAGGAAAAGTGGGACTATAAACTCACCTTGACAGTCTGGATGGAAAACAAAGATAAACAAAGTTGATAAACGTCTCAGGCACGCAACCTGGTTCGTTATGTTAATTTTTCAGTAAACGTTTCTGAATATATATATATATATATATATATATATATATTATATATATATATATATATATATATATATATATATATATATATATATATATATATATATAAAAGTTTTATTATTCGTTTCGTTACGTTCTTCGTTGTTGATAAAATGTTAAGTTTGAGACAACATGAAGTCTCTTCAAAAGTTGGATTTCATTTTATGGTTCGTTTTTATGTTCTCGTTCTGATTGCTCGTTAAATATATCTTGCGTTCGTTCGTGATCGTAATAAACGCATTACGTTTGTTAGTTTCTATTAAATCGGAATAAATAATAATAGTATTAACATTTATAAAAAGTTAGGTTTTTGCCCTTAGAGTTTCATATACTGACGGTTTATACCCTTGTACTTTTATAAAGTTACAACTTTTACCCCTGAACTTTGGTTAATTGACAGTTTCTACCCTGGAATTTTGAAAATGACACTTTCTACCCTTATTTATTAATTATTGACAAAATAGTCCTTGGTTTAGATAACTTTAAGAAATTGACAATTTTGGCCCATAAAAACTCTAGTTTTTGAAAATATATATATTGTGTTTTAAATAGTTGTGATCTCCTAGTTTTTGGACTCAAATAAAAACGAGGCGAGGGCTTGGTTTCTCTCCGTTCTTTTTCCTACATGAAGTCGGCCAGGTGGTTTATTTATTGGCCAAGTTTCGTAATTTTTGAAGATCATTTAAGGGTCGAAATAAATATCAAAAGTTGGTCGAGTAGAACATGAGTTTCACAAATCTGGAAAAATTGTTTTGGTTCTATCGATAGACAGGTTTTTGGATCAGGATAACTTTATAACCATAAAACCTTTTCATGAAATTCTTCTTCCTAAAAATAGTTAGCCATGTAATCTTAATGTCGACCAAGTTTCAAAATTTTTAGAAGTCTTTAGAGGGTCGAAAAATATGTTCAAAGTGGGCAGTATGGGCTGTAACTCGACCAGGTTTAAAAATAATAAGTTTTAAGATCTTTCCAGTTAACGATAGAGCAAATCTTTGGTGCTTGATAACTTTTTAATGACTTGATTAATTTAAGAGGTTTTTCGTCCTAAATTTAGACAGCTATGTGATCTTCATCTCGACCAAAAATCAAAATTTTTAGACTTTATTTAGGGGTCGAATAATAGGTCAAAAGTTAGATAACTGAAGCTGTAAGCGACAGAAAGAAAAAGAAATACATTGTATCTTTTAGTCTAGCGATAGAGCAAAAATTGAGACACAATAACTTTGTGATATGTTAACCAATTTACACCTTTCTTCTTTCTAAATTTACTTAACTAGGTAGGTTATATTTCGGCCAGATTCCAGATTTTATTATGGTCTCTAGGTGTTTGATTTATAAGCTCAAAGTTGGGTCACTGAACTAGTTTAGCGATAGTAACAAAAAGAAGGAACTGATTGTGTTTTTCAATTTTTATGATTTTTAACTAACTTTTAACACATAATAGGATGATATTAAGTATATTGATATTATTTCTAACCTGTTTTAGGACTTCTTGATTTGCTTTTACAAGATTCAATATATAGGTTGCGTTTTTGTTTTCTGGTTTGATCAGAAAGAAAAGAAAAGAAAGAAAATATTGTTTTTGATCTTTGTGGTTTATTAGAGGTTTATTAACAATGTTTTTAAGAATATGTAAGTTATATAAACAATATGAAAATGGATTTGATAAACTTACTTGAATTTTAGAGACTTTGGAGTCGAATTAACTTGGAACTTGAACACTTTTGTTCTCCTTTTTCCTAAGCTTTCTAAGATTTTTCTTTAGCTTGTTTGTGGATTATAAAATCAGTAAAGAATGGTTGTGGGCTGTGTTTGGGTGTTGGTTCGAATGGAAGATGGGAAAAATGGATTATGAAGGTTGACATATATAAGGAGAGTAGGATTAGGGTTTTCAAGGTTCATTGTATGTTGCAAGGGGACAAAGTTATGTGTTCAAGTCTTATTGGTTCCATGTGTGAGGAGGGGGTTTGACCGTGTAGGTTATGGAGGGGAAATAATGTGGTTTATTTAGAATCATACAAGTAGCTACCTTGTGATGTCATTGATGATGGGGAGGAGGGGGTATCTAAGGAGAGACTATTTAAGGAAGGTTGCATGAAGAAACTAATTTAGTTATGTTCTAGTTAGGTTTCGACTAGGAGGGGGAATTTGAACTTCAAATAGGGCTTTTATGAGAGGTACCTAGGGCTATATTGTGTTGTATTTAGGGTTCGAGAGGGGTAACAAGATGAGTTTAGAGTTTAGTTTATGTGTTTATTAAATAGAAAAATATTTAGGGTTTTATATATATATATATATATATATATATATATATATATATATATATATATATATATATAATGTGTCAAATTTCATAGGGAAGAAAGGAAATTATTTTGTGTTTTAAAATGTTGCACCATGTGTTTAATAAGATAGTACTAGGGTTTAGAAAATATAAAGACTTTATTTTTTTTTAACACTTGGTTATGGTATGTTAATTATAGGTAGGTTTTATTAAGTGTAGAAGTATGTAAATGGGATTTTAGGTTTTATGCATTGAATGGTTGTACTATAAGCTTAATAGGGTGGTAATTTAGAGTTTAGAATTATAGAAATTATATTTTTAATGTTTGGTAAAATTATAGAAATTATATGTTAGTTTTTATTAGATTTAAAGGTATATAAATGAGATTTTTGGATTTTGTGCATTAGGCACTTGTACACTAGGTTTGGAGACTTGTACTTATATTTAATGAGTTTAGGAAAATTAATCTTTTAAGGTTTATACATGAAAACTTGTAATTTGTGCTTTAAAATAATTATAGTTAGGGTTTTAATAGGATTTTTATAAATATATAGCTTTATGCATAAAAGACTTGTACATCGGCTTTAAATGACTTGTACATTTGTATTTTAAAAAAATCTCATGCAAATAAATTAGGGTTTTTAAATTTAGTTCATAAAATCAAAGTTTAAATGAAATTAGGGTTTCGTTATTTTTATATGTTGCTATGGTAGTTTTAAGGTTTCATAATATTCTTATTAAATAAGAAACGCTTAACTTTTAAACGTACGTTAACGAAATAACGTAAAGTGTTAATGAGATCTCATAAAGTTTTGGGTCAAGTATGTTTTATATAGTTAAATACTAAATCAGTTAGGGTTGGGTTGCGAGCACGTTTATCGAGGATGCCACATAAGATAACAGTTATGATCAAATAAAAATTAAAAAAAAATTTACACGTAGAAAAGGATAAGTATTCTATAAGTTGGTTTATTATAAAGTGGGATTTTCACTGTGGCTACAGTCACCCCCCGTTGAGGGAATCTCGTCCCGAGATTCAGTCTACGTTGGTTGAGAAGTTGGGAAAAGTGAAGTATGGAGATAGTCAGGCCTAGTTTCTAACCTATCCAGATAGGGAATATAGGGATGATAAAATCGTACAACGATTTGATTTGTGATGTGAGTTTGATATGCTTAAAATGTTTAAAGTTCAAAAGTAATATTATTTAATATTATCTTGCCTTTATGTCATTTAAATCCAATAATATCATCTCGCTGCTAGTCCTTATTTATAGTTTTAACCTAAAAGGGTCGTCTAGGAATTTTCATTCGATACCTAAGGGAACGCAGTTTGGTCAGTTTTATTTCTACTAGATGAACTAAATTTGAATGTTTTGTCACCTAATAAATCTAAGGGATGTGAACAGTGTTTCCAACGGTCGTGAACAGTGTATTACAACGGTCGTATAATGGCTATATTTCACCTATAAATACCCCATTTTTCATCCTCATTCTTTCACCACTAAATTCTCTTCTATAAACCTCAAAATGCCGCACCTTATTACATACCTAGCAATTGTTTATGTTGTTGTAGTTGCTACCTATATGGTGTGTAATCTGGAAGAAGACCTTGAAGCCTTTGGTGTGATCCAAATGTTCCTCTTACCACTTACTATTGTTGCCTTTATCGTGGATCAGGCATGGGGAAAATGAGTCTCGCGCTAGGGTTGGTTGTATGGTCTTTGTTGTCTTTCCTAGGTAATCCTTAGTGAAATAAAACTTATGTAATCCTTGTAATATTGGCACTTTCATTGCTAACTATGTATCTATGTATTATCTTCCAAGGTTTTGTTTGGGTTTGTCATAATCCCTAGGGTTTTTCTATCCTCAATTCTTGTCAATTTATATCCTGGAGGTAATGGGTAGTAGATGTAGACTTTTATTGTTATCAAAAGTGAGTTTATAAACAATTGGTTTTGTTTTAATATTTTGCTTTTGAATGAAAATTGTTATTAGAAAATCTGAAAAGATAACTGTCCAATTCACTACATGATTCTTCCTAAATTATACATAGTTGATCAGGCTATGTATAATCGAGGACCAAATGATGTGATGTTTGGCTCAGTTACTGTGGTATTTATGCTTTTCAAAAAAATTTAGATGGTGTTCAACGCATTATTTTTTTGGAAAATAACTTCATAATTTATTTTTCAAATGAATAAAAATTCTAGTCCACACTACCGTGATGGGTTTAGGGATTTTCTAGGGTACTAATGGGATATCCTCAAAATAAATCTTAGGGCACTAATGGGTTATTCTCGAAATAAATCTTAAGATTCATCTAAGGTTCCTACAGGGTAGGGATAGTCTATGGTTCTATCAAAATAATATCCACCAAATTTCTTAAGGATATACTAGGGTTTTGCTAGGTGCTAACTATGAATAGGGTAAGGAGGAATAGAGTAGATGATGAAGCTAAACGCAGATTGGGATTATTACTGAAATATTACAAGGGAAAGGTTTCATACGATAGAAAGATAGTTATTACACTTAGGTTATGTTCATCGTAACTAAGGTAAAGATTCGAAAGGAAATATAACCTAGGGAGCTCTAAACCTCAATTTATTTATCCATTACAGGGATTTATCTTCTGCTTAAATACTAAAGTCATCCTAGGACATGGTTGGGATTCCTTAATGAGTTCTAGTTTTCTTTTTCACTAGTCTTGGTTTTCCAATTGGGATTGAAGTTTTCCTATCATCAAGCTTTCTCTTAAGGTCATTTTTCTTAGGCGTGGCATCTTGCTTAATTCCTAGGTTGGGAAATTCTTAAGTTTAAGGTGATGGTCTTTCTATCATCAAGTTTTCACTTTTGGTTATTTTGCTTAATTTTCTTGGGTTAAGGTGATGGTAGGTTTAGTCAGGGAGATTCATAAATTTACGATGTGTCTGGTTAATATCATAAATAAATGATTAACTCTTAGTATTAAACTGCTAAGGAACAAACTAATTCATTTGAAGTTCAGCAACTTTCTCTTTATTCATCAAGTTTTCTTCCAAAATTTATCTTAGAGGGTTCTACAGTTATAGCCTAGTTATGGCAGGTATATGGAATCATAATAATCTTAGGTAAAGTCATGGTAGGTCTGGGTTTATTCACTGGAAGTTACATGGTATTAATAACTTGATTGATTGTTTTTACACAAAACAATTAATACAAGGTCCTTTTATTAATATTCCATGTGGTAGGTTAAGGATTCTATGTCTCTAGTATATGTGTTTGGTCCTTTGTTGTCAATAATGGTCCTAGTTTCTATCACTTGCTATGCTCCAAGTTGGTTGGTTGTCTATGTTTGGAGGTAGCGAAGGGAACTGTTGTCTAGAGTGTGGTTTAGGTTGCGGGAAATCATTTGTCTACTATGCGGAGTGAGATTTTTGTATAAGGTCATGGGTAGTCATTACATATATGCACAGCATTATTGTAAGACATAGTGGAAAGAATTTGTTCTCAACATAAACATATAACAAAAGGAGATTGTTATAGATTTAAATATTGATTACAAACTCTGAAAGTTTCAGGCTTATTGGAAAATACAGGAAATACTAACCAAATACTATTCGGTTTAGTAGACACAACTTTGATACATGTGAATTTAAGATCAGTTACGTCCTTGACGTAAATGCTTAGCTTCAGTCTCAAGTTTTAGTTGTGCAGCTTCCATTTCTGTGAAGCGTTCCTGAAATTCCTAGTACAGTCATGATGTTTTCAGTATCCGAGTCCGACATAAGAGTAATAGAATGAGTAGGGGAAACTATAACCCTGTAACCACTCTATAGTTATAAATATTTCATTTATGCAGCTTAATGATTAACAATAAATTACATACCAATAACGTTTCAATAATGGCGTGGCACGAAGGACTTTGGTTGAGTTTTTGTGGAAAACGGTTATAGTCCAATGTTTGAAAACATTTATTTCTCTATAACCATGAGCTCTGATACCAATCTGTAACACCCCCGTTTTCGATATACGAAGAGGAATATAAGTTTGGGGTGTTACTTCATGGTTCACAGTTATGAGAATAGAAAACGACTCGA
Source organism: Artemisia tridentata subsp. tridentata (assembly GCA_021014915.2). Classification (NCBI taxonomy): domain Eukaryota; kingdom Viridiplantae; phylum Streptophyta; class Magnoliopsida; order Asterales; family Asteraceae; genus Artemisia; species Artemisia tridentata. Next base: position 218,025,024 of record CP139507.1, read on the forward strand.
AAAGAGGCGTTTTAAATAAAATTGTTATAATACATTTATTAAATCAGAGTACATAATATAGGTCCCAAAGGGAAGTTTGGAAATATGTTATATAAGATACATTATTCATTGAATGATAACAAAGTGGACACTCTTATTATAAAAAGAAAGTCCACAGCCAATCCGTGCCAATAGCCATACTCCTAGTTACCTGAGATAAACATGCTTAAAAAGTCAACACAAAGGTTGAGTGAATCTATAGTGTTTAAAGTTATAAATAAGTTGAACACAAGGTAAATAAGAAGAAATCAGTTATATCACAATTCGGAATATTGCACTAAAACTCATGACACGCAATGCGTTAACAGTTTCCAGTCTCACTAACATAATAAAAATGGTAGTGGTTTGCCCCCGAGTTTAGATATCAAATATAATGCATCTGTCTAACCAGCTACCACGAAGATATCCATCCGATGAGAATAAATGGGTCGTCAGGCCAATAGATCTACTCACTATATTTGCGTTCATCCTGCGGGTAACTAATGGTGCATGATATGAGGGTCTTTCAATAATAAATACAATCATAATAATAAGGGACAGTTAGCCTAGTGCAATAACAATCAGGAAAATACTTGTGTTCGGTTTGATAGCATGTATCTCCCCACATATTTTGGAAAAACGTAAAAAGGAAAAGTGGGACTATAAACTCACCTTGACAGTCTGTATGGAAAACAAAGATAAACAAAGTTGATAAACGTCTCCGGCACGCAACCTGGTTGGTTATGTCAATTTTTCAGTAAACGTTTCTGAATATATATATATATATATATATATATATATATATATATATATATATATATATATATATATATATATATATATATATATATATATATATAAGTTTTATTATTCGTTTCGTTACGTTCTTGGTTGTTGATAAAATGTTAAGTTTGAGACAACATGAAGTCTCTTCAATAGTTGGATTTCATTTTATGGTTCGTTTTTATGTTCTCGTTCTGATTGTTTGTTAAATATATCTTGCGTTCGTTCGTGATCGTAATAAACGTATTACGTTTGTTAGTTTCTATTAAATCGGAATAAATAATAATAGTATTAACATTTATAAAAAGTTAGGTTTTTGCCCTTAGAGTTTCATATACTGACGGTTTATACCCTTGTACTTTTATAAAGTTACAACTTTTACCCCTGAACTTTGGTTAATTGACAGTTTCTACCCTGGAATTTTGAAAATGACATTTTCTATCCTTATTTAATAATTATTGACAAAATAGTCCTTGGTTTAGATAACTTTAAGAAATTGACAATTTTGGCCCATAGAAACTCTAGTTTTTGAAAATATATATATTGTGTTTTAAATAGTTACGATCTCCTAGTTTTTGGACTCAAATAAAAACGAGGCGAGGGCTTGGTTTCTCTCCATTCTTTTTCCTACATGAAGTCGGCCAGGTGGTTTATTTATTGGCCAAGTTTCGTAATTTTTGAAGATCTTTTAAGGGTCGAAATAAATATCAAAATTTGGTCGAGTAGAACATAAGTTTCACAAATCTAGAAAAATTGTTTTGGTTCTATCGATAGACAGGTTTTTGGATCAGGATAACTTTATAACCATTTAACCTTTTCATGAAATTCTTCTTCCTAAAAATAGTTAGCCATGTAATCTTAATGTCGACCAAGTTTCAAAATTTTTAGAAGTCTTTAGAGGGTCGAAAAATATGTTCAAAGTGGGCAGTATGGGCTGTTACTCGACCAGGTTTAAAAATAATAAGTTTTAAGATCTTTTCAGTTAACGATAGAGCAATCTTTGGTGCTTGATAACTTTTTAATGACTTGATATTTTTAAGAGGTTTTTCTTCCTAAATTTAGACAGCTATGTGATCTTCATCTAGACCAAAAATCAAAAATTTTAGACTTTATTTAGGGGTCGAATAATAGGTCAAAAGTTAGATAACTGAAGCTGTAAGCGACAGAAAGAAAAAGAAATATATTGTATCTTTTAGTCCAGCGATAGAGCAAAAATTGAGACACAATAACTTTGTGATATGTTAACGAATTTACACCTTTCTTCTTTCTAAATTTACTTAACTAGGTAGGTTATATTTCGGCCAGATTCCAGATTTTATTATGGTCGCTAGGTGGTTGATTTATAAGCTCAAAGTTGGGTCACTAAACTAATTTAGCGATAGTAACAAAAAGTAGGAACTGATTGTGTTTTTCAATTTTTATGATTTTTAACTAACTTTGAACACATAATAGGATTATATTAAGTATATTGATATTATTTCTAACCTGTTTTAGGAATTCTTGATTTGTTTTTACAAGATTCCATATATAGGTTGCGTTTTTGTTTTCTGGTTCGATCAGAAAGAAAATATTGTTTTTGATCTTTGTGGTTTATTAGAGGTTTATTAACAATGCTTTTAAGAATATGTAAGGTATATAAACAATATGAAAATGGATTTGATAAAATTACTCGAATTTTAGAGACTTTGGAGTCGAATTAACTTGGAACTTGAACACTTTTGTTCTCCTTTTTTCTAAGCTTTCTAAGATTTTTCTTTAACTTGTTTGTGGATTATAAAATCAGTAAAGAATGGTTGTGTGCTGTGTTTGGGTGTTGGTTCGAATGGAAGATGGGAAAAATGGATTATGAAGGTCGACATATATAAGGAGAGTAGGATTAGGGTTTTCAAGGTTCATTGTATGTTGCAAGGGGACAAAGTTATGTGTTCAAGTCTGATTGGTTCCATGTGTGAGGAGGGGGTTTGGCCGTGTAGGTTATGGAGGGGAAATGATGTGGTTTATTTAGAATCATACAAGTAGCTACCTTGTGATGTCATTGATGATGGGGAGGAGGGGGTATCTAAGGAGAGACTATTTGAGGAAGGTTGCATGAAGAAACTAATTTAGTTATGTTGTAGTTAGGTTTCGACTAGGAGGGGGAAATTGAACTTCAAATAGGGCTTTTATGAAAGGTACCTAGGGCTATATTGTGTTGTATTTAGGGTTTGAGAGGGGTAACAAGATGAGTTTAGAGTTTAGTTTATGTGTTTATTAAATAGAAAAATATTTAGGGTTTTATATATATATATATATATATATATATATATAATGTGTCAAATTTCATAGGGAAGAAAGGAAATTATTTTGTGTTTTAAAATGTTGCACCATGTGTTTAATAAGATAGTACTAGGGTTTAGAAAATATAAAGACTTTATTTTTTTTTAACACTTGGTTATGGTATGTTAATTATAGGTAGGTTTTATTAAGTGTAGGAGTATGTAAATGGGATTTTAGGTTTTATGCATTGAATGGTTGTACTATAAGCTTAATAGGGTGGTAATTTAGAGTTTAGAAGTATAGAAATTATATTTTTAATGTTTGGTAAAATTATAGAAATTATATGTTAGTTTTTATTAGATTTAAAGGTATATAAATGAGATTTTTGGATTTTGTGCATTAGGCACTTGTACACTAGGTTTGGAGACTTGTACTTATATTTAATGAGTTTAGGAAAATTAATCTTTTAAGGTTTATGCATGAAAACTTGTAATTTGTGCTTTAAAATAATTATAGTTAGGGTTTTAATAGGATTTTTATAAATATATAGCTTTATGCATAAAAGACTTGTACATTGGCTTTAAATGACTTGAACATTTGTATTTTATAAAAATCTCATGTAAATAAATTAGGGTTTTTAAATTTATTTCATAAAATCAAAGTTTAAATGAAATTAGGGTTTCGTTATTTTTATATGTTGCTATGGTAGTTTTAGGGTTTCATAATATTCTTATTAAATAAGAAACGCTTAGCTTTTAAACGTACGTTAACGAAATAACGTAAAGTGGTAAATGAGATCTCATAAAGTTTTGGGTCAAGTATGTTTTATATTGTTAAATACTAAATCAGTTAGGGTTGGGTTGCGAGCACGTTTATCGAGGATGCCACATAAGATAACAGTTATGATCAAATGAAAATTAAAAAAAAAAATACACGTAGAAAAGGATAAGTATTCTATAAGTTGGTTTATTATAAAGTGGGATTTTCACAGTGGTTACAAATATTTTTTAAGATTAAGATATAGATCTAAGGTTTTTACATTGTTTGGCTTTAAGGTGGGGGTAATTTGATTTTTTTGTGGGGTGTACTTTAATAAAATGGTCGTAAAAAAAGTTTTTTTAGACTAAAAATTGATATTTTTTGGCGAATCATGGAGGGCACCGCCCCTCCCTAAACACTAAGTAGTTCCGCCCCTACCGCCAAGGGCGGAGCTACATGAGGACGGGAAGGGTCCCGGCCCCCCTTGGTCTAAGCCCGTTAGTATATTTATTTGCGATTTCATGTGTATTTCCGGAAAAAAAAAATATTTCGGCCCTCCCATCTAATGTATTTCCCGGAAAAAATTTGTTTCAGACCTCCCACAGAAAATTTTCTAGCTCCGCCACTGCCTGCCGCTTATGCTCTTCAAGATTTTTTGTTTTTTCGAATAATCTTTTTTTAGAATGACAACTAACAATCTTATAATATATACAAACCATAAACTATCTCACATGTCCTAAGTAGAATTTAAACTCGCAACCATTTTTTTTCTTCAAATAAATGCTTTTCAGTATTTTAAGGTTGTAACATCTCTTTTTGTTAGACCTTCTCCAGATTACGCGTTTTAAGGCACATTTTCAAGATGATTTATACTTTCAACATACAAGTACTTCAAATTAGTTACAAATTTTCTATTTCTTTTTACATATATGAAATACATAAAGTAGTCCTATTTTTTTATACTATGGAGTGCATATTTTTCTTTTTATTGTTAACAAGTAAAGTTAGACAAAAGATATATAGATAATTGTTAAAAAATTTGTTACTAGAGTAAAGTTCAGAATACATCCTTTTGGTTTGCCACTTGTACACAATACATCCTTGATCTATAAGTTGGCACATTTGCATCCCTCTTATAGTAAAATCAACCACCATACATCCTTTCATTAGTAATGAAGACTAACGATGTAAATTGTTTCTCCGTTATCTTCAAACGTGAGAGAAAATATTTGCACTGTTAGTCCTCAAGACTAACGGTGCAATTTTTTATTTATTATTATTATTATTATTATTATTATTATTATTATTATTATTATTATTATTATTATTATTATTATTATTATTATTATTATTATTATTATTATGAAATAAACTAACAAGGGGCAAGTAAGGCTCGAACTCGGGTCTGTTCACCATACATCCCTCTGTTAGTAATGAAGACTAACGGTGCAAATTGTTTCTCCTTTATCTTCTAACACGAGAGAAAATATTTGCATCGTTAGTCCTCAAGACTGACGGTGCATTTTTTTTTTAATTATCTTTTTTTTGAAATAAACTAAAAATGGGCAAGCAAGGCTCAAACTCGGGTCTGTTCACTCCCAAAACAGCGCCCTAACAACTGGACTAAGCGCCCTAACAACTGGACACTGGACTAAGCGTCCAATGGTGTAAATATAACAATTTATATTTCTTTTAACCATTTTTTGTTCGTATTTATAGTATATTAACCGGTTTAAGTTTGGGCCGGCCAGATATTGAGGCGGGTCCAGATCAGTTGGACTCGTTTTTTCGTTCTCTTTCTTTTTGTATCCTCGGGGATCATTTGGACTTCGATAAACATATATATGTGATCGATACTTGTCCGAAACTTCACGTTTTTGCTCCGTTTTCAATTCTTCATACATACAAAGTAAAATACTCGTCCGAAAAGTTGTTATTTTACTTTCTAGGTACGATAACTGAAAACGGAACAAAAACGTAAATTTTCTGACAAGTATCGATCACGTACATATTTTTATCGAAGTCCAAATGAATTCCCGAGGATCCGTTGGACTCCTTTTTTTGTTCTCTTTCTTATGGTATCCTCGAGGATTCATTTGGACTTTGATAAAAATATATACCTGATTGATACTTGTCAGAAATTCACTTTTTTGCTACGTATTCAATTCTTCATACCTACAAAGTAAAATAATGTCTTTCTTACGAGTATTTTGGACTTTACTCTTGTTTCTATTAAATGAATCCCCGATGATACAGGAATGTATTTTGAACTTTACTCTTGTTTCTATTAAATGAATAAACTTTTCAATATGATTTTTATTGTGTAATACACTCTTCACTAGCTTCATGACATGTCCGGATGAATGTGCTAGTTAGATCTGTCGCTTCCATTAATTGAAAAAATGATTGAAACGCAACATACGCAATGGTATAACACTCATTTAATCACATTTCTGTGTAATAACAGTTTAATACAAAAGTTGAAACACATTAATGGTTATACCAAAATTAAAAGCTACATGTGTAATACAGAGTATAACAATTAGTTAATAATATATTATAATAATATAGAGCCATTTATAGCACAAAATGAAATATCAAATGATAGCTATAAAAACTCTGGTTACTTAGAAAACCTTCATTTTATCTCTTTTAAACATCTAGGGTGGGTTACAGGGAGTCCCAAGACACCCATGGATTTTTTTCGATATAGTATTAATTATGTATAAATACTTGATATTTCCTAAATGCACCTGGTCCAATAAAATTGGATATATAGTCTTCTCTATTTTTTTTTTTATTTTTTTTGAATGTAGCCGGTGAATTAGTGTTCTGATTTCATCCACTTATTCGCGTGCAAAGGATGAAATCACTGTATATCCTAAAGAATGTCCACAATAAATAATGTCCACAACTCTAGAGATATTATGTATCGTGAATCATGATTTCGGCAAATAAAATTTTGTGAACAACTAATTTAGTCAAAAGACTATTCTTTCTGTGTATGTTTTGAAGTGTCTTTTAATTAAGTTACTTCTAAAGATGTATGTCGAAAAAATTAGACAATTGATCCAACTTATTCATGCGTAAGGACGTATGTTAAAAAAATTAGACAATTAATCCAACTTATTCAGCGGCGGACCTAGGCTTAACAAGGTGGTTCCCGGGAACCACCTTGGAAGATGAATTTGTTTAGAAGCTGTGTGTAGTTATTTTCTGGGACCAACCTTGGAAACTATTGGATCATAAACTTGATTTAGTCCGAGCCCGTGAAGAAGAAGTTTCTAGAAACTCGTAGAATCCTCATGAATAATATCCACAAGAAATATCTAGTAGTAAGTATCTAGAATTAGATATGTAGATAAGGATAATGATGTATCAAGAATGATCTAGAATTAAGTATCTAGATTAGGATGATGATGTAAGTAATTATCCATGAAAAATATCTCTGTTCTAGAACCTTCCATGAAGTAGTCTAAATAGGTGTTAGGGTGATGCATTTGGATGTACCGAAGCAAAGCTTAAGCAATAAAGTAACATTGTAAAAGCTCTCTAAGTATTCCTCTCTTCATCAAGTATAAGCCTAAAAGGCCCTCGTATTTCTAACAAAGTGGTATCAGAGCTAGAAGATCGAGATGTCAGGTGCAATGAACTTGTTCCAATTTTCTCGTCTTACCAAAGATAACTATGGTAGTTGGTGCATTCGAATGAAGGCGTTACTCGGTTCAATTGATGTGTGGGAGATAGTCGAAAAAGGTGTTGAGAAAGTTGATGATGAAAGTTCGTTGAATGCCGCCCAAATGGTGGAATTTCAAATGGCAAGAAAGAATGATCAAAGTGCTCTTACACACATCTATCAATGTCCTGATGATGCGATGTTTGAGAAAGTTGCAAATGCAACCACTTCTAAGTAAGCGTGGGAGATCCTTCAAAATGCTTTCAAAGGAATTGACAAGGTGAAAAAGGTACATCTTCAAACTCTTAGAGGAGAGTTCGAAAAGCTCCAAATGGAGTAATCTGAAACCATTTCGGATTATTTCACTCGTGTCTTAACCATTTCAAATGAAATAAAGAGAAATGGTGAAAGCTTGAGTGACATAAGGGTGATAGAAAATATTTTTCGCTCTTTGCCACCAAGCTTTGATTATATTGTCGTTGCCATAGAGGAGTCAAAAGACATAGACTCTGTTAATACAAATAAACCTTCAAAACGTTTATTTTTATTTTACGATCTTTCAATGTTTTGTCGATAACAAACGTAAAATCATTTTAACAAGATAAATAAATTACGTAATGCTTTGAGCCAATAGTTTACTAACTCATTTCATTAAACAAGTAAACCTTAAACATATCTAATTAACAAGTTTACATGAAACTAAAACTATTTTATAAAAACACTTAAGTAACATTTGTTACTTACATTTTATAAAATAAATGTTAAGAAAATGCTTGTAAACACTTGGACTATCCATGGCCCAAAACCAAATCCATAAACCATAAACCATGGAGCTTCACCCATAACCCATGACCCATTGCATGACATCATGCATGACATCCATAATGGGTAAAACCCATGACCCATGACCCAAATTCAATAACCCATAACCCAAAGTCTATGACCCATGACCCAAGATGTCTTTGACATCAGGCATGACATCATCTATCCATGGATCATAACCCATAACCCATAACCCGGTTTGTAACCCAAAATCCGGACTGCTTTACCCAGTTACCCGGATCCCTCGGTTTACACTAGCCGGATCCCTCTAGAAAGGGATCCGATGGAACCGGGTGAACAGTAGGCAGTTTTGCCTATAAATAGTGAGCCATTTCTCATTTATCTCTCACCCCTTTTAGAGTTCACTTCTCTCTATACTCTAAACTCTCTAACCTCAGATCCAATGATCTTTCTATGTAGTTTCTCTTTGTGATTCTCTAGGTTCCTTCCAAAAGGCGAGATCACAACCTCTCGAAGACGTGCAAGCTCGTGATATGGGTTGCTTTGATTCTTCTCTTCCAAGATCACAGAAGTGATTCTTGTTCTTTCTTTCTTCTCAAAGGGTGTTGTAGATGTGTTGAGTCGATAGGTGTAAAAGGACGTTGGATCCTTTAGTCGAGTTGTATTGGGTGTGTTGGTTTAGTCCGCCGTGCTAAGGACCCGGTATCTAGCCTTGTATCGGATAAAGTGTAGGCCTGGTATCTAGCTTTGTACTGGATAAAGTGTAAGCAACGTTGTGAAGGCTTCTCCGCCATGTGAAAGGAGTTTATGTTGTGAAGTGATAACGAACTCTCGAGTAGGTGACTCGGGGAGTGGAGTAGGGCAAGGAAGGTGTCCTTGTAGCCGAACCACTATAAATACTTGTGTTGTGGTTGTGTCTCTCTAACTCTATCTCCTAGTTTAGTTTATATGCTTTTATTTCTATCAATATCCAACACGTCAAAACTAGATTGACATAAGTCGATCTATAAGTTTTAATAAGTGATTTTAATCAGTAAAACTATTCACCCCCCCCCCCTCTAGTTTTCTACAATTGGAAAACTAGAAGGGGGGATGAATAGTTTTGCCGGTTTTTAATTTGTTTCAAAACCTTATTTTTGAAAAACCTTGATTCGAATCTTATGTGTAATCAATCAACACCAATATGAACACTAGACTACACTATCTAATATAAACAATAAATGTAAAGAGAAGGGATGGAAAGATCAAACCGAGACAAAGAGATTTATAGTGGTTCGGTCACGAAGCTCTTCTTCGCCCTACTCCACTCCCCGAGTACCACACTCGAGAGTTTCAAGAACTATGTCAACAAACCTCCCTTCAGGTGGAGAAAACCGTACAACATCGCTTATCCTAATTTTTGACACTATGCTAAATGTCGAGTGCTAATCTTAGCTAGCACCAATCTACCACGATCCACTCGATCCTTTCTACTTCCCACAATCAACACCCTTGACTCGATCTACCCGATCTACCCTTAATCTACTTGATCAATACACTAGCCCACAAGCTACTAGAGATCTCCAAGATCTCGACAAGATCACAATGATTAACCCTCACTTTACTCAATCTACCCTATCTACCCTTGATTAAGTTGATCAACACACTAGCTCACAAGCTACAAGAGATATTAAACATTTCTATAAGATCACAATGATCTTATCTCACAAAATCTCAAAAGAAAAATGAACTTGATGTATGCTAGAATACAACAAGTGTGTAATAAATGTTACAAGTGCACTAACTACAACTACAACACTTTGTATCTTCTTGGATACCTTGTGTTCTTCTCTTGCACTAGTAGAGGAATGAAGGTGATCACTTGGTTGGATTATTGGATCACTCTTTAAACAAAAGAAAACTAAACTAAATGATCAAGAAGAGAAGGTGTGATGAGAGTATTGAATTCAGAAAATTCTGTGTGAAAAAAGATGCCCGAAAACTGTGAAGAGGGCTGGTATTTGTAGACATAAATAATGCCTAAAAACATTATTCATATCTCTATGTTTTAATGATCACAAAATATAAACTCATTAAAACATAAACTTATCAAATAAACAAGTATTTAGTTGTAAATATTCATTTCTACAACTTAATCACTTAAGGTATGAATAAACAAGTGCTTAATGCATTATATGATCAAAGGAACATTTTCTTAATAACTAGATTTTTTATAAAACAACAAAAACATTTTATATATTTTTGAAAAATATTTTTGGTATTAAATAAAAATGTTTAATCTTTTATAAAAATATAAATTCAAATTTTTAACCAAAATCAGTTAAAATGTTCCAGAAAAACCTTCCCCACAAAAAGACAAAATTGGCCAACGTTCAGTAGGGGCGGGCCCCTTAATTTTGCTAGGTGGCCCCCTTAATAATTAAGGGGACCGCCCCCGCTCCAGTAGGCATCCAGCTGTCCAGTTTTTCTCCTATAAATACCAGCCTTCTCCTGGATTTTTACTCACCTTTTGCACACTGAAACTTTCTGTTTTAAATCACATTTCATATCTTCAAAAACCCTTTGATCATATAATCTTAAGCTTTGGTTTCTAAGTGATCCAAGCTTCCTTCATTCAAGTGCAAGAGAAGAATACTCCTTCAACAACTAGAAGAAGTATTGGAACTTAGATACCTAAGTTGTTTGTGTCATCATATATTTGTATATAAATTGTGTATTGTTGTTAGATAGTTGTGTGTATAATTGTTTGGGATAGGTTAGTGTGTAAGTAGAGAAGTTGTGTTGTTAAGGTGTGTATGTAGTGAAGGTGTGAAGAAGTAGAGGTGTACATAGGTTGTGCTTAGTTGTGAAGTGTCGTGAAGAAGTAGTGAAGAAGTCGTGAAGTGTCGTGAAGAAGTCGTGAAGAAGTCGTGAAGAAGTTGTGAAGAAGTCGTGAAGAAGTCGTGAAGTAGTCGTGAAGAAGAAGGTGTGATTAAGTCGTGTTTAAGTTGTGAGATTGGTTCTAGCTACGATTAGAACTCGACATCTAGCTTTGTGTCGTTAAGCCGGTGTAAGCTAAAGTTGTGTAAGGTTTTCTCCGCCATAAGGGAGCTTGTTGACATAGTGAAGAAAACTCTCGAGTTAGGTGCTCGGGGAGTGGAGTAGGGCAAGGAAGGTGTTCTTGTAGCCGAACCACTATAAATCTCTTGTCTCTCGGTTAGATCTTTCCATCTCTAGCTTTCATTTCATTTTATTACCTTACTTGCATTACATATTTATATTTACTTATATACATATTGTTCATATCGTTCAAGAAGTTGAGTTCACATAAATTCGAATCTAAGTTTTAAAAAGTAAATAAAATTTTCACAATAAAATTTAAAAGGATATAAAACTATTCAACCCCCTTCTAGTTTTCCACAATTGGTATCAAGAGCCACGTCAAACAAGATTTTTAAAATTAACTGTATTTTAAAACTTGAAACGATCTATGGAATCTTTAAAATATTTAGAAGGGCAATCTATGCAAAGACCACCACTATTTGAAAGTGATGGTTTTCTTTATTGGAAAAATAGATTCGAAACTTATGTGAAATCAAAGGATCTTGATCTTTGGCATGTTATTACCTATGGTGATTTTCCCCCTATTCAATATAATATCCTAACTAAAATAGATGAAATTGTACCTTTTGAAAAACAAAATGATGATTTAAAAAAGAAACTAGCAAAAAATAATGAAGCTAAAATGGTTATTTATAATGCGTTACCACGCAAAGAATATGAAAGAATTTTTATGTGTCAAACCGCAAAAGAAATTTGGGATTCTTTACTAATCACTCACCAAGGTAATAGTCAAGTCAAAGATAATAAAATAGATCTTCTTGTGCAACAATATGAACAATTTACAATTCCTGAAGAGGAATCTATTAATAATGCATTTGCTAAATTCAACACAATCATCACAAGTTTAAAAGCACTTGATGAGACTTTTTCTAGCAAAAATTGTGTAAGGAAATTTCTTAGGGCATTACATCCAAAATGGCGCGCGAAGGTCACGGCGATTGAAGAATCAAAGAACTTGATGACGTTATCACTTGATGAGCTTATTGGTAACTTGAAGGTTCATGAAGAAATTATAAAGAGGGACTCGGAAACGGTCAAGAGCAAGAATGATCAAATCAAGTCTCTCGCGTTAAAAGCCAAAAAGGAACTTAGTGATGACGATGATTCAAGTGACGATAGTGAAGACGAAGAATATGCAATGGCCGTTAGAGAATTCAAGAAATTTTTCAAGAGACAAGGAAGATTCACGTGACAACCGCGAGATGAAAGAAGATCGCTACAAAGAAATAGAAATGATAACTACGGGAAAAGAAAGTGCTTTAGATGTGGAAGTCAAAACCATCTCATTGGCGAATGTCCAAAGCCACCGGGTTATGATTACGAAAGCGCATTTGTTAGTGGAACATGGAGCGATAGCGACAAAGATGAAGCGGACAAAGCAAAAGACGAAAAGTGCCTTGTAGCTCAAGCCACCGATGAAATATGTCTAGGAATAAATTTGGAGCCCGACGAATGGATTAAGGATAGCGGATGCTCGAAGCACATGACGAAAAACCGGAAGCTATTCTCCTCCTACAAGGCATACAACGGAGGTAACGTTATTTTCGGTAGTGATTTTCGTGGAAAAATCATTGGCAAAGGTACGATCTCTTAAGACTCCCTAACTATTGAAAATGTTGAGCATGTAGATAACTTAACATATAACTTGCTTAGTATAGGACAAATATGCGATAATAAGTGTAGGGTTACTTTTACAAGTAAAGATAGCGAAATAGTTAAGGACGGAAAGGTCATAGGTAGAGGAGTTAGGAAAGGTGGCGTATATGTTATGAAACTAGGAAATAAACTGGAAGATAAAATATGTCTAGCAACCTTAGATGAAAACTCTACATTGGGGCATAGAAGATTAGGTCACGCAAATATGCAACAAATACAATCCCTAGCCTCTAAAGAATTAGTTAGAAACTTGCCTAACCTAAGATATGACCAACACTTTTGCGATGCATGTAAAATAGGAAAACAAGCACATGCTAGTCACAAAGCTAAGAATATAGTCTCCACTACTAGATGTCTAGAATTATTACACATGGATCTTTTTGGTCCAACCGCTGTGCGGAGTTACGGAGGTAATCGTTATACCTTAGTAATTGTAGATGACTATTCACGATACACGTGGACTAGTTTTTTAAGTGATAAAACCGAAGCCTTTAATAAATTTGAAATATTTAGTAAAATGATTCAAAATAAATTAGGATGTTCTATAGTATCAATTAGGACGGACCATGGTCGGGAATTTGATAACGAAGTGCAATTCGGAAAATATTGTGATTTAAATGGGATATCTCACAATTTCTCCGCTCCTCGCACTCCACAGTCAAATGGGGTAGTAGAAAGAAATAATCGAACCTTACAAGAAATGAGTAGAACAATGCTAAATGAATAATCTATCCCACAAAAATTTTGGTGCCATGCCGTAGATACATCAACATATATAATAAATAGAGTCTCAATTAGGAGAATATTAGGAAAAACCCCATATGAGTTATTAAGAGGTAGAAAACCTAATCTAAATTACTTTAGGGTATTCGGAAGCAAATGTTTTGTTCTCAATACAAAAGATTACCTTACTAAGTTTGATCCTAAGTCGTACGAAGAAATCTTTCTAGGGTATTCACAAAATAGTAAAGCATACATAATACTTAATAAACACTCTATGAAAGTAGAAGAGTCCTTAAATGTAACATTTGATGAAACTCCACCACCACCTAAGACATTGCCCCTAGAAGATGATGACCTAGTTGAAGAAGAAGCTATTGAAGTTAGTAAAATTAAACCCTTCGGTGATGATAATGAAGATATAATATTAGGTGAAAACAAAATAGTAAATGTTAAGGAATCTAAATCACACCCGTTAGATAATATAATAGGAAACTTAAATCAAAGAACCCTTAGATCACAAGCTCAAGATAAAAATAACTTCTTTTGTTTCCTATCAACTATAGAACCTAAAAATATAAACGAGGCATTAAAAGATGAAAGTTGGGTTATGGCTATGCAAGAAGAACTAAGTCAATTTAAGACTAATGACGTTTGGGAACTAGTCCCAAATCCCATGAACATGACCATCATAGGAACTAAGTGGGTTTATAGAAATAAGTTAGATGAAAATGGAATAGTTACTAGGAACAAGGCTAGGTTAGTTGCCCAAGGATATAATCAACAAGAAGGAATAGATTATGACGAAACTTATCCCCCCGTAGCTAGATTAGAATCTATAAGAATACTACTTGCCTATGCATGCGCCCTAGATTTTAAGTTATTTCAAATGGACGTGAAAAGTGCATTCCTTAACGGTTTTATCAATGAGGAGGTATACGTGGCACAACCTCCAGGATTCATTGACTTCGCAAAACCTGATTATGTTTATAAACTCAAGAAAGCTTTATATGGACTCAAACAAGCTCCCAAGGCTTGGTATGATCGATTAAAGGCATTTCTTATTAAACATGATTATTCCATGGGAATGGTAGATAACACTCTTTTCACGAAAAAGAAAAGCCCAAATCTCATCATTGTCCAAATATATGTCGACGACATTATATTCGGATCGACTTGTCAGGATATGTGTGATGAATTCGCCAAAATCATGCATGATGAGTTTGAGATGAGTATGATGGGTGAAATTAATTTCTTCCTAGGATTACAAATAAAACAATTAGAAGATGGAATATTTTTTAATCAATCTAAGTACATTAAGGAAATGCTTAAGAAATTTGTATTAGAAGACGCTAAGCCCATGAAGACACCAATGTCTACGAAAGTAAAACTCACAAGAGATGAAGAGGGTGAGTCCGTAGAAAACACTAAGTATAGAGGAATGATAGGTAGTTTACTATACTTAACGGCAAGTAGACCGGATATCATGTTTAGTGTCTGCCTTTGTGCTCGCTTTCAAGAGGATCCCAAAACCTCTCACCTAGAAGCGGTTAAGCGTATCTTCCGATACATTAAAGGCACTATACACTTAGGATTATGGTATCCTAAGGGATCGGGCATAGAAACCATCGTCTATGCGGATTCGGATCATGCGGGAGACTACGTGGATAGAAAAAGCACTAGCGGAATTTGCACGTTAATGGGATGTTGTCTAACATCTTGGTTCTCGAAGAAGCAAACCACTCTTGCTATTTCTACCACAGAAGCCGAATATGTAAGCGCTGGAAAGGCATGTCAACAAGCACTATGGATGAAACAAGCTCTCGTAGATTATGGCATTAGGTTAGATGACGTCCCAATTATGTGTGATAATAAAGGTGCTATAGATTTAAGTAAGAATCCCGTTCAACACTCTAGGACTAAACATATAGAAATACGCCACCACTTCCTCCGTGATAACGTTCAAAAAGGAAACATATCTATAGAAAAGGTTGCATCGGAAGATAACTTAGCAGACATATTCACTAAGCCCCTTAAGCGTGAACTCTTTAACCACTTACGTTTAGGCCTAGGAATGATGGAACAAATTGACTGAATTTTCTGCATTTTTAGTAAAAAAAAAATTTCCAGATGGGCGGACCCCTTAATGTCATAAAGGCGGTCCCCTTAATTATTAAGGGGACCGGCTTGTCATTAAGGGGACCGGCCATTTGACTGTAACATTTTTTTTCTGTTTCCTCCCATCTGAGTCTAGGAATCTGTTTTGCACAAAATAAAAGATTGGGATATTTCTTTGCATAAACATATTTATAAACAAAACCCAATCTATTTTCTACAAATCATTCTCACATCTAGGAAAACACATGAAAACTATTTTTCTTACATTGTTGAATAATGCTAAAAATATTTTTTTTCATGCATAAAGATCTCACATGAATTGTCAAATTATATAATCTAATATATACATCTTTGATATTCATATATTGAGCAAAATCAAATCAAGGAGACCTTGGATTGTTTCTTAGGAAATTTTTTCATTTAGGAGTCGAAACAATCACATCTCCACATTTGTTGCATATAGGCACACACTAGAACAAGCTTATTAATCACATCCTCACAATTGTTCCATCACCTATTCCCCATTAGTTTCTAGTGCCATTGCTTCATTACCCTTGCCTTAGATGATTAGGTTCCTTAATTCTCTTAATTGCTAGATATTAATTATTGCTTGCTTATTTATTTGTCTTATATGCCATGCATGCTTAATATGTTTCTCTATTGCCTCAAAGAGTGGGACTTGCCTAAAACCAAAAGCTCAAAACATAGCCATCCTCACCTATTTCTGCAGAAAAACCCATTTCTGGAACCCAGAAAGGTACCAGATGGGCGGCCCCCATAATTCATAAGGCGGCCCCTTAATTATTAAGGGGACCGCCCATAATTAAGGGGACCGGCCATCTGCTGGACGGGTTCAGAGAATCTTTTTTTGCTTTTTAGCCCATTTGTTCCTATACTTCCCCAAATTCACAAACACATTTTGTCCTAATCACCCACCAAGCCTATTCATTCCTAAACAACACAAATCCTCCACTATAAATAACCCCATATCTCACCACATTCAATCATCCCATTATGTCTTCTCCAATCAACCCAAAACCAAAAACCTCTAAGCTAGCAAGGATGACCTTAAAACCCGGGTGGAAAAGAAAACCTAACCCTCACCACAAACCCATCACAACTAGACAACCAACACCTCCATCATCATTCATCCCCAACTACTCTCCAAGATCTCAACCTCATTCCATTGAACCATTTCACAAACCCTACCATTTTGGCCAAACATCCACATTCATTCCAAACTACTCCCCTAAACCTCAAACCAACTTCAATGGAATACTTGAAAACCCTCATCACCTTGGTCAAACATCAAACCTTTCACCCCAATACCATCCATTTCCACCAAATAACCAAATCCCCATTCATGAAAGGCGAAAGCTTCATGAAGAGATTAACCAAATCCATGATCTTAATGATCTCCTTGCTATGCACCTCACACAACGCAACAAGGGACAACCTCCATCCTCACCTTACTCAAATTGCCTACCACACTCTCTTAACTTGGATCAAGTTACAAACCACACCCACTATTGCCCTTGTTGCATCTTCCTTCAAAAACAAATCCTCCACTTAAGTGAAGATATTTCTTGGATCGAATATCTACTCACTCGTCCCCATCCCATTCCTCCACTACAACGATATAACATCAATGGATCCGCTCCATTTCCCCCACCATCACATAACTAAAACCCATCCACATGCTTTCCGCCTCAAAATAAAATCCCTCACCCTTTTGTGTCGCAAGCAAGTCCAATTGCTCTCTTTAGCAATATGAGGACCATTAGTATTTCTAGTTATGTTGTAATCATTATGTTTCAAGTATTTTATGTAATGTAATGATGATTCATATGTTATATATGATCATCTTGAATGCATTAGTTGGTTGTTCTAAATATTTTTTCTATGTATATGTATCTTGTGTCTCCTAACTTTTTTTTGCAGCCAAGATTTCCATAGCTCGTCTCCTTGGTGCCCTCGAACGAGGGGGAGTAAACATCAAGGGGGAGTTCTCGTCCTGACAAATTTAGTTTCTAAAACTTGTCGGCATAACCTTTTTGATTCTACAAAAAGGGGGAGAAGTGAATGTAAACTCACTAAATACTTGTCCCAAAATAAATTTTTGAATTTAATAAGTTTAAGTTTTGTAATCATCAAAAAGGGGGAGATTGTTGACATAAATAATGCCTAAAAACATTATTCATATCTCTATGTTTTAATGATCACAAAATATAAACTCATTAAAACATAAACTTATCAAATAAACAAGTATTTAGTTGTAAATATTCATTTCTACAACTTAATCACTTAAGGTATGAATAAACAAGTGCTTAATGCATTATATGATCAAAGGAACATTTTCTTAATAACTAGATTTTTTATAAAACATAAAAAACATTTTATATATTTTTGAAAAACATTTTTGGTATTAAATAAAAATGTTTAATCTTTTATAAAAATATGAATTCAAATTTTTAACCAAAATCAGTTAAAATGTTCCAGAAAAACCTTCCCCACAAAAAGACAAAATTGGCCAACGTTCAGTAGGGGCGGCCCCCTTAATTTTGCTAGGCGGCCCCCTTAATAATTAAGGGGACCGCCCCCTATTTAAGGGGACCGCCCCCGCTCCAGTAGGCCTCCAGCTGTCCAGTTTTTCTCCTATAAATACCAGCCTTCTCCTGAATTTTTAGTCACCTTTTGCACACTGAAACTTTCTGTTTTAAATCACATTTCATATCTTCAAAAACCCTTTGATCATATAATCTTAAGCTTTGGTTTCTAAGTGATCCAAGCTTCCTTCATTCAATTGCAAGAGAAGAATACTCCTTCAACAACTAGAAGAAGTATTGCAACTTAGATACCTAAGTTGTTTGTGTCATCATATATTTGTATATAAGTTGTGTATTGTTGTTAGATAGTTGTGTGTATAATTGTTTGGGATAGGTTAGTGTGTAAGTAGAGAAGTTGTGTTGTTAAGGTGTGTAAGTAGTGAAGGTGTGAAGAAGTAGAGGTGTACATAGGTTGTGCTTAGTTGTGAAGTGTCGTGAAGAAGTAGTGAAGAAGTCGTGAAGTGTCGTGAAGAAGTCGTGAAGAATGTTGTGAAGAAGTCGTGAAGAAGAAGGTGTGATTAAGTCGTGTTTAAGTTGTGAGATTGGTTCTAGCTACGATTAGAACTCGACATCTAGCTTTGTGTCGTTAAGCCGGTGTAAGCTAAAGTTGTTTAAGGTTTTCTCCGCCATAAGGGAGCTTGTTGACATAGTGAAGAAAACTCTCGAGTTAGGTGCTCGGGGAGTGGAATAGGGCAAGGAAGGTGTTCTTGTATCCGAACCACTATAAATCTCTTGTCTCTCGGTTAGATCTTTCCATCTCTAGCTTTCATTTCATTTTATTACCTTACTTGCATTACATATTTATATTTACTTATATACATATTGTTCATATCGTTCAAGAAGTTGAGTTCACATAAATTCGAATCTAAGTTTTAAAAAGTAAATAAAATTTTCACAATAAAATTTAAAAGGATATAAAACTATTCAACCCCCATTCTAGTTTTCCACAGTATTTATAGGCCGAAAAAATCTAGCTGTTATGTGTACATGGTACCACTAAATCACCCCCGGTACCACTAAATTTAGTGGTACCATGGTACCGTGCCAGACAAAAATGCTCCTCTTTTTGTCTTTAGTGGTGAAAATTTATTTGGGGAAGTTTGGAGCTGATTTTGGGGGGGGGGGGAAATAGCAGTTATGTTATTTGAACTTATTTTTCCAATAAAACATTTTTTAATTATTCAAAAATAACTTGTAAAGTATATTTTTGAAAAAATGTTTTGTCACATTAAAAATATGAAGTTTTAAACACAAATTCACTTCTTTGATCATTTGTCAAGTTGTAAATTTGTTTGTGCATACCTAGAGTGATTTGCGTAGAAATGGGATCTTTCGACTAAAAACTTGTTTACGTTAATTTTAACGTAACGTGTTTTCACATTTTGTCATCCTCAAAACGTGAAGTTATCGAAAGATATAAATAACGTTTTTAGAACATTATTTGCATCAACAATCTCCCCTTTTTTGATGATGACAAAACCTAAACTCATTTTAAGTTAAAATTAATTTTTAACAAGTTTTTAATGAGTTTATATCCCATTTCTCCCCTTTTTTGTCGAAGCAAAAAGGTTGCTAAGGCTCCCCCTTGATGTATACTCCACCTCGTTTGGAGGACACCAAGGAATCGAGCAATGATTCTTGCTTCAAAACAAAGTTAGATGACAAATATACAATATCTAACATGTAGCAATCACGACAAATATCCAACCACAAACATGAAGATGGCTAAGTAGCCAAACACTATAAAAATAAAATGAAACAACCACATAACATGCTCATCCATTCATTAAAAGAAATGTCATACATGAGTAGACTACAACATAAAAAGAGAAAAAAAACAATCTAAAAGAAGCACATAAAAATCTTAAGTGATATGAGGCCCTAAGATTTGCTTCAATGAAAAAGGGGATCCTAAGTTTTTATTATGGAAACTAAACATGAAGATGTTTAGTTGTTTGGGCTATTGGTTGGTGGAGGAGGTGGTATGATGGGTCCTTGTGGTGGTGTGAGGAGGTGTTCAAGGTAGGAGAACACAAAGTTCAACTCATCCCTATGGTTGAAGATGAGGTTTCGGTTGTGATGACAACATGCACAACTCAAGCTATGTGGCTCTAAAGGATAAAAAATGGGATGACCTATTAGTGGTTGTGGTGATGGAGAGGCGGAAGATGATGGTGTGTTGGACCCAAGCTCAAAGGGAGTTGATGGTGATAGGGTGAAGGTTAGTGCTAATGGTTGAGGCAGACTAGGTGGAGGTAAATGTGTGGTAGCCCTAATGGTGGAAGATGATGATGAGGTAGGCTTGGTTGAAGTGGCTTTTGATGGAGCCAAAGGTGTAGAGATTGATGCGGCTGAATTGGTTGAGGGTAGTGGTGTGTGAACATCTTCATCATCATGTAATGTAAGATCAACGAGAAGTATCTCATTGGATGTTTTAATGTTTAGCCTAGGTTTCTTTGCTTTGTGAGAGGTGGTAGCCATGGTAGAAGACATGGTGAGTTTATGATGAGTGTGGAATGGTGAGAAAGATCAATGCATGATAAGGGCTTAAATAGCCAAATCAAAGCATGCAAGGATGGATAGGATGGTGAGTTTAGGGATTTGGGAATGTTGGAATCAGCATAAGTTTGCAGATTCTGAGGAAAAGAAGGTCAAAAAGTGAAAGCAAACAGTTAAAAACGTCTACCCAGGGGACTGTACCACTAAATCACCCACGGTACCACTAAATTTGGTGGTGTCGTGACCTGCAGTTGACATTTTTTCCAGTTTTGCAGAATCTAGGCTGTGTAAATGGGTAATCCTAGGGAAACTATTTGCAGCAAATCCTATTGCCTCAATTCACTAAAGAATAATCACATAGTTTTCCTAACACTAGCCAAAACTAACAACTAATAATATCATGTGAATATCAAAGTTTAGGCTACTATTAAGCATGCAATATTTCAAGTAATATGATCATCTAGTGCATGCAAGAAAAATGTAAAATAAAGAATATGAACTAGATAAAGCTCATAAATATAATCAAGCATAAAGCTTCATTAATTAACCAAAGTAACTCATACCAAGTTAGAAATACTAAGTTAATTCAAACTTGTTAATGTTAAATGGTCGTAACCAAGACCCCATTAGTAATAGTTTAATACTACTTGAGTTAGTAATACTAATTAAGTTAGTAATGAATAATCTCTTGATTTCCCTAGCTTCTTGATTTTGTTCCCAATCCCCTTGACTGCCTTTCCAATAGACTTGAACCCCCCGATCGTTTGCTCATACATGGACACTTGCCGATTATACATCGTTGTTTGCCTTCTCATCACCGCACTAAGATTGGTTTGGTTGTAAGGAAGGTCGGTTGTTGGTGTGAAGGATGACGTGTCAAGATTACGAAAGAAAGTGTTGGGAGAAGGAGTACGAGCACGAGACGTTCCTTCTTCGTTTACCTCATCATCATCCTCATCCATAGGTTGAGATGACGATCCATGACCGAAGGACGAAGAAGAGAAAGTAGCATCGGAGGTGGATTTACGACCACGTTTAGCCCTTTTGTCACTACATGGCTTAGTACGGCGTTGTGGTCCACCATGGGGTTTCATAACGGGATCAAAAAGAAAATAGTCCTTGTTATTAAGATGTGGGTAATTTTCCATAACCCAACGGAATAGACGAGTAAGCAACATACCATATGGCATGAGCTTATCGGACCGACTGTGAATGTTTGCCATTCTTTTTGCCATGTAGTATGCGAGGTTGTATGGCTCCTCGGTACTTAGGCAATAGAGCATATGGGCAAGACTTGCCGGAACATGATCCCGGTTGCCCGCAAGACACAAGACATTTTCATGCAGAAGGAGTTCCCAATTTTTTATATCGGGAAGAATCTCTTTGAGATAGATGCGATTAAGGTCGAGATGAACTATGGAACCATCATGTTTTTGGTACATGTTGGCGAATCGAGGAATTTGGACATGCTGCTTGATGCTTTGAAGGTCGGGGACTTCAGTACAATATGGACCTTCACTTTCAAGGTGATAGTGAAGTGAATCTAAAGAATGGTCTTCTGTGTATGCACATTGACCATATGAAGGAACACCGAGAATGTCACCAAGCTCGATGATGGACAACATAATATTTTGGTTTTGGATCCAAAAATCAAGGAAGACATTACCCTCAAGATCATTGAAGGTACGGACACGACTGTAGAATTCGAGAAGGAAACGAGGACAAATTTGATCATTTATTTTATATAAACAATCAAATTGGATAGTGGGAAAACATGCATGTATGCCACTCAAAGGAACAAAAGAAGCATCGACTACACGACCTTCGTGTATATATCGATGTTGGACTCTAAGGTGATAAGCTTTTTGCTCATCAGAAATGTTTGGGTCATCGATGAGAGAAGGAATGTAAGATTTGGTATCTTGATAATCGACACGAGGCATTGTTACCTACAAAAAATTATAAGTATGTATAGGTTAACTTGTTGCATTTTGATGATCACATTTCTAGTGTGTGTGTGCCTAAATGCAAACAATGTGGAGGTGTGGTAATCTCGACTCTAAAACAAAACTAATGAGATTGCCCAAACGCTCCTAACTTCACTTTTGCTCAATCAAATATGTCGAAGAATACACATTAATTATGTAATTCGATCAATATTTGTGAGATCATGTATGCATGCAAAAACGTTTTTAGTTTGCATCAACAATGCACGAAAAATGTTTCATGATCCTAGACGTGTGAAATTTTTCGAAAACAATGGAATTGGGGGTGTTTGGCAAAGGCGACAATTTGGCGCCAAAATTCTTAGAGTTTAAAAGCTTCAATGTTGATTCCACTAAAAATATTTAATCTTAATCCAATATAAATAGTAAAATTCGGACTAGAATATATGTGATAAGTGGGTTTATGCAAATCCTATGATTAGGGAATCATGTATGTTATACATTGTCTAATCCTAGTCCTAATTGCATAAAAATTCAACTAAAAATGAAAAACCCCAATTCGATTTTATGCATAAGAACAAACCCTAGACTCAAATTAGAAAGAAATCAAGGTTAATTAACTTACAATTGATGTTGTAGTGATTGATATTCTTTAATTGCAATGCCTCGATCATGATTTACAAGAGTGTAGTAAGATTTGAGTGTGGTGTTCGGTTTTGACAGCAAAAGAGAAGTGGGTATTTTGTTTTGAATAAATGTGCAGAGGGAAAGAGGGAAGAAAGCGGGCTTCATCAGACACATGGTACCACTAATGTTTAGTGGTGTCGTGCCACTTTAGTGGAGCCGTACATGTCTGAGACCCATTTTTGTTCCATTTTGAATTTTGACGAATTAATCTTACTTAATTAGTAAGACTTTTTGACGCGAGGGAAGAGTTTTTACCTAATAAACTCTTTTAATGAAAACGACTAGGCGGGATGACAAGAAATGACTTTAGTATTTCTGAGGAAATGCATAAGTAGTCATCGGAGGAATACGAGGAATGAATTTAATATTTCCAGTGAAATATTTAGAAAGTCATGAGATGAGACAGGAAGGATGACTTCAATATTTCTAGTGAAATATTCAACTAATCATTCGAGGAACTTGAAGGATGACTTAATATTTCCAGTGAAATATTTAAAAGTCATGAGACGAGACGTTAGGGATGACTTAATATTTCCAGTGAAATATCTAAAAGTCATGAGATGAGACGTAAAGAATGACTTCAATATTTCCAATAAAATATTCGAGTGGTCATAAAAAGGATGTGAGAGATGACTTAATATTTTCAGTGAAATATGTAATTAGTCATAAGGAGGTTGTGAGGGATGACTTAAAAAGTCATGAGGGGAGACGTAAGAAATCACTTCAATATTTCTAGTGAAATATTTAGAAAGTTATGAGACGAGATATGAGAGATGACTTTAATATTTCCAGTGAAATATCCAAGTAGTCATAAGAGGGATGTGAAGGACGCACTTGAACACATGGGAATTGTGAAATTCAAGGAATGCGTTCCATCGTTCCTAGATCTAGACGAAGATAATTAGAGAATTCTCGTTTGAGAAGTTTGATTAGAGTATCGACGATGTTGTCCTTTTCTAAGAAAATGATTCCTCTTTGGACATTATCGCGACGGAGGAGATGACGTATGTCGATGTGCTTCGTACATGAGCAATCCACGGGTTTCTTGGTCAAGTCAATTTGCACTTCGGTTGTCGCACTTCATAGGAATGTAGTTGTGGTCGATGTCGCAGTCGATTAGACCTTGTTTCATCCATAGTGCTTGTTGTCATGTGTAACACCCCCAAAATATCGCAGCGGAACGATAGTGTCAATGGGGTGCTACTTCATAATACAAAGTACAAGTTATAGAAAACGACCTCTAAATGAGATGTTTTGAAAAGTTACCATTCGATAAATGAAATCAGAGTTACAAACATGAGTTCCAAAGTGTTTTTACAGTGTATCAAATGGTAATGATAAAAGTATAGTCTTCAAAACATGTCGTGCCACTCTATGCTCCAAGCCAATGGTAATTCCTTAAGATCCTGAAATAAACATGCTAAAGTGTCAACACAATGGTTGGTGAGTTCATAGAGTTTGTTTAACATGTAAAGCCTATAAAGAAGGTTCACACAGCAAAGGCATTATGAATCCACCCAGTTGCAAATCCCGCCCAAACAAAACTTGCAACCTGTGTGTTCACAACCCACTACTAAAATAGTACGTTAATCATGTATACGTGCAACATAGTAGTTATAAGAATAAACGTTTTGAGTATGTAAATAGTATATCAATCATGTATCCAAATTAATGGCCTTCCAACAACTTAATTTGGGATGTATCCAAATTAATGGCCTTCCAACAACTTAATTTGGGATGTATCCAAATTAATGGTCTTCCAACACCTCAATGTTAGGATGGACGTTTGTATCAAGTATAGTTATAGTTGTCAATATAATCAAGAATAATGCAATCATGTATGTATGCAAGTATTTAAGTAAATACAAATAGTGTATGTAAATCAAGCGAGTAAAGTAATTTTAATATGTATCTCCCCCAAGTAGTTTAAAATGAATAAAAGAGTAAGAGTGGGGCTATGACTCACCTTGAACTAATGATATCAAAACATATAACGGGATTGATGGATTAAGCCAGGAAGTCTCTACGCGTAACCTAGAATATGATGTTATGTCTTAGGTTTGGAACAATGTCTAAGAAAACATAGACGAGCCTATATATGTCATTTATATTGATCATGATGTAGTACTTGGTATGATGTGATATTACTTGCAAAATCTCATGGTCTATCGATGGAGTAGATCCAAATTGTTTTGTTTTGTTAAGACTAAAACTTTAGTTAATGATTTTGGTTTAGAAAGTCTTGAGGTCTTAGCCGTGGCTTTGGTCTTGCCTATCATGTCTTTGAGATCTCAACCTTAACCTTAGCCAAGTTTGTGATCTCAATCCTAGGCCTTTAGGCCATTTGGTTTTCCTTAGCCGTGACGAAAAAGGTAAAGTCATTTAGATATAAAAGGGGCTGTGAAGATTTTGAGAAAAAATAGCATTCGTTATGTGTTTCCAGGACCGGTGCACCTGCGTTTTTGAAGAAAACATCGTTCCGGACAACTTTTGTGTTTTAACTTTTTGATGAAACGGATCGGAAGGGCCTCGTTCAAAACGGACAGCTGCTTAACAGCTTGTAAATGGCAGTTTCGGCGTTTTGGTCTCGCTAAATTCTTTTGGCCATATCTTTTGACTCGTGTGTTTGTTTTAGGTGATTCAAATTGCTATGTCTTCGCTTTAATGTCATCTACAACAATAGTTAAACTACCAAATCTATATGTAGTTGGTTTAGTAGGAAATTTGAATGAAAAGTCTATCATTTTACCCTTAATTAACCTAAGTTAACATATAGTCTCCTTAACTTGTTTTTAATGGTTTAGTACATCATGAACTCAATATAAGGACCATATATAGCATGAAATAAAGGTAAGAAACATATAAAGGATGTTGAGCAAGAGTGGGTGTTAGTTTTCTAACAACTTTTAGCTTTCACTTAAGAAAGGAAATCAAGGATCTAAGAAAAAGAACTAGAACAATTCCTCCCTTGGAATCCTTCAAAAACCTAAAACTAAAATAAGATTATAACGACGCCTTTTTGGAAACCCGAAGTGATTTGAAGATAATAACAAAGTCTTTTTGGAGACTTGAAGTTATTTGAAGATTATAACGTCTCTTTCTTGAAAACTTGAAGAAAACAAGATCAAAACCGAGTTTCTTCTCAAGAACACAAGAGTTTTCTTACAAAATCTAATAGAATTGTCTTTAGGGTTTAGGACTTTAGGTTTATAAGAAAGGAGGGTGCAATTTTTCTATGTGTTTTAGGTTAGTATTTATAGGCTAGAGAATTTCATTAACTATATATCGGGTTAAAAATTAACCATGGTTAAGTTGTATACTTGTAAAGATCTAAGGAATGAATGGTCAAGATCAAGCCACCAAACTTGATGACTCCTCAAAAACGCCATCTATGGCTAAAATGAGGAGGTTAAGAGTTCTAGTTATTTATCTTGTCTTACGGAGTGAGTTTTGGTCTCGTTAATTTCTAACTGTAAGTCGTTAAGTCACGAAACATAAAACCGGGTATCCTAAAAATATAAAACTTATAAATATGTTAAATCTTATCAATATACTCTATATTAGCATATTAAATCAGTGATAACTTTTATCGGGGTGCTTAAAGTCATTAAAACCCAGAAACGTAGGCTTAATTTGCGTAAAACGCAAAACCGGACAATGTAAAAATTCAAAACTTGTGAAAATGTCGTAAGATGTGAAAAACATATATTTCTATTGTTTGTAATGTTGTATGGACCTATCCGGATGTCTAAATGTCGTTTAAACCTAAAAGTAAATCTCGGACACGGTTTTGTGAAACTTGCAAAAATGAGCCGACGAGTGTCAAACTCTTAGGTTATCATGAAAATGGGTTAACTTACGAGAATGTGAAAAAACATTTGGGAGTGAATAGTGAAATGAATAGTAAAAATAAATAGTAACCCAAAAATGCGAACTGTTACAGTACCTACCCTTTAAGGGTACTTCGGGGTGAAAATGAATGGTAAAAATAAATAGTAACCCGAAAATGCGAATTGTTACAGTACCTACCCTTTAAGGGAACTTCGCCCCGAAGTTCTGTTTGACGTTTACTACTTACAGTACGTCTAAGAAAATTCGTAGATTTAGGATCTCTAAAATAGTGGTGTTCACTCTGATTCATCGGAAATAGTGGTTAGGGAATCGTATCGGATACAAATAAGCCCACTTATTTATAATTCATTATTTACATAAAGAAGCGTCCAAATTTATGTAAGTAAAGGATCATAAACTCATGGTTCGGTGATTTATAATTTCTTTACTTGAATAAAGAGGCGTCTCAATCCATTCAAATAAGGAGATTCTAAATCATCCTACTTAAGAATTTTTGACACAAAACTTGCTTTCTAAGACAGATAATAAGATAATCAAGTCATCAAATCCATAAAGCTAAGTAATAATATAATTTAACTCAAATCTCATGTCTCATCAAACAAAAACTGTCACAAAATCAAGTTAAATAATTAGTTATTACTAAGCTCCATATTTTAAATGACTCAACTAAATTCTAGGGTTTCTTATTAATACTAAAGTCTTATCATCCGATAGCGTGGATCTAAACGAACAACTAACAACAAACATATGCCCATGAAGTGTGTGTGTGAGGCAAATAGGGAAGAAAGTATTAACGTATAAAGCAGTTATAGTCTAGCCACTAAATGGAACCTAGTTCTCTATAACCAATGCTCTGATACCATTCTGTAACACCCCCAAAATATCGCAGCGGAACGATAGTGTCAATGGGGTGCGACTTCATAATACAAAGTACAAGTTATAGAAAACGACCTCTAAATGAGACGTTTTGAAAAGTTACCATTCAATAAATGAAATCAAAGTTACAAACATGAGTTCCAAAGTGTTTTTACAGCGTATCAAATGGTAATGATAAAAGTATAGTCTTCAAAACATGTCATGCGACTCTATGCTCCAAGCCAATGCTAATTCCTTAGGATCCTAAGATAAACATGCTAAAGTGTCAACATAATGGTTGGTGAGTTCATAGAGTTTGTTTAACATGCAAAGCCTTTAAAGAATGTTCACACATCAAAGGCATTATGAATCCACTTCGTTGCAAATCCCGCCCATACAAAACTTGCAACCTGTGTGTTCACAACCTACTGCTAAAATAGTATGTTAATCATGTATACGTGCAACATAGTAATTATAAGAATAAACGTTTTGAGTATGTAAATAGTATATCAATCATGTATCCAAATTAATGGCCTTCCAACAACTTAATTTGGGATGTATCCAAATTAATGGCCTTCCAACAACTTAATTTGGGATGTATCCATATTAATGGCCTTCCAACAACTTAATTTGGGATGTATCCAAATTAATGGCCTTCCAACACCTCAATGTTAGGATGCACGTTTGTATCAAGTATAGTTATAGTTGTGAATGCAATCAAGAATAATGCAATCATGTTTAACACAATCATGTATGTATGCAAGTATTTAAGTAAATACAAATAGTGTATGTAAATCAAGCTAGTAAAGTAATTTAAATATGTATCTCCCCCAAGTAGTTTAAAATGAATAAAAGAGTAAGAGTTGGGCTATGACTCACCTTGAACTAATGATATCAAAACATATAACGGGATTGATGGATTAAGCCAGAAAGTCTCTACGTGTAACCTAGAATATGATGTTATGTCTTAGGTTTGGAACAATGTCTAAGAAAACATAGACGAGCCTATATATGTCATTTATATTGATCATGATGTAGTACTTGGTATGATGTGATATTACTTGCAAAATCTTATGGTCTATCGATGGAGTAGATCCAAATTGTTTTGTTTTGTTAAGATTAAAACTTTAGTTAATGATTTCAGTTTAGAAAGTCTTGAGGTCTTAGCCGTGGCTTTGGTCTTGCCTATCATGTCTTTGAGATCTCAACCTTGACCTTAGCCGAGTTTGTGATCTCAATCCTAGGCCTTTAGGCCATTTGGTTTTCCTTAGCCGTGACCAAAAAAGTAAAGTCATTTAGATATAAAAGGGGCTGTGAAGATTTTGAGCAAAAATATCATTCGTTATGTGTTTCCAGGACCGGTGCACTTGCGGTTTTGAATAAAACGTCGTTCTGGACAACTTTCGTGTTTTAACTTTTTGATGAAACGGACCGGAAGGGCCTCGTTCAAAATGGACAGCTGCTTAACAGCTTGTAAATGGCAGTTTCGGCGTTTTGGTCTCGCTAATTTCTTTTGGCCGTATCTTTTGACTCGTGTGCTTGTTTTAGGTGATTCAAATTGCTATGTCTTCGCTTTAATGTCATCTACAACAATAGGTAAACTATCAAATCTATATGTAGTTGGTTTAGTAGAAAATTTGAATGAAAAGTCTATCATTTTACCCTTAATTAACCTAAGTTAACATATAGTCTCCTTAACTTGTTTTTAATGGTTTAGTACATCATGAACTCAATATAAGGACCATATATAGCATGAAATAAAGTTAAGAAACATATAAATGATTTTGAGCAAGAGTGGGTGTTAGTTTTCTTACAACTTTTGGCTTTCACTTAAGAAAGGAAATCAAGGATCTAAGAACAAGAACTAGAACAATTCCTCCCTTGGAATCCTTCAAAAACCTAAAACTAAAATAAGATTATAACGACGCCTTTTTGGAAACCCGAAGTGATTTGAAGATAATAACAAAGTCTTTTTGGAGACTTGAAGTTATTTGAAGATTATAACGTCTCTTTCTTGAAAACTTGAAGAAAACAAGATCAAAACCTAGTTTCTTCTCAAGAACACAAGAGTTTTCTTACAAAATCTAATAGAATTGCCTTTAGGGTTTAAGAATTTAGGTTTATAAGAAAGGAGGTTGCAATTTTTCTATGTGTTTTAGGTTAGTATTTATAGGCTAGAGAATTTCATTAACTATATATCGGGTTAAAAACTAACCATGGTTAAGTTGTATACTTGTAAAGATCTAAGGAATGAATGGGCAAGATCAAGCCACCAAACTTGATGACTCCTCAAAAACACCACCTATGGCTAAAATGATGAGGTTAAGAGTTCTAGTTATTTATCTTGTCATACAGAGTGAGTTTTGGTCCCGTTAATTGCTAACTATAAGTCCTTAAGTCACGAAACGTAAAACCGGGTATCCTAAAAATATAAAACTTATAAATATGTTAAATCTTATCAATATACTCTATAAAACCCAGAAATGAGTGATAACTTTTATCGGGGTGCTTAAAGTCGTTAAAACCCAGAAATGTAGGCTTAATTTGCGTAAAACGCGTAAAACGCAAAATCGAAAAATGTAAAAATCCAAAACTTGTGAAAATGTTGTAAGATGTGAAAAACATATATTTCTATTGTTTGTAATGTTGTATGGACCTATCCGGATGTCTAAATGTCATTTAAACCTAAAAGTAAATCTCGGACACGGTTTCGTGAAACTTGCAAAAATGAGCCGACGAGTGTCAAACTCTTAGGTTATTATGAAAATGGGTTAACTTACGAGAATGTGAAAAAAAAATCGGGAGTAAATAGTGAAAATGAATAGTAAAAGTGAATAATAAAAATGAATAGTAACCCAAAAATGCGAATTGTTACATCATGCCTTTCCAGCGCTTACGTATTCGACTTCGGTCGTGGAGATAGCAAGAGTCATTTGTTTCTTGGAGAACCAAGAAGTTTGACAACAACCTATGAAGGTAAAAACATCACTCTTACTTTTTCAATCCACATTATCTCCCGCATTATCAGAGTTGGTATAGACAACAGTTTCTACCCCAATCCCCTTGAGATATTACAATCCCAAGTGTATAGTGCCTTTAATGTATCGGAAGATACACTTAACCGCTTTAAGGTAAGAAGCTTTGGGATCCTTCTTACAAGCGAGCACAAGGGCAGACACTAGACATGATATTGGGCCTACTTGTCATTAGGTAAATTAAATTACCTATCATGCCCCTAACCTAGTACTATCCGCGCACTCACCTTCATCGTCTCTTGTGAGATTCGTTTCTGCGGACATGGGCCTTTATATCTATTAATATTGTTCTAAGCTAAATATCTTGTACATATATGTATATATACTTTAGTATACTTAGACTTAAGAAGATACAATCTTCAAGTAATAATATATAAGGGCTAGGACAGAAACTTAATCCACTCATCATGCTCATTTCGAACTTGTCACACATGATCTTTGAGTGATCATTGTACATTTCTGGACAAGCTGAGTTTAATATAATTGTCGTCGACAAATATTTGATCAATAATGTGATGTGAATTTCGTCTTTTTGTGAAAGGCATGTTGTCAACCATTTTCATGGTATTTTCATGTTTGTGTAAGAGAGCCTTTAATATGTCTTACCAAGCTTAAGAGGCTTGTTTAAGAACATACAATGCTTTCTTGAGTTTATAAACATGATATGGTTTCTATGGATCAACAAATCCTGGAGGTTATACTACATATAACTCTTTGTTGACAAAACCATTTGGGGATGCACTTTTCATGTCCATTATGTTAGTACCTACTAAGTTAGATTCTAAGAACACTACATGCTTGACATGTCTACTAACAAAGGGGGTTTTAAGAAAGCGTACCTTAGCCTTAGGCGTTGCCCTTAAAACTAGAAGACTAGACTACCTTTGTTGAAAGCTAAGCAAGATGAGACAAGACTTGACTTTGCCTCACAGGATTAGTTCAATCACTAATCATATTCCATTCGTCTGACTTCAAGTTGCTTCACAACCATATCTATCTAGCAAGACAGAAGCTCAAACATTTGGTCCCTAATATCTCATCGGTCCAAAGTTGTTAGTGTTAAACATCCCATGCATTTGTCGCATTTGGTTGGGATGTTGGAATGGAGGACACATTTCCCATGGTAAGTAACTTTGTGGTTGACGGTTATTCCAAGTTATGGGAAAGTTACTTGGATAACTTTTTCTTCTAAAGTTACCTCTCGGTAGAGGAGTTCTTGACCGAGGTTTAAGAACATTTGTTCTTCTACGTAAATGAGTCTTTGATCTAATTTCAAGTTTTACAAAACCAAGTCCGGGAGTTGACAAGGGTTTGTAAAAACTTTTGACTTCCTTTTTACTAGCAATAGGTACTTCTACATTATAAATAACTATGTGACTCGGTTTAGGATTTAAGTTATTTTTTAAAATTGACCCATATCTGACTTTAGCACCAGACGGTACCACGGTACCACTAACTTTAGTGGTGCCGTCTGTACCTTTAGTGGTGCCGTCGCCTGATATTTCAGATTCTTCAGGCTTTACAAATTTTACTTGTTTAGTACCACTTGTAGAAGCTTGGTTTGGGTCATATCCTAAGCCTGCACCGGCATGTTCACTAAACCTAATGTTTTCAAGCATATCATTAAGTGCCTTTGTTCCTTCTTTAAACTTAATGATCCTTAATGCGTTTTCTTTGAGTTCTTCATTTTCTACTCGAAGACTTATGCATGACCTACAACCTACATCCATTTCTTTATTTTTCTCAAGTCTTTTTACTTGATCCTTTAGTTCTAAAACTTGCACTTCGAGTTCGTGCAATTTTAATTTTAGTGTTTTGTTTCCACATAAAATTTTAGAACTTACTTCACATAGTTTATTATATTGATCATATATTATGTTATCATCTATTGATGAATTATCATTACTATAATAAAAAGAGTCGGAATGTACCTCATTTGAAGCCTGAGCCATAAGACATGTTTCGTCTTTGGGCTTCTTCTCTTCTTCTTCACCACTATCACTCCAAGAGCCTCCTATGAAAGCTCTTTGGTTGTTGGTTTTCGGTGGTTTAGGACATTCTCCTATAAAGTGATTAGAGTCTCCACATCTAAAACATCTCCTATCACCCTTTCCTTTCTTTTCATCTCGGTTCTTTTGTGATGGCTTCTTGTCATCACGAGGTTTCCTAACAAACCTACCTCTTCTCCTAAAGAACTTTTTAAAGTCTCTAACGCATACTTTTCATCATCACTATCGGAATCCGAACATTCCTCATCCCTAGACTCCTTTTTAGCTTTCAATGCTAGAGATCTAACTCTCTCGCTTTTTCCTTTGACTATATCAGAGTCTTTCTTGATTATCATCTCATGAACCTTCAAGTTTCCTATTAGTTCATCAAGAGATAATGTTGCCAAGTCCTTTGACTCTTCAATGGCGGTGACCTTTGCTCTCCATTTGGGATGTAGAGCCCTAAGAAACTTCCTAACATAGTTATTGCTAGAATAACCTTCATCAAGAGCTTTAAGACTAGTAATAATAGTATTAAATCTAGCAAAAGCATTATCAATAGATTCATCTTCCGAAATGGAAAATTGTTCATATTGTTGCACAAGAAAATCCATCTTGTTCTCTTTGACTTGATTATTACCTTGGTGAGTGACTAACAAACTTTTCCAAATATCTTTTGCCGTATTACACATGAAATTCTTTCAAATTCCTTTTTCGACAAAGCATTATAAATCATCATTTTAGCCTCATCATTTTTGGCTAGTTTTCTTTTAAGTTCATCACTTTATTTACTATAAGGAACTATTTCATCCCTATTAGTTTTTGGATTCTTTTGAATCGGTTGAAAGTCACCCTCGGTAATAATATGCCAAAGATCAATGTCTTTTGATTTCAAATACGTTTCGAATCTTGTTTTCCAATATATAAAACAATCGGTTTCAAAAAGTGGTGGTCATTGCATAGATTGCCCTTCTTGATATTTGTCGGAATCCATTGATCGATTCAATTTTTAAATACAATTTACTTTAAAATCTTGACTAACCTGGCTCTGATACCAATTGTGGAAAACTAGAAGTGGGGGTTGAATAGTTTTACCGGTTTTTAATTTGTTTCAAAACCTTATTTTTGAAAAACCTTGATTCGAATCTTATGTGTAATCAATCAACACCAATATGAACACTAGACTACACTATCTAATATAAACAATAAATGTAAAGAGAAGAAATAGAAAGATCAAACCGGGACAAAGAAATTTATAGTGGTTTGGTCACGAAGCACTTTTTCGCTCTACTTCACTCCCCGAGTACCACACTCGAGAGTTTCAAGCACTATGTCAACAAACCTCCCTTCAGGCGGAGAAAACCATACAACGTCACTTATCCTAATTTCCGACACTAAGCTAAATGTCGAGTGCTAATCTTAGCTAGCACCAATCTACCATGATCCACTCGATCCCTGATTCATACAATCAACACCCTTGACTCAATCTACCCGATCTACCCTTGATCCACTTGATCAATACACTAGCCCACAAGCTACAAGAGATCTCCAAGATCTCGACAAGATCACAATGATCAACCCTCACTTGACTCAATCTACCCTATCTACCCTTGATCAACTTGATCAACACACTAGCTCACAAGCTACAAGAGATATTCAATATCTCTATAAGATCACAATGATCTTCTCTCACAAACTCTCAAAAGAAAAATGAACTTGATGTATGCTAGAATATAACAAGTGTGTAACAAATGTTACAAGTGCACTAACTATAACTACAACACTTTGTATCTTCTTGGATACCTTGTGTTCTTCTCTTGCACTAGTAGAGGAATGAAGGTGATCACTTGGTTGGATGATTGGATCACTCTTTAAACAACAGAAAACTAAACTAAATGATCAAGAAGAGAAGGTGTGATTAGAGTATTGAACTCAGAAAATTCTGTGTGAAAAAGGATGCCCAAAAACTGTGAAGAGGGCTGGTATTTATAGGCAGAAAAACTCTAGACGTTATGTGTACACGGTACCACTAAATCACCCACGGTACCACTAAATTTAGTGGTACCGTGGTACTGCCAGACAAAAACACTCCTCTTTTTGTCTTTAGTTCTGAAAATTTATTTGGGGAAGTTTGGAGCTGATTTAGGGGGGACAAATAGATGTTATGTTATTTGAACTTTTTTTTCCAATAAAACATTTCTTAATTATTCAAAAATAACTTGTAAAGTATATTTTTGAAAAAATGTTTTGTCACATTAAAAATGTGAAGTTTTAAACTCAAATTCACTTCTTTGATCATTTGTCAAGTTATAAATTTGTTTGTGCATACCTAGAGTGATTTGCGTAGAAATGAGATCTTTCGACTAAAAACTTGTTTACGTTAATTTTAACGTAACGTGTTTTCACATTTTGTCATCCTCAAAACATGAAGTTATCGAAAAATATAAATAACGTTTTTAGAACATTATTTGTATCAACACTCGTAAGTATTTGGCATTCTCTACACTCAAATTGTTATGTATCTTCACAAATTAATTTGAGTATGTTTAGGTTAATCATCCCTAATAATTTTCTCATAATCAGGAATGATATCTACATTTAAACATCATAAAAGGAAATTAGCATTGTTAATACAAATAAATTTTTTTTACAAAATCACTAGATTGATTATAATAAAAGGAAACATTTTCTTTTATTCATCATAATGTTTAATCAATTTGTATAGGTTTTAAGATGCAACACATTTATGATTTCGATCATCATCCAACCAATGCCTATATCCCAAAAATCTCGTTAGAACCTTACACACCTATAGAATTCGTTAGTGGATTCGAAAACCTTGAGTCTCACAATATTCATGAAGGTCGGGCCTTGGATCCTCCTATAATTTTTAAAGAGAAATTAAGAGAAGCTTTCAAGCTATTAAATTTAACTGTTTACTAAAAATTAGCGAACAAATGTGTCCACGTTTCATTTTAGAATTCTTCCGCGACATTAGGCTCGTACGGAACGAGGATCGTTCCCTCTCACTTTGGTTTTGCATTCAAAACTATAGGTTCTTCATGCCTCTCGAGCAGTTCACTCAAATTCTTGGGATTCCAAATCTCGGGCAATTTGGCTATACGGAAGAATTCTCTCTTAAATCTGTGAGTCAAGAAGAAGACGGTCCATATTATAAATTCGCCCCTCCTGCCGAAGAATTAATCAATGTTGTTTGTAGCTCACCATATGTCAGAGATCCCAACAAAATCCATATTCACGAACTCCGCAACTATCTTTAACCCATGGTGGTTATTCTACGTGAAAATGTCTTAAGTCTGTTAGGAGATCGTAAGTACTTACCCGCCTGTTATGCTCACATGCTTTACTGCATTGAACTTCAACAACCACACAATCGTGTCTATTTCTTCGCTAAGCGACTCGTACATCTCAAGGATAGTCCAAACAAACTCATTCCTTACGGGATGTTACTAACTCGTCTATTTTGTCACTTCATGACAACTTACCGATCTCTTCTAAATCCACAATACTATCTTGTCGACAAGGTAATGGAACCCCTGAATGAAACACACTTAACATCCTTTCTCATTCCCTAAAATCATCTATCATCAAAGGAAGATGAATAGAGCTACTCAAGATTGAAGAGTGTCTAAAGAAAAAGTTATGATTTGAAGAAACATGGGTGTTATTTTTATCAATGTGTAAAAACCTTGTTATGTTCATGTTTTCTATGTCTTTTACTATGTATTATGTTTGATCATATATTGTACTTTATTACCTATATGTGTTTTCTACATGCTCTGCTTGTTATATCAGACTCATATCTATAAGTGTTGCTTGGGGTGTTAGATTTCTTAGTCGACATGTGAGCAAAATTCTAACAAGTCCACCATGAACTTATTTGTCTCAGAAGCCGGTTCCCTTAAAATTAACTGGCCGGATCCCTTTAAAAAGGATCTGGACGAACCGGTAATACAGAAGATACTTTTATACCATCTTTCTTCACACTTAGCCATTCTAACCTTAGTACACTAGTTAGTCATCTCCTATTAGTCATATTTGAGCAGACTTTGAGATTAGTAGTCTTGTTGAAGTCTTAAGAAAGACTTAAGTATCATCCTAGGTGTTTTTTAATTTATCATTTCCAAAATAAACACTATTTCTTAGTACCACTTCCTGCAACACCTCTCTCTCTGATCATTTTACACTTACCTATAATTTAAATAAATTTTTAACAAATTTATTTCCACTATGTCTACCTCAAAATACACTAAAAACAATCTTTTAATTCTTATGATTTTTAAGAATTTTTAAATTTTTCATACCACCTTTTCCTGAAACCTACAAACATTTAACACATAGTGATATGATTATCTTAATCCATATTTACTTAATGGCCCACTTAGACCTCTTTCTCACCTCTAAAAATCATTTATGACAACCCATCATCATTAGTCTTATAACACTCAGAGTTGCCTTCACTAAAACACTATCTTACACTCATTACATCAGGAAATATAGGGCTACAATAGCTAGATGACCATCATTTCTCACCTTTATCTGATCTGTTAGCCGGTTCCCTCAGCTAAAGCTAGCCGGATCCCTTTTGGGAAGGATCCGCTGGAACCGGGCAAACAGAAACAGATTTTATCACCTATAGCCTTCCAAAACTTAACTTTATCCACTCAAACACTCCACATTGCCTTTAATATATCTCCTAGAAGATTGTATCACTGTAGTTGACCTTGGTGCATGCATATCATTGCAATTCAAAGGATTTTAGTGGTTTAGGCTTTAATTTACTTGCTTGATCCTTCACTATTTAAGCCACTTGTGTTTGTAATTCCAAACCACACCACAACAACCAAGCTACAATGACACTTGTGATCATTGTAAACATACTCAAACCTTAGTATATGAACTACGTGATGAAGTACGTTTCATGTTCTACCATCCTCTTGAACGTCTTGATGACATCATCAAACCAAACCTACCCGAAAAACCTTGAAGTGGAAGCACAAGTGGTCTCACTATTCTAGTATTAGGCGTAGACTTTGTTAGGATTTTTCCTTTTTAGATTATTTTTTAGTTTTAGAGATTTGACCAATGTGAGTAACACTTCTCTTGTTTTATTAAAATGAATCTACTTGATTATGTGCTTCTTGTCTATGTAAGCATGTTTGGTGTGATTATTACTTATCTTCATATCTTTTCTATTGTGCACTGCTGCTAACAAACTGCAGGTAATCCGAATCCATAACTTTGTACTAGCCGGATCACTTTTTCAAAGGAACCGGCGGATCCGGGCAAACAGAATACTAACCAAAATTTTATGCAGCTCCATTTTTAGCAAAAGTACACAATATACTTGTTTTCTAACCTTTGTTTTTTAGATTTTCAAAAATACACATGGAGTACTTAACACCCTCATTAAGGGGGAGCTCTCGTCCAAGCAAAACCATTGCAAAAACTTGTAATGATCACGTCTTAGTCTCCCTAATTACTTGACGCCCTCAACAAGGGGGGGCAACCGTCAAGGGGGAGCAACTAAGAACTTCTTACTCTCCTTATTCCTTTTTACACCTGATAACGCTCAAATTGTACATGTTTTTAGGAGCGTTATCATGGATTTAATGCATATATATATTGATCACTTTTATGAACTTATGGTACTTAATGAAGTATAATTTCTATTTTAGGTTCATGGAAGCTCACGACAAAGAAAGCCAAGAAAAAGACGAAGAAACGATCAATAAACGAAGATTTATGCATATACGAAGAATTCCCGACAAAAGCGAGTCTCTTGGAGTATATTCGAGAAGATAAAGTCATGAAGTTGTCACTCTAAAGACTCAAAAATAAAGCACAAGAGGGAAAACGAGAAAAGAAATGAAGAAAAGAAGCTAAAACGAAGAAATAATGGAAGACTCGTTATTCCAGACACACCTCCACCATTTTGGCCATAATTTGAGCATACGAATTCGGATTTAGATGATTCAAGTAGCCACGGAACCGGGAGAGAAGGATCTACAACTTTCCTGTTTCTCATTTCTAGTAAAAATGCTCCATCCGATCGGTATTGGCCCGTAACCGATTCGGATGGAGCTAACTTTTTCATCCATCCGATCGGTATGGTCCCGTATCTGATCGGATGGACCAATCTGACCTTCCCAAGTTATTTTTAATGCATTATTAAGTTTCATTAAGCCCCAAGCCCGATCAATTACCTCCATTTACTCCATTTCTAGGTATTTTATGACACTTAGTGCCCAAGTTTCATACTTAGAGGCTAAGGCTTGATTTCTACTATATATATATGAGTGCTTAGGCTTGGTTTTCATTGTGAAATTATACCCTCCACCCTTAGGGATGAATTTTCACCAACTTATCTCTCCCAAATGACCACCAACCTCTGCCATTTTCAGAAGAAGGCTCAAACACATGGAAGAAGGTGTTGGGTATTATTTTCCGGCTTGGTAGAAAGCGTATAGTTGATTGGAGGCTTGAAAGTTGATATAAACCCTTTACCTTTGCCTATTGTAATTCCTACTTTGGGTAAACCTTGTTACTTTTATATTTCATGATGTTTATGATTACCATGATTGTTGAATCTTTTTGTTTGATTGAAATAACCATGGAATAGCTTTGTATACTCGTTTGAATATTATGATAACTTGTGATAAAAGGATGTTCGGATATTTGTAGTGTTTGTTTGGAATATGATGATAACATCATATTTGGTTAAATTGGAACTTGTCTTGTTTATTGTCTTGATTAATCATTGTTGAGTCTAAATGTCAAAAGGGTTCTCAATAGTGGTTGATTTTAATTCATTAGTCGATGAATGTTTTGGTCTTGTACTTTATGACGATTGTATGAGAAACTTAATAAACATAACAAGTGAAAGTTTAATTTAGACTAAGGGTCGAAAGGCATCTTTTGAATATGTGTTCTAATCATTTTTAAAGTAAAGGGAACTTCACGAATTAATAACATCAAAGTCTAAAGTTCGAAAGGATTCTTTCTTGTTATAGGCATAAGGCTCATGACATGACCATTTGATTGAGGCTTATACATATTTGATTTATAAAACACTAATTATTATTTATTCTAAAGGTCGTAAGGATTACTTTTGATAATATGTTTTCCAAACTAACCATCCTAATATCTATGTGATCATTTGTCCAAATATGTATGTTCTTTGTGTGATTGTTCTTATATTGCTTTTCTTGTTGATTTGATCCGTGACAATCATAACCATCAACTTGTTACTTGCTTAAACAAACAAATGACACTTGAGTGCAACCAAGTCTCTTGGGACGACCTTGACTTACCAACCCCAATACTACATATGACTTGGGTATACTTGCTCGAATGTGTTCCTAGTTAATCGGTAATTCTTGTTTATAAATATAAAGCTTCGATGGAGTGCATCAAATTTTTGGCGCCGCTGCCGGGGACTTGTTTTGCACTTGTTTGTTCGTTTGATTGTCTTCTTGTTTGACAGATTGTTCGTTTGCTTGTTATATTGATTCCTTGCTTGAACATAATACCGGCACCGTCACCATCAAGTTTTTGGCGCCGTTGCCGGTGATTTGGTTTTTGTTCTTAGGTGTTTGTTTGTTTGCTTGTTTGTTCGTTTCCGTGATATATTGATCGATTGCTCGTTTGCTAATTTGTTCGAATGCTATATTGCTCTTGCTCATAAATGATTGTTTCTTTGTTCTTGTTTGATTGCTTGCTTGCTTGTTTTCTCATGATGATTACTTAATTGCCTCTCTTGCTCTTTGTGTAAAAAAAATTTCTCATTTCTCATAATTGCTTAAATGATCTTTGCTTAAAAATCAAATTTTTTGATGTTGGGATTTCGTTTCATGTGTTCTAAAAATACGCATTTAAAAGTTTGCTAAATGTGCTCGAAAGTGTTTGCGAAAAAACCACCCAAACCACTCCAACCGATCGGTCACCACCCGTAACCGATTCGGTTGGAGGCTTTTGAACCAATTTTTTTTTCTAGTTTGTGTTTTTCTTGTTTTATGAGTTTTATGTTTTATATATTATGTGATATCTTGCATTTCTCTGTGTTATTTTTTCGTATTCTTCTTGTTCGGATTAGTTTCATATTAATTTTGAATAAGACTATCTTGTTTTAGACTGTTTTGTTTTGATTTGTGTTACGTAATTAATTATGTTTGCTTGCGTCTATGTGCTTGTCATTTTCTGTGATCGTGCTTTTATTTGCTTATTTTTGTTTTAAGTGTCTTATTATGTTTTTGATGTTCTTCTAGTACATATGTGTTTATGTGTTTTATTTACTTGTGTCTATTTTCGTATTCGTTACCATATGTCTTTTTTTTTTTTATTTTGTCAATAAAAGTTTATAACTGAAACTTATTAAAAAAAAAAAAATTGGTCACCAGAGTGCCAACCCAATCGGATGGAGTCCATGCCGATCGGTTGGAGCTCTCGGTAAAAATTGGCCCAAGGGAAACCAACCCAACCGATCGGTTAGATCCTCTGACCGATCGGATGGACCAATCGGTAAAAAAAAATGTTATTTTCATTTTTCATATTTTGTTCTTGTGTGTTTGTGTTTAGATCGAATAAGTTTAAATGTCTTTTGGTTTTTGCAATAGCATCATTTCTTTTATTCTACTTAAATTTGGTTTTTTTTTTCATTTTAGATTTTGTTAATTTAGTACGTTGTGAATAAATAAGTACTTGTTTTAAAAATAAAAATGTTTTGAACTTTGTGGGTATGTTCACTGGAAACCCTCACGAGACTTCACTCGTCCGCTCGGGCCACCGAGGGGTTTAAAAGGCTTGTTGCATACGCTAAATGCAACTGTGATGCCTACGAAAGTGAGTTTTAGAATTTTACGCTTTTTTTGTAGTTTAGTTTATTTTTGCAGATTTAATAAGCTTTTGGAGATTGGATTATTGGTGATATTATACTTGGTGTGGAGATGTTTTGTTGAATGAGAAATTGATTGATCTCATAAGCTTATGCTAGCATTTGCTTAGCACCTTATCATATGGAGTCCGATCGCGATTTCTTGGCCCGGGAAGTTTCGTTTCTCTTGGACTATTTATTTATTTATTTTCCCAATTTTACATGCTTTGAAGTTAATTTTCATTACATTTTGGACAATGCTTAACTTAAGTGTGGGGAGAAGTAAATAGAAAAAACGAAACTACTTTTCAAATTTATAATTTTTGGGGCCAATTTAAAATTTTATATACTTGTTTGTCATTGTGATCTAATTGTTTTCACACTTTTAGGATAATATATTAGAATAACTGGATCAATCCACTGGTGAAATCTGTAATTTTGAAAAAATTGAGATGTGTCCCGTTTAATATTGCAATCCATTATGGGATCGATAACATTTGCTAGCACATATTATAGCCCTTTCCACTAACATGTGAGGATTTGAGCCTGTTTCATATATAGCATACATCTTTTATGCTTGGATCTTTTGCTATGAGTGTGCCGGTGATTTTATTTATTCTCGAACTTGTACTTGTAAATCATTACCAGACCGCAGTAAGATCACATTCGTGTCATATAAGTGTATTTGTGTGATAAAGAGGCATACTTAGGAATAACACCAAATGGCCATCTATTTACAAAATAATTTTTGCTAACGACATCGGTTAGTTAACCTCGTATTTGGAACCCATTTATTAGCGTTTATCCTTAACGCTAGATACCCTTAGTTCACCCTCCGAACCAATCCTTTTCATTTGTGTTACATCCAGAAAAATACAAAAATATTTTACACTTTAAACCTTAGCATAACCCTTAGTCGAATTCTAAATGGTGGTTGCTAGTTGCTTGGAATGTTGGATTGTTTTTGATGATTGATAGTTAGCCACACTTTGCAAGTTGTGTGTGCCATTCCGACAAAGACGAAGGATGCATACTTCTTATTTGTATTTTTGTGGTGTATGCTTATACGAAGTGTGGGGGGGGAGATGTGTATGTATGAAGAAGAAGAAGAAAAAAAGAGTAAAAAAAAAGTATTAAAAAAAAAAGGAAAAAAGAAGAAGATAAGTCAGCGAAACTATAAGGTGACAATTATAGCCAATGTGCCATATATGAAGATAAAGAAAGAAAGTTATGTGATATGTTGTTAGTCAATGAGCTAAATATGAGGAATATTATTATGGCGAATCGATGTATCGATATGGGAAAGTTCAAAGAAGAGGAAGTTGTTAACTATAATCATTTACGGGTTTGCGGTTTGTTCGATAACTAGCAACAATGGGACTTAGACTTGACTTTATTTTTCTTTTAATACCAATTTCATAAATACTCCCATGCCTTATCCCTACCCTTACCAAATTACTTTATTCGTTGTTAGCTTTCGAGCATCCGGATATAGTGATGGCTTTGTGAAAA
Organism: Artemisia tridentata subsp. tridentata; assembly: GCA_021014915.2. Classification (NCBI taxonomy): domain Eukaryota; kingdom Viridiplantae; phylum Streptophyta; class Magnoliopsida; order Asterales; family Asteraceae; genus Artemisia; species Artemisia tridentata. The sequence continues at coordinate 218,068,768 of CP139507.1, forward strand.
TATGTAGTGCATTAATATTTTAGTGACCATCCGGTTTTTGAGTGATCGAATGACGCGCCAGCGATCTAGTGTGTATTTTGGTGACCATCCGTTATGTGAAGCGCCAGCAATCCAAAATATGCCCTAGTGACCATCCGTTGTTCGAGTAAATCAAGAATTTGCGCTAGCGATCTAATATGTTCTTGTATGAGATATTTAAACATAAGTCTGGTACAACCTCGAAGCCTGTACATTACAACCCGAATAAAAGACCTCTTTAGATGTTTACACTTGGCGCTTACGCCACGTCGGTGGAGTTTTGTTTCTTGTACAAGCCTTTGGTAATAAACGGATCATGACTGAGCAATGAGTGTGATTTCTCTTATATATACTCCACTACCTAAATAAATGAGTGATTGAGTGAATTATACTTCGTTTCTTTTTCGTGAGGTGTTTAGAAATGTTACTCAAGCAAGAAAATCTATGGGTATTGTCATACATCTCGGTTTTTCACCATAACGCTTAAAAATGATGAATCATATCTTGTACTTGTACTTGGTAGATTTGCATCATAATTTTTTTGTTGTTGTGTTTTGGAAACTTATTCGTGTGGTTAGATTCGATTAAAAATGTGTTTTGTTTGTTGTTGTGTTTCGTGTGGGATATGTTGGCTGATTTACAGCCGAGACCTCCCATGGTCTCGGCATAAAGGAGTGTTCGTGTCCGTGGCAAATCAAGGCCCGTATAGGGTGTTTGTGGTTAGTTTAGAGTTAGATTGGATTTAGATTGATTATTTTGTGAAGCTTATTGGACTTATTTATATTGTTACTCTCGGTCTAGATTTGGTGCTTGTTTGGGTGCTTGTGTTTCAAAGTGGTCAAACGAAAGGACTACAAGGTGTGGTCTTTTCGCGTGTCTCGGCTTGACGCCACCCCCGAAGGGTGTGCTTGAGATGAGTGAGGGTCTCGGTTCGGTCACAATCACACTAAGGGTGCGTTTGAGTTTGGGGTTGTGATGTTAATAAATCATGTTGTGGTTTTGAGTCAATGTTTGGGGAGGATTCATTTTGAGTTTAACAGCCCATGTGGGCGCATTTGGTTTGCGGTTGGTCCAAGACTGGGCCGAAGCCCACAAGTTACAAGTGTGTTGTGTTTAATGGGCTAACAAGCCTACTAAATCGATAAGGTGTGTTGGATTGATGTTAGAATGGGTATTAACAGTTATTGTGTCTAAATTATAGTAACATTTCGGATGTTAAATATTTGACTATCGTGTTTGTTATTGGTGTATATCTAGTACATTTCGGATTATACTAGAAATCGTGATTTGGATTTGAATACGGATTTTGATTATTATATTGGACGTTTGGACATGTGGATCGTTATCGGACTTACAATATTAGATATTGGATTCATTGAACATTTTGAGACTTGAGACGGTATAATATATTAAACTCGAAAAGACTTTAATATATTAAACTCGGACCGGACACAAAATCTTTAATAAAGCCAAAACTAATATTTACGAGAATAATAACGAGACATAAACTTATAAAATATTGAAATTTCAGATTTGGTTAATCCAAGCCTCAACGATTTGAGAAAAACTAATTTTATTAGTTAAACTTATTTTATTATAAAACGTTTATGTTTTATACAAGTTATTTGGGATAACGGGGTAAATGTCGAAACGTACAAACTACTTTATTTTATTTGAGGTGTTTGTTTGTCGTAAACTTCTAGAGTTGTCTTCCTTGATTTGAGTTCTCGTCAGTATACTCCCAAGTTTGTTGATGTCTTCTCTCTTTGGCGTGAGTTGTCTGTCGAGTCCATGTTATCTTACCACACCACACGAAACGTTTATACTAAACTTTTGATGAGTTTTGAAAACTGAGTAATCCACGAAAACTACGACACGCTGTCTTTTATAGACTTTATTATTTTGCGAGACGTGTTTTGAGATAATCGTATGCGTATTAGGTTGTGCCGATCCTCGACCGTTGTGTACCGCCGTGCTTGTACCTCCATGTACCGTCGTGCCACATGTTTTGAAACCGTTGTGATACACTCTAGATGCCAGTCGTGTCAGTTGTGATCTTGCATTTCTGTTGCTAAGGTGAGTTCATAGCCCCACTTTTACTTGCTTTAACTGCTTTATAAGTTACTTGGGGTGAGATACATGCTACCGTTTTGATTATGATCACAATTGTTTGGAAACTATATTTTGAACTGAAAACTATGTTTTCTACTATCTGAAACTGTATTTGAGCTGAAACAACATTTATACTTTTCTGGTACTGTGAGTGAAGCAGTAGCCACTTTGCGAACCACCTGATAAGCACTAAGTACCTTCCTTGCCAACAGCAAGTCCCTCGATCATGAACCATTAATCACCTGCGGGTGAGCGCGATTATAGTATATAGGCCTATAGGATTGACCATCCCATCCCTGTTGACCAGGTAGGCAACACGGGTGTGCTATATTTGAGTTAACTAGGTATTTGGCAAGATACCTGGCTTTGGGGGCAACTATTATGATTATGAAAATCCGCGGTTACTGTCGACTTACACCAGAGTTACTGGTGCCGGTTAACGCTTTGTATGTCATGAGCTTAGTGCAGTGGTAATAACTTACGGGCGTATAACAACGTAGCCCACTTTCTTGGAAACTTGAAATATTGTGATCAACTGCTTTAATTATAAACCTATGAATTCACTCAACTTTTGTGTTGACTTTTAGCATGTTATTCTCAGGTGTTAGATCTTTTCCGCTGCATATCTTACTTTTGGAAGAGCTTGGTGAAGGGCATGGCATGGTCATAGAAGACTCTAAACTTGTTTGGGACCGGTTAAAATCCTTTTTAAATCTATATCTTCCGCACTATTTTTTTTACATGATGTAATTTAAATATTTATTATTATGAAATTTCTTCCAAAACGGTTTGAACAAAACCGTTCTTTATACCTTGTGATTGTGACAACTATCGAATAACACCCCACAACTTGTATGCTTCCGCTGATCCGATTTCGGGGTGTTACAGATGGTATCAGAGCCACAGGTTATAGAGAACTGGTATTTTCAAAAACCCAGACTATAACCATTTTTACGAAAACTTAAATCCTATGACCGACACGTGCCTGCCTGCCAAGCCGATGCCTCGCTTGAAATTTTGTTGCATAGCAAACGTCATACTTGATGAGATGTATGTCTCGCTATTTAATGGTTTGTATTTCACCTCATTTCACTGATTCACTGTAAATATTTTCATCGATGCACCAAACCTGTCACGGAGTTACACTATTTCTTTGCGTAACCACATTATTTGATTCCGAGTTTGAACACCTGTTGTGGTTTTTTTTTAAAGCGATTCTAAGGTAAGGAACATAGTACTAGTATAACTAAACTGAGTATCCCGAAATTCATTGATTCTTGGTTGAGAGTAGACCGATCACCTATAATTAACCAAGGATAGTGGGGACATGGCCTGATCACCTATGTCTCAGAAATGAATTTTGCGATACTGAGAGTAGTTATAACAGGATTATGTTTCGGATTGACTTTCTATTTTGGGAATGATAAGGTTTTGCATATGTGCACGAGCACCGAACATTATGAAAGTTTACACACGCGACACACTGGCATCACAACACCTCATGAACTGAAATACTTCTGGCACCGCTATATCTCTCCGCTTATATGGAATAACTGTTCATCGCCGTCTGATTACGTTCGCACCGGGTCAGGTGAGACCCAATTGGTCGCCATTTTGAATTTGATCCGTTTATTTTAACTCGTCCGATATCATAACAAGCACATTTTAAGTTTATTACTTGGTTTTGGCTTTAGTCGAATTTGGATTGCGTGAGTTCTTGATTTCTGGATATCGTTGTGGAGTTGATTTTGTTTCTTCAGCCTTGTTTTGTCTCTGGTTATGTTACAGTCATCACTACCCCAATCCTTACACTCAATTAATGAACCGAGTTAGATCACTAGTCGACTAAGAAAGACTCTTCCACATCACTTGTAGGATGAACCTCTTGATGGAAGTAAACAACGAAGTAATCTTTGGAAAACCTAGGAAACTGACAATAGGTCGATTTGTAACTCAACAGAAACTCTAGAAACTTGTGTAGCAACCCGAGCCCCTACTTTTGGAAAAGATACCTAACCTTTCACTTATCCTCCGAGGATACTAGTAGTCTACCTTAATACCTTTTATGAAACAATGAACTGCGATAAGTATTTTAAGAAAAGTATACATAAATTGATACGATATTTTGGAAGGCATTATTCTGGGAAAGACTATTTTAGATACGTTATTCTAGGAACGCTACGTTGACAACACTATTCTGGCATACCACTTCGAATACTATTTTGGGACGGTCAACTCTAGTTACACTATCTTGAAGACGTGACGCATTGGTATAATATTATAGGGGTTGTTTGGATACACTATTGGCATACTATTATGATAATTGTTTTGGGATACACTAGTTGGGACACACCATTTTGAGACACGCTATTTTGAAAGTATTATTTTGGGGACACTACTCAGGAATACTATCCGAAAGCTCTATCTGGAAGACATCATCACTCTGGTATTACCTTAGACCATTAGGTCACATATCCCGTTTTCCCCTGCCCCTCAACTTGTAAGAAAGCTCGAGAACACCGCAATATAAGCCGATGAGTCGGGCGACATCATTAGCTGCATTAGGAAGTAACCTATCAGTTGAAATGGACACCTTAATAGTTTATTTGAACGAATTGGATATTGAAGATTGTAAAGGAATAATAGCGCTCATGAGGAAACAGTAACCCTAAGTGGTAAGTAAGATTGCCTGTAGTAACCATGATAAAGCGGTTCGCCCTATTATTCGTATTTTGGAATTAATACTGGTTTAGATAACCCGAAGTATGTTATTTAAGATTTTCACACCATGGATCATAAACCATTTACCCTGAACGACCATTGACCATTTCACACCGTTACACTTTGACCGTGGGCCCATAACCCGCAAGTCGTCGACTATAGCACTGTTAGCACCCGTTATCCTTTTGCACACCTCAAACATGTTTTACCTTTCAAACACTTTCGTTTTAATAATCACCACTAAGGGGGCATGTTAGCCACGATAAGAATAATTTCAAAACGGTTCTTTAACTCCGTATATACTTATCTCACTCTCACTTACATTCGTAACTTACCGCAATTTTTACTCTCATATCTCTAACTCACCTCATTTTGGTCAGTTACACACTTAAACAATACAGTTTTATTTAAACTTTTACGGACCATCATATTTCAATTACGCTCTATATTTTCACTATTATTAAATCAAAATGTCAAATACGACTAAGCTATTACTATCTACTATAACATACTTATCATCACATTATTTCACTTTTTAATTCGTTATCTTAGCAATTATCTATTAAAGCTTTCATACAAGTAACCAACCCACTTACTGCATCATTTCACTTTCCATTATTATTACCACTATGCACACATTCACACAAATCATTTTCAACTATCTTACAAACCCTTTTGCGGTCATTTTACAAAATGTTTTACTACTGCCTTGTAAACCATTTTACTCCTCTGCGAGCTAAATTAGCCACTGTTTTACTTGAAAACAACAAAGCTGTGTTACTATTATCTTACAAATTATTTCGCCATTACTTTCCAAAAAAAAAATCATTTTACTGTCACCCGACGAACCGTTTTGCTGCTAAATCACAAAGTAAACTACAGCTTTGCTGACATTTTACAGATAACAAATAATTTTCTCAATAACCTGTGCATTGTCGTACAAATCATCTCATAAGTTATTTTGTAACCCGATCTTTATCCTAATATTTCACAACCTTAACCATAATTTCGGTTATCATTTCATAAATAATAAGTCGTTCCCTATCACTCTATAAGCTATTCTACAAACTAATTTATAAAGTATTTTACAACCACCGAGTGAACCAGTTACCTCTATGAAAAGTGTTTTCATCCTATTACTGCATAAACCGAATAACCAACATTTCATTTTGAAAATAGATCAAAACCTTAGAAGTGGACCTCACACTTTCGCCTGCGACTATAGATAATAACCTACCAAGCTTTGATATTGTTTTATCACTGAATAAGTCGCCACATTCGTTCCCTGCAATTAGTTTCCCTCACTAGTAGCACTTGCATTGAACTAGATTGTCAATATACCATTACTCCCAAGACATTTTACTCTCTAGGAGTTCTAGACGACACAGAATCGAAACCCATTCTTTTATGTAAACCGCTTCATTGCAAAACTCTGACTTCCCTGTAGTGACGCAACTTCTGCACCGGGATGCCGAAACATCTTAGTTTATCTAACAACCATTGATACCCGACCGCACCTTGAAAATAAGGACTTTTCTCAACATAGTATCGAGCTGATTCAGACCTCTCAAGTCACTAACACAACCGTTTAAGTAAAGATACCCCCTTAGCACAAAGTTATTTCTTTTAGGCCACCAGTGCAACAAATTCGGCCAGGGCACCTTTAGTATCATTTAACAAGTTGGAATACTTGCACCTTAGAGTGTCGCCTGATATTAAACATTGAACCCCGCTCAACGTTGGCAACTAGATCTTTCCTTGGATATTTGGAACCACAGATTGACGTACATGTTCAATTATCCTTCCTCTCTGATATTCTTACTTTTAAGGATTTTTATTAAAATGCTTTTAGATCAACCTTGGGGACCGTAATTACATTTTTCTAAAACGCATATTTTGAGGATTAAGTTCTTCTGGTCAACACTTATCAACTTTGCTGCGAAATTTAAAACGCAAAATATTTTTCTAAAACGCATATTTTGCAAAATGTCAAACGCAAAATCTTACGAAAATTTCTTACCCATACCAGGTTTGAAAACCCGATTTTTTTTTACAAGTTTGTAAAATCTCTTGAAACTGTGTCATCTTACGCAGCTGAAAATTCCTGACAAAGAAAAGTTTAATGCCTGGAAAATTATTTTGGTCAAAACCGTGTAAATACTTACCCAAATAAGATTTTCAAACAAAATGCCATAGGTAGGATTCAAACACCCTACACCTTGCTCAACCTACAAACGTCCAACCACTAGACCAAGAGCCCTTTTTGTGTCACTAGAGTATAAACCCTACATTGGAATTAGAATCTGAGGATTTGAGAAGAAACAGCGCTGGTAAAATTTTGAGACCCGTATAATTAAGATTTGAACTGTTTCCCTCTATTAACCTTACTCCGAAAATCATTGTACCCCACCAAAGAACTAGAAGGAGACAACTTATGGCAGACCACTTAAGTACCTTTCCACAGTCAAGGATAACCCCTTAGAACAGTCCGGAGAGGCCTGAACATGTTACTAGTGCCACCACCTTTCCACCAACACCATTCCGCCGGGTAACCAGAACCAAATCGCGAGGACGCGATTCCTTTTTAGGAGTACGTGATGTAACAACCGACAAATTTCTTAAACTTGTTTTACAAGCCAAAACAATCATTTTGATTTTTCCTTAGTTTGTAAACCCCTTCGAAACCAAAACTAATAAGTTAAACTGAAATCCGGGACGGATTTCCAAATATGATGTATGTGCTGTAACCACCCGTAATTTTCCGAATATATTTTTATACAAGACTTTTCTTGTTTCTCATAAACGGATCTTTTCTGAACTTATTTGGTTCGAAAACGTGGAAGATTTCTCGCGAAACGTGAAATTCGTACACAACGAGTACTGGCACAACCGACGATTTGTTTTGATTATTTTATTATTCGTGAGAATCGAGGCGTATGAATAGTCGTTTTATTGGAAAAATTATTCTAAACAAGAATATTAATTTATTCGGGCAACGAGAAATAAAGGTACACGTATTTATAATCAAAATTTATGGAAAAACACTTTTAAGATTATTGTAATAACTTTCGAGTGCTCGGGAAATAGTTATAACACGTTTTATTGGTCTCGTTGGTGTTCCGTTAAAAATATGAAGAAATTGACAGTTTTAGTCCCTGAGGGCGCGCTAGGGTTTGCCACAAGTCCCAAGAGAAGGCTATATATACTACACTTATAAAATTTTAGGGTTAACAAACCCTTTTCTTCTTCTCACAGCCGCGTCTCCCTCCCTCTCTCCTCTCTCAATTTATCCGGCCATCTCCGGTCACCTCCGGCCACCTCTCACCGCCGCTCACCCTACCACACCGCCACCACCACTTTAATCCTCTCACCCTCCTCTTCACTCCTATGTACCTCACGCGCCAAGAAACATCCATCTTCATACTGTACGAGCCACCACAGCCACCATGTTAAGGAGTTGTTTCGATTTGAGTTTTCCGGTCACCACGCGCCACCATCTCCACCACTTTGCTCTTCTCTCTTTCTCGTCATGGTAAAACCGAGAAGCCCGTCTTTATTTTTTTATTATTACCGATTGATTTGTTATAGTTTTGTGGATTCGAAACGAAAATAACTCATTATAATTTTGTGATTAAAAACCGGATGTAAACCTGTTTTGGAAACTTATTCGTGTGGTTAGATTCGATTAAAAATGTGTTTTGTTTGTTGTTGTGTTTCGTGTGGGATATGTTGGCTGATTTACAGCCGAGACCTCCCATGGTCTCGGCATAAGGGAGTGTTCGTGTCCGTGGCAAATCAAGGCCCGTATAGGGTGTTTGTGGTTAGTTTAGAGTTAGATTGGATTTAGATTGATTATTTTGTGAAGCTTATTGGACTTATTTATATTGTTACTCTCGGTCTAGATTTGGTGCTTGTTTGGGTGCTTGTGTTTCAAAGTGGTCAAACGAAAGGACTACAAGGTGTGGTCTTTTCGCGTGTCTCGGCTTGACGCCACCCCCGAAGGGTGTGCTTGAGATGATTGAGGGTCTCGGTTTGGTCACAATCACACTAAGGGTGCGTTTGAGTTTGGGGTTGTGATGTTAATAAATCATGTTGTGGTTTTGAGTCAATGTTTGGGGAGGATTCATTTTGAGTTTAACAGCCCATGTGGGCGCATTTGGTTTGCGGTTGGTCCAAGACTGGGCCGAAGCCCACAAGTTACAAGTGTGTTGTGTTTAATGGGCTAACAAGCCTACTAAATTGATAAGGTGTGTTGGATTGATGTTAGAATGGGTATTAACAGTTATTGTGTCTAAATTATAGTAACATTTCGGATGTTAAATATTTGACTATCGTGTTTGTTATTGGTGTATATCTAGTACATTTCGGATTATACTAGAAATCGTGATTTGGATTTGAATACGGATTTTGATTATTATATTGGACGTTTGGACATGTGGATCGTTATCGGACTTACAATATTAGATATTGGATTCATTGAACATTTTGAGACTTGAGACGGTATAATATATTAAACTCGAAAAGACTTTAATATATTAAACTCGGACCGGACACAAAATCTTTAATAAAGCCAAAACTAATATTTACGAGAATAATAACGAGACATAAACTTATAAAATATTGAAATTTCAGATTTGGTTAATCCAAGCCTCAACGATTTGAGAAAAACTAATTTTATTAGTTAAACTTATTTTATTATAAAACGGTTATGTTTTATACAAGTTATTTGGGATAACGGGGTAAATGTCGAAACGTACAAACTACTTTATTTTATTTGAGGTGTTTGTTTGTCGTAAACTTCTAGAGTTGTCTTCCTTGATTTGAGTTCTCGTCAGTATACTCCCAAGTTTGTTGATGTCTTCTCTCTTTGGCGTGAGTTGTCTGTCGAGTCCATGTTATCTTACCACACCACACGAAACGTTTATACTAAACTTTTGATGAGTTTTGAAAACTGAGTAATCCACGAAAACTACGACACGCTGTCTTTTATAGACTTTATTATTTTGCGAGACGTGTTTTGAGATAATCGTATGCGTATTAGGTTGTGCCGATCCTCGACCGTTGTGTACCGCCGTGCTTGTACCTCCATGTACCGTCGTGCCACATGTTTTGAAACCGTTGTGATACACTCTAGATGCCAGTCGTGTCAGTTGTGATCTTGCATTTCTGTTGCTAAGGTGAGTTCATAGCCCCACTTTTACTTGCTTTAACTGCTTTATAAGTTACTTGGGGTGAGATACATGCTACCATTTTGATTATGATCACAATTGTTTGGAAACTATATTTTGAACTGAAAACTATGTTTTCTACTATCTGAAACTGTATTTGAGCTGAAACAACATTTATACTTTTCTGGTACTGTGAGTGAAGCAGTAACCACTTTGCGAACCACCTGATAAGCACTAAGTACCTTCCTTGCCAACAGCAAGTCCCTCGATCATGAACCATTAATCACCTGCGGGTGAGCGCGATTATAGTATATAGGCCTATAGGATTGACCATCCCATCCCTGTTGACCAGGTAGGCAACACGGGTGTGCTATATTTGAGTTCACTAGGTATTTGGCAAGATACCTGGCTTTGGGGGCAACTATTATGATTATGAAAATCCGCGGTTACTGTCGACTTACGCCAGAGTTACTGGTGCTGGTTAACGCTTTGTGTGTCATGAGCTTAGTGCAGTGGTAATAACTTACGGGCGTATAACAACGTAGCCCACTTTCTTGGAAACTTGAAATATTGTGATCAACTGCTTTAATTATAAACCTATGAATTCACTCAACCTTTGTGTTGACTTTTAGCATGTTATTCTCAGGTGTTAGATCTTTTCCGCTGCATATCTTACTTTTGGAAGAGCTTGGTGAAGGGCATGGCATGGTCATAGAAGACTCTAAACTTGTTTGGGACCGGTTAAAATCCTTTTTAAATCTATATCTTCCGCACTATTTTTTTTACATGATGTAATTTAAATATTTATTATTATGAAATTTCTTCCAAAACGGTTTGAACAAAACCGTTCTTTATACCTTGTGATTGTGACAACTATCGAATAACACCCCACAACTTGTATGCTTCCGCTGATCCGATTTCGGGGTGTTACAGAAAATGCTCCATCCGATCGGTATTGGCCAGCAACCGATTCGGATGGAGCTAACTTTTTCATCCATCCGATCGGTATGGTCCCGTATCTGATCGGATGGACCAATCTGACCTTCCCAAGTTATTTTTAATGCATTATTAAGTGTCATTAAGCCCCAAGCCTGATCACTTACCTCCATTTACTCCATTTCCTGGTATTTTATGACACTTAGTGCCCAAGTTTCATACTTATAGGCTAAGGGTTGATTTATACTATATATATGAGTGCTTAGGCATGGTTTTCATCGTGAAATTATACCCTCCACCCTTAAGGATGAATTTTCACCAACTTATCTCTCCCAAAAGACCACCAACCTCTACCATTTTCAGAAGAAGGCTCAAACACATGGAAGAAGGTGTTGGGTATTAATTTCCGGCTTGGTAGAAAGCGTATAGTTGATTGGAGGCTTGAAGGTTGCTATAAATCCTTTACCTTTGCCTATTGTAATTCATACTTTGGGTAAACCTTGTTACTTTTATATTTCATGATGTTTATGATTACCATGATTGTTGAATCTTTGTGTTTGATTGAAATAACCATGTAATAGTTTTGTATAATTGTTTGGATATTATGATAACTTGTAATAAAGGGATGTTTGGATATTTGTAGTGTTTGTTTGGAATATGATGATAACATCATATTTGGTTAAATTGGAACTTGTCTTGTTTATTGTTTTGATTAATCATTGTTTAGTCTAAATGTCGAAAGGGTTCTCAATAGTGGTTGATTTCAATTCATTAGTCGACGAATGTTTTGGTCTTGTTGTAATTAAATTATATATGATACAAAATAACTATGGGACATCATTTAAAATATTTGTACATGACTTAAAAACATTTTGATAACCGAAAATTTTATATAATTATATATATGTTATTATTAATTGATTTAAGTAGTATGATTTAAAGATAAACATGAAACTAACTAAGGAAACTATGTCAACCTTGAATTCCTTGATTTGGGGCATAATTTGGCCGATCTCCTGGTGATTTCCCCCCTAATTTCGGCAACAAACTCCAATATAATTTAAATTATTCCCTTCTTTTTTTTCATTGCCGATTAACCCTAAATCCCTAAACAAATCCACCATTCGACCTACAGAAATTCTGGAGGCCAACCAACATTTTTCCCATGTCCTTACATGTCCTGATAAGCCTAGAAAAATGGCATCACGATTTATAAGGGCCGGATTCAAGGAGCATCGAAAATTCTTGTTCTATTCCACTCGATAGGTATTAATTCGCCAATCTTTGTTCCACTCGTTCTAAAATTCATTTTATATTTTTATTACATTCCTTACATCATATTAGACTCAGGAAAAATGGGAAATTCGAATCATGCAAAGTTTTTATAGCGCTTTGAATTTTGTGGGTTAAAACACACCTTAATTCCAAAATATGTGTCACGTATTTTTCTGGGTGCCATGGTTAAATTATTTAGACCATATGTGATGTATAAGGTCTGGGAAAAATGAGAAAACGAATTATTGAAGCCTAAACAAGTCGTGGTGAATTATAGCCTTAAAAACGTACCTAAATTATAAAATATGTGATACGATTTATTGGAGCTATGTTTATAAATTTTCTTGGTTCTAAAATCATCATATAACTTGGGAAAAATATGTGTTTGATTTATGGAAGCTTAAATGATTTATTGGAGAATTAATTTAAAACCGGATTTTGTGAAAAATAGAGAAGAAATCAAATAAATTGGATCGGGCATTAGGGTTAGTATTTTTGGGCTTAGATCTGATTATTAATTGTGTATAATGATGGTACAATTATTGTTTAATGATTGGTGTGGCTTAGGGCTTGAAATGGTTTTTTTTTAAAAAGTGTAATCCGATTTGTAATTAAATCACAAGGGTGTGTTTTGTAACTTTTGAAACTCATGGGTTATTTTTTAAAATATTATTTAGGTCTGGTACAATGTGGGAAAAATATAACTTGAGGGTCCTATGTGTAAATATTGCAAGATAATGAATTAATGGTAATTAAAGGGTATGATTTGTAATTAATTAAACTAGAGGGACTAAAAGTGTAAATTCTGGAAAGTTGAAGTTATTCTGGGTAAATTATGATATTAAAAGTGTTTTGGGTAAATTTGAGTATTTATGGGCTTAATATGTAATTAATATAGAATTATGATTTAAATTATAAGTTTTGTAAACTTAAGGGACTAAATGTGAAATTTCTGAAACTTGAGGGGCTGGATTCGTACAATAAGAAATTCTGAAGTTATATTCTGTGTTTTTGATAAAATATGAGGCTTGTTTGGTAATTATGGATAAGATAAGGATTTAAAGTGTAAAATTATGAATTAAGGGGTTTAAATGGAAATTTTGTAAACTAAGGGGTATAAAATGTAAATTGGCAAACTTGAAGTATTGAAGACGTACATTATGAATAAATGAAGGATTAAAAATAATGAATGTGATAATTACATATTTGACCTTTAACTTTGGAAGAATTACATGTGAAACCCTAAAGTATGGAAACTTGCCAAGTGAGGAAACCTGCCTAAAATAGAAAGTTATTAAAAAGTAAAGGAAAACCAAAATGGTAATCTGACTAGAATCTTCTGTAAATCCGTCTTCTATTTCTCTAGGTGTGAAGAAGGAGAGATCCTGATCTGTTTGTGCTTCTATTTCTGTTTTTGCATTCCTAATAAGGTACAGATATTCTGCCCTTCTTTAGTAAGGTGCCTTCGTCTCATTTTTGATTTCTGATTCACTGCCATGTTCTTTGATTCTGTGAACCTTTCTTGTTTCTCCCATGATATTATGAACCTTTGACATGATCTTTATAGTACTGAATCTTGTTGACACTGAGCCTTTCTGATACATGACCTTTCTGTTATGAACCTTTCTGATATTAAACATTTCTGATATATGACCTTTCTGATATTGAACCTTTTGTGATTATGAACCTTTCATTCATGAACCTTTACTTATGAACTTTGCTTACGAACCATGATTATGAACCTATGATTATGAACTTATGAAACAAGATATTGACCTATGCAAGTAAACTAAAAACATGATTCATGATACTTGACCTTTACCCTCAGTTTGATACTACGAGCCACTCACTAGGCATGAGGGTTTCATGTCCATGTCAGTCGATGCACCGATGGCATGACTCTAGGGTAGGAGAGTGATGACCTACCCCGTCCCTGCATGTTATGTTTATGATTCATGTTTATGTAGAGGCAGATTATGGCCACCTGGGGCGTATGGATGCATCCTAGATTTGTTTCTGTATTATGTTCATGTTATGATATGTTATGATATGCATGGTGACTGATGGTGTGTGCGATACACGTCTTTCACAACTCTGGGAGCTGATCACTCCATATTTCTGATTTCTGGGATTAGTGAGAGGAACATCTCTCTGCATGGCGGTATGATTATGATTTCATGTTCATGTTTCTGGGCTCGTAGAGGATTACTGTTTTCCATGCACCTTATAGACTTATGACCTTTACCTTTCATTACTGACACCCTATGACATGATACTGGACTTATCTCTGTACTGGGCTTGGTATGTTTGGGCTTGATGGGATCTTTTGATTACTTCACCATTACTCATGATACTATCCATACTTTCTGATATCTCTGTATAACCCTCATATTTCTTCTCATCTATTATTACATCATGTACGATTCCTTCCATCTTCCCTATTTCATTATTATTGTTTGTTACCGTTATATCTGTTCACTGAGCTCGTGTAGCTCAGCCGCGTTTCTTTTCCCGCGGCAGGTTTAGTTGGAAGCTGGGATTTGGGTGAAGAGTGTTTGGCTTTAGAAGACTTCACTAGCTTTTGGAAGATGACTAGAAGAACCTTATATTAGACATAGAAATTTTGTAATGTAAAGCTCGTAGTTCTGATTTCAGTTGTAAACCTTGGATTTTCATTGTATTATTTATGTCAAATGTCATTGTATTATTTATGCCCTTGTCTTATTCATTGTATTATTTAGGGCAAAGGTGTCACATATACGGATTCTTATCAGAACAAACACAGACATTTGACATAAATAATACAATGAAAATCCAAGGTTTACAACTGAAATCAGAACTACGAGCTTTACATTACAAAATTTCTATGTCTAATATAAGGTTCTTCTAGTCATCTTCCAAAAGCTAGTGAAGTCTTCTAAAGCCAAACACTCTTCACCCAAATCCCAGCTTCCAACTAAACCTGCCGCGGGAAAAGAAACGCGGCTGAGCTACACAAGCTCAGTGAACAGATATAACGGTAACAAACAATAATAATGAAATAGGGAAGATGGAAGGAATCGTACATGATGTAATAATAGATGAGAAGAAATATGAGGGTTATACAGAGATATCAGAAAGTATGGATAGTATCATGAGTAATGGTGAAGTAATCAAAAGATCCCATCAAGCCCAAACATACCAAGCCCAGTACAGAGATAAGTCCAGTATCATGTCATAGGGTGTCAGTAATGAAAGGTAAAGGTCATAAGTCTATAAGGTGCATGGAAAACAGTAATCCTCTACGAGCCCAGAAACATGAACATGAAATCATAATCATACCGCCATGCAGAGAGATGTTCCTCTCACTAATCCCAGAAATCAGAAATATGGAGTGATCAGCTCCCAGAGTTGTGAAAGACGTGTATCGCATACACCATCAGTCACCATGCATATCATAACTTATCATAACATGAACATAATACAGAAACAAATCTAGGATGCATCCATACGCCCCAGGTGGCCATAATCTGCCTCTACATAAACATGAATCATAAACATAACATGCAGGGACGGGGTAGGTCATCACTCTCCTACCCTAGAGTCATGCCATCGGTGCATCGACTGACATGGACATGAAACCCTCATGCCTAGTGAGTGGCTCGTAGTATCAAACTGAGGGTAAAGGTCAAGTATCATGAATCATGTTTTTAGTTTACTTGCATAGGTCAATATCTTGTTTCAT
This sequence comes from Artemisia tridentata subsp. tridentata, assembly GCA_021014915.2. Taxonomy (NCBI): domain Eukaryota; kingdom Viridiplantae; phylum Streptophyta; class Magnoliopsida; order Asterales; family Asteraceae; genus Artemisia; species Artemisia tridentata. The sequence goes on from CP139507.1 coordinate 218,084,722, forward strand.
AAGTTCATAATCATAGGTTCATAATCATGGTTCGTAAGCAAAGTTCATAAGTAAAGGTTCATGAATGAAAGGTTCATCATCACAAAAGGTTCAATATCAGAAAGGTCATATATCAGAAATGTTTAATATCAGAAAGGTTCATAACAGAAAGGTCATGTATCAGAAAGGCTCAGTGTCAACAAGATTCAGTACTATAAAGATCATGTCAAAGGTTCATAATATCATGGGAGAAACAAGAAAGGTTCACAGAATCAAAGAACATGGCAGTGAATCAGAAATCAGAAATGAGACGAAGGCACCTTACTAAAGAAGGGCAGAATATCTGTACCTTATTAGGAATGCAAAAACAGAAATAGAAGCACAAACAGATCAGGATCTCTCCTTCTTCACACCTAGAGAAATAGAAGACGGATTTACAGAAGATTCTAGTCAGATTACCATTTTGGTTTTCCTTTACTTTTTAATAACTTTCTATTTTAGGCAGGTTTCCTCACTTGGCAAGTTTCCATACTTTAGGGTTTCACATGTAATTCTTCCAAAGTTAAAGGTCAAATATGTAATTATCACATTCATTTTTTTTAATCCTTCATTTATTCAGAATGTACGTCTTCAATATTTCAAGTTTGCCAATTTACATTTTATACCCCTTAGTTTACAAAATTTCCATTTAAACCCCTTATTTCATAATTTTACACTTTAAATCCTTATCTTATCCATAATTACCAAACAAGCCTCATATTTTATCAAAACACAGAATATAACTTCAGAATTTCTTATTGTACGAATCCAGCCCCTCAAGTTTCAGAAATTTCACATTTAGTCCCTTAAGTTTACAAAACTTATAATTTAAATCATAATTCTATATTAATTACATATTAAGCCCATAAATACTCAAATTTACCCAAAACACTTTTAATATCATAATTTACCCAGAATAACTTCAACTTTCCAGAATTTACACTTTTAGTCCCTCTAGTTTAATTAATTACAAATCATACCCTTTAATTACCATTAATTCATTATCTTGCAATATTTACACATAGGACCCTCAAGTTATATTTTTCCCACATTGTACCAGACCTAAATAATATTTTAAAAAATAACCCATGAGTTTCAAATGTTACAAAACACACCCTTGTGATTTAATTACAAATCGGATTACACTTTTTTTTTAAAAACCATTTCAAGCCCTAAGCCACACCAATCATTAAACAATAATTGTACCATCATTATACACAATTAATAATCAGATCTAAGCCCAAAAATACTAACCCTAATGCCCGATCCAATTTATTTGATTTCTTCTCTATTTTTCTCAAAATCCGGTTTTAAATTAATTCTCCAATAAATCATTTAAGCTTCCATAAATCAAACACATATTTTTCCCAAGTTATATGATGATGTTAGAACCCAGAAAATTTATAAACATAGCTCCAATAAATCGTATCACATATTTTATAATTTAGGTACGTTTTTAAGACCATAATTCACCACGACTTGTTTAGGCTTCAATAATTCGTTTTCTCATTTTTCCCAGACCTTATACATCACATATGGTCTAAATAATTTAACCATGGCACCCAGAAAAATACATGACACATATTTTGGAATTAAGGTGTGTTTTAACCCACAAAATTCAAAGCGCTATAAAAACTTTGCATGATTCGAATTTCCCATTTTTCCTGAGTCTAATATGATGTAAGGAATGTAAGAAAAATATAAAATGAATTTTAGAACGAGTGGAACAAAGATTGGCGAATTAATACCTATCGAGTGGAATAGAACAAGAATTTTCGATGCTCCTTGAATCCGGCCCTTATAAATCGTGATGCTATTTTTCTAGGCTTATCAGGACATGTAAGGACATGGGAAAAATGTTGGTTGGCCTCCAGAATTTCTGTAGGTCGAATGGTGGATTTGTTTAGGGATTTAGGGTTAATCGGCAATGAAAAAAAAGAAGGGAATAATTTAAATTATATTGGAGTTTGTTGCCGAAATTAGGGGGGAAATCACCAGGAGATCGGCCAAATTATGCCCCAAATCAAGGAATTCAAGGTTGACAAAGTTTCCTTAGTTAGTTTCCTGTTTATCTTTAAATCATACTACTTAAATCAATTAATAATAACATATATATAATTATATAAAATTTTCGGTTATCAAAATGTTTTTAAGTCATGTACAAATATTTTAAATGATGTCCCATAATTATTTTGTATCATATATAATTTAATTACAAAGGTTTTGTAATTATTTTTGCACTTATATGAGTTTTAATTAGATTTTAAAATAGTAGGGGCATTTTGGTCATTTTACATGTTTCAGATTTTCGGGTATTACAACTTCTTCCCCACTAACAAAAAATTTCGTCCGCGAAATTTGGAGGAAGCGGAAAGAAATGAGATCGGAATACTCATACGGAATGTGAACAAGATTTCAAATCAATTCAACTGTATCAACAGTAGGGAGTCTACATGACTTCAAGATTTACAACTTAGGTCAACAGAATGAAAACGGAAGTCCAACTCATCCAGATATTTAACGAACGAAGGTAGAGTATACGCATAGGTAGAATGAACCTAAGGTCTCACAAATCACGGATAATCCAACGGTGATCAATTTCTAACTTCTTAGGTACTTCCCAAGATATCCTATGGCCACAATGAGGTCACGTTATATGGTGTAAGTATTATCACGTTAATAATACCAGCACCACATAATTATGCCTTCATGATGATCATACTTTATCTCATAATTGTAACACCCCAACCCAAGGTTTACAATTGTATGAGAAACTTAATAAACATAACAAGTGAAAGTTTAATTTAGACTAAGGGTCGAAAGGCATCTTTTGAATATGAGTTCTAATCATTTTTCAAGTAAATAGAACTTCATGAATTAATAACATCAAAGTCTAAAGTTCGAAAGGATTCTTTCTTGTTATAGGCATAAGGCTCATGACATGACCATTTGATTGAGGCTTATACATATTTGATTTATAAAACACTAAATTATTATTGGTTCTAAAGGTCGTAAGGATTACTTTTGATAATATGTTTTCCAAACTAACCATCCTAATATCTATTTGATCATCTGTCCAAACATGTATGTTCTTTGTGTGATTGTTCTTATATTGCTTTTCTTGTCGGTTTGATCCGTGACAATCATAAACATCAACTTGTTGCTTGCTTAAACAAAAAAACGACACTTGAGTGCAACCAAGTCTCTTGGGACGACCTTGACTTACCAACCCCAATACTACATATGACTAGGGTATACTTGCCCGAATGTGTTCCTAGTTAATCGGTAATTCTTGTTTATAAATTTAAAGCTTCGATGGAGCGCATCAACACCTTTTCTTTACTTACGTTTCTTAAAACTTGCATTCGGGTTAGTTTCCTTTTGACGCACTTTTTGTTTCGACAAAAAGGGGGAGAAAGAGTAAAAACTACAATTCAAAAATTTACGAATTTAATTTTTTACTTAAAATAATTTTATGTTTTGTCATCAACAAAAAGGGAGAGATTGTTGATACAAATAATCCTTCAAAATTTTTATTTATATTTTACGATCTTTCCATGTTTTGTCGATAACAAACATAAAATCAGTTTAACGAGATAAAAACATTATGTAATATTTTGAGCCAATAGTTTACTAACTCATTTCATTAAACAAGTAAACCTTAAACATATCTAGTTAACAAGTTTACATGAAACCAAAACTATTTTATAAAAACATTTAAGTAACATTTGTTGCTTACATTTTATAAAATGCATGTTAAGAAAATGCTTGTAAACACTTTGAATATCCATGGCCCAAAACCAAGTCCATAAACCATAAACCATGGAGCTTGACCCATAACCCATGACCCATTGCATGACATCATGCATGATATCCATAATGGTTAAAACCCATGACCCAAAGTCCATAACCCATAACCTAAAGTCTATGACCCATGACCCAAGATGTCTTTAACATCATGCACGACATCATCTATCCATTGATCATAACCCATAACTCATAACCCGGTTTGTAACCCAAAATCCAGACTGGTTTACCTAATTACCCGGATCCCTCGGTTTACACTAGCCGGATCCCTCTAGGAAGGGATCCGGTGGAACCGGGTGAACAGTAGGCAGTTTTTCCTATAAATATTGAGCCATTTCTCTCTTATCTCTCACCCCTTTTAGAGTTTATTTATCTCTATACTCTAAACTCTCTAACCTTAGATCCAAGGATCTTTCTATGTAGTATCTTTTTGTGATTCTCTCCTTTCATAAGGCGAGATCACAACCTCTCGAAGTCGTGCAAGCTCGTGATATGGGTTGCTTTGATTCTTCTCTTCCAAGATCACAGAAGTGATTCTTGTTCTTTCTTTCTTCTCAAAGGGTGTTGTAGATGTGTTGAGTCGATAGGTGTAAAAGGATGTTGGATACTTTAGTCGAGTTGTATTGGGTGTGTTGGTTTGGTCCACCGCGCTAAGGACCCGGTATCTAACCTTGTATCGGATAAAGTGTGGGCGACAAAGGTTTGGTCTACCTTGTGTGAAAGATCCGGTATCTAGCTTTGTACCGGATAAAGTGTAAACGACGTTGTGAAGGCTTCTCCGCCATATGAAAGGAGTTTGTGTTGTGAAGTGATAATGAACTCTCGAGTAGGTGACTCGGGGAGTGGAGTAGGGCAAGGAAGGTGTCCTTGTAGCCGAACCACTATAAATACTTGTGTTGTGGTTGTGTCTCTCTAACTCTATCTCCTAGTTTAGTTTATGTGCTTTTATTTCTATCAATATCCAACACGTCAAAACTAGATTGACATAAGTCGATCTATAAGTTTTAATAAGTGATTTTAATCGGTAAAACTATTCAACCCCCCCCCTCTAGTTTTCTACAAGCTCTATGACCATTGATCAACTCATAGGATCTATACAAGCCCATGAAGAGAAGTTGAAGAAAAGAAGGGGGGAAGAACTCTTAGAGCAAGCTTTATACTCAAAGGTATCTTTCAAAGAAAGAGAAAAGAGCTTTCTACATGGAAAGGAGCAATGACGCGGTACTTTTCAAGGTCGTGGTGGTTTCCAAGGCCAAGGACGAGGAAGAGGAAGAGAAGATGTCAACAAAGAAGATAAAAATCAATGGTCTCCATATTGAAGAGGTCGTGTGAGAGGCTTTCAATCACAAAGCGGAGGTAAGCACCAAATACAATGTTATAATTGTCGCAAATATGGTCATTATGCCAGTGAGTGTAGTAGCTCAAGACAAGTGGAAGAAAAACCTAATCTTGTGAAGGTAGAAGACAAAGATGAGCTTACCTTGCTAATGGCAAGACATGACAAACAAGAAGAGAGGATAGATCCATGGCATATAGATTCCGCTGCGAGCAACCATATGACGGGTGAAGAAGACTTGTTCGTGAAGATGGAGAAAAGTAAAGGTAACGTCACCTTTGGAGACGAATCAAAGGCACCGGTGAAAGGAAAAGTTAAGATACTTATCCGAGCTAAAGATGGAAGTCACCAATATATTTCGGACGTATATAATGTGCCCAACCTTAAAAGTAACATTTTAAATGTGGGACAACTTTTAGAGAAAAATAACGATATTCATTTCAAGGATCGTAGTGCCACAATAAGAAATCCTGAAGGAAAGCTCATAGCAAAAGTACCTATGACTAAAAACCGAATGTTCCTTCTAAACATTCAACATGATAAAGCTAAGTGCTTAAAGAGTTGTTTAAAGGATCATTCGTGGCTTTGGCACATGAGGTACTGGCACTTAAACTTTGGTGACTTAAAATTATTATCCTAAAAGGGAATGGTGAAAGGGTTAGATCAAATTGATCATCCCAATCAAGTGTGTGAAGGATGTCTTCTTGGGAAGCATTTTAGAAGTTCGTTCCCGAAAGAAGCGACATCAAGAGCTAAGGAGCCTCTACAACTAATTTACACGGATTTGTGAGGTCCCATTACTCCACCCTCTCATAGTAAGAATCTTTACTTTATGCTCTTTATTGATGACTTTTCAAGAAAAACTTGGGTATATTTTCTAAAAGAAAAATCCCAAACTTTTGGAAGCTTTTAAGACATTTAAAGCTATGGTTGAAAAGGAAAGAGGTTTAAAAATTAAATCCATGAGCTCCGATAGAGGTGGAGAAGTTTTATCAAAAGAATTTAACAAATTTTGTGAGGATAATGGGATCCGGAGATTTCTAACGGCTCCTTACTTGTTGATCCTAGTTGAGCTTCACGATCTTATTAATTGCTTTAGATAAATCTAAGACAATCGGTATAGAAACTGATCTTGATTTGTATATCAAATATTATGCGAAACTTAATATTTGATCTTAAGAAGAATTAAAACACAAACGAATTCTCAAACAACACTTCAATATATTAATACGATTGCTCGACAGCAATAGGGTTACAAGAAACCTTGAAGTGTAAACAATAATACGTATGCTAAGATAATCGATATCTAACCCTAACCCTAGAACCTCCTTTTATAGCGTAAGGAGTCCTAGTCGGTTTACAAGACTTCCTATACAAGAAAAATATTCATACATATCTTTTCTATAATTATCCTTAACATACTATACATATCTAATAAGCAGCAGAGTCTTCGTGAGCTAGCAGCAGAGTTACACTTTGCTTATTCTTCCAAACCAGCAGAGTCACAAACAGCAGAGTTATTGTGCTAATCAGCAGAGTCATATAACTATTCAGCAGAGTTATGTTTCTCGAATCAGCAGCATCTTTTAGACCCAACAATCCTCCCCTAAACTTGATATTTTTCATCAACAAAATCATCAAGTTTCTTTTAAACACAACTAACCAACAGGAGGATGCTTCCAAACACTTTACTGTTTTGATGTCTTTGATTCAAGCACTTTTCTATACCTCTCCACTAACTCAAAAGCTTGATGATCTGATAAGAATGGTCTTTGCAAACTTAACTTTCCAGGTTGTAACATGTTAGTCAGAAGAGCAGTATTCTTGAATACAGGATAATCTTTCTCTGTTAACATGTACATACACACACCATCACTTCCAGTCAATGCATGTACTCCACATGATTGATATAGATACCATCTGATAAATCTGCTTGAACTAATCAAATTCTTCCAATCAAGACTTCTTTCATCAGGTTCAAACATATTCTTCAAATAGTAATAATTAATTCTTTCATGCACCACCTCTGGTCTAGTATCACCATAATTCATCTTGTAAAGATTCCAGAGTTGTATAATATCATCCCTATCCATGTAGTGCACCATCTGAGAAAAACTGATATATCCAACACTTGAACCATTTGATCTCTTAATCACCCAACATGCTTGACTACCATCTAGAACATCATGTGAGTATGAAATGATTGGATATTTAGTTGACAAAGGTACTGCATTAAGTAACTCAGGTTCTTCTTGAGGTTTATGAACTGTGAGATCCATAATCCCTTTCATATCATCTGCAGTCACTTCTTCAAAATTATGCTCATCAGTTACTTCATCTTTCTCAGAAACACTATCCTCTTTCTCTGAATCACTCATCAATACTGACTGAGTTCTTCTCTTCTTCCTACCCACCTGTTTTACTTTCCTCCTATATCTTTTCATACCAACAGAGGATTCAGTCACTACTTCAGTTTCAACAATAACTTCTTTCTCCATTTCAACATCAGATACTATTGGCTTTGTAGCACTTGAATCAGGATTCATGTAAGCATTTGGTGCTACTTTAACTCTTGTAAGCTTAGCTACTTCATCATCATTCAATGTATCAACTTTGCATTCCATCTCCTTCCTTGCTGCTTCATATTTCTTTTCAACATCTTCATATGACAAAAGTTTTAAATCTTTTAATTTCCAACCCTTCATATGTCTCAGATAATATTCTTGATGAGTTCTAAGTTCCCTTCTTGTAGGAGGTTTAAGCACTTTCTTTTTCTTCCTCTGATTGACCAACTTCTTCTTCTGTTTTGCTTTAAACTCTTCCAAGAAGTCAAACTCATTTATAGCAGCAAGATCATCTTGCAACTCTTCTTTTACTTTAGCCCATTTAATAGCAGCCTCATTACTTGCTTGTTCATTTTCCCAATTTTCAAGTAATGCTTTGTTTTTAGCCTCATTCTCAGCCAGCTGCCTTTGTCTTTCAAGTTCTTTTTGCTCATCTTCTTCTACCAATTTTCTTGCAGCATCAGAATCATACCTAGATTGATCCTCTTTTGGCCAGAATTCAAAAGGAATATGCCATGGGTAAGAGTCATCTAATTTGCCTTTACCTTTACCAGTGTATGATGGTTGTGAAGATTTAGATACTGGTTCAGGTTCTCTTATAGTAACTCCTTTGGCTTTTGGCCTTGTAGGCTGTGGTGTAGGCTTAGGTGAAATTTCTTTTGGTGCAGGTGTTTTGTTTAGGTTAAGCAATACGTGGGCTAAGGGCATTGTGTCTTCATCAAATTCACCAGCAGAGTGATGTAACCCTTCAGCAGCATTGTTTCTCCCATCAGCAGAAAGTTCTGCATCAACAGCAGAGTTAACCTTTTCATTTCTTTTGAGTACCTCCCCTGAACCTACTGCATCCTGCTGATCATTCCTCCCCTGTTTGGAAGCATCCTCTTCCAAACATGGTTTGGAAACCTTCTTCAACCTCCCCTCAAGATGAGTAACCCTGAGCTTAAGCCTCCTTATCTCAGCACCTTGAGAAGCCTTGACTGTTGATAACTCCTTTCTTAAACCAAGAACCTCCTGTGACAATTTTGTACATTTATCCGTCAATTCCTTAAATTGTTTCATGATATCCTCACAACTTCGGTCTGTGTAACCTGACCCGAGAGGTTGATCACTGGAATTGGCATTTTGTACAGGAGTTTTAACCGTCAAATCATCTTTTTCAAGTTCAATGCTAGCCTCAACACTTCGACCTGTGTTACCTGGTCCGAGAGGTGTATCATTGGCATTGTCAATATGTACATCAGTATCCATCAATTCAATAGTTGCATCTCTGTCCTCATCACTTCGAGATGTGTGACCTTCTCCGAGAGGTGAATCTTGGGACACAAACTCAGTCTCAACCCTAGGTTGAACATCTGAGTCCCCCATAGAAGCCATTTGGCTGGGGTTACCATCAGTGGTATCAGGTTCCTGAGAACCCTCTACAATAGATGTTGCCATGGTCAAGGTCTTAGTTATGTTAACACTGTCCTGTTCAACTACTAAGTTGGAAACAGTAGTGTCAGCCTTTTCCATCATGGTACCTCCATCACCTGTACCAGCCTCATCTGCATCCATACTGACATTGGCCTGAGGTAGCACAATGTCCTCATGTGGTGAAGTCCTAGGTGATTGGGTATTTTGGGGTTCATGTGATACTGATACATTCAAACTTGTAGATGAGGATGTGTGATGGGAAGCTGTGGGAGTTCCAGCTTCTTCATCCTCATTCATTGCAGCCACAACATTCAAGATATGTTCAGTTAGGGGAGTTATTGCACCAGAAAAACCTTTTCCATTCTTCTTTAGAAAAGCAAACATCTTGATTGCCATTCTACTACAGGGCTCAACATTTGTATGCCTCAATGGTTCTCTTAGCTGAGAGTTGATAACAAGTTGTAAAAACCTTGGATACAAATAGAACTTCTTCTTAATAAACTTCTTCATACCCTCAAAAATCATAGAAGAAAAATCAAATGGTTGCCCTGTTGCCAAACAAACTAAAGCCATAGCTTGAGAAGCACTAAACTCACTCCATCCACCTACTTTGGGAAACAAGCAGTGTTGTAGAGTATGCAACAAGAACTTCCAATGGGGACAAAGATGACCTTTCAAAAATGTTCCACCAGCCTCAGGTCTCTCATATCCTATGTTCTCAAGCTCAGTCAAAATAATTTCTGGGGTAAGGGTGGGAGGTGTAGGTACTCCTGATAAACGAAGACTTCTCTTAATGGTTGTTTCACTAACTACAATACTTTCACCATCCACACTACCTATCAACCGTTCCTCCCCGTCAAGTATATCCAGCGTAACAGTTGACCAAAATTGGTGCATATGAGATTTATAAATGGTAGGATCAACTGTTAAAGCATACCTTAGTCTAGAAGCACTCAGAAGATCCATAACCTCATGAAATCCGGTAGCTGCAGAAACCTTACTAAGAAATGCAATTTGATTATGTTCTTCCGGAAATTGTCGTCGAGCCATTATGATTTGGGGGTTTTGGGTGAAATGAAATAAATTAGTGTTCTTGGGTGAGAATCAAATGTAGTTTTGAGCAATTAAAAGGTAATGAGATCAAATTGGTGTATGAGACCGTTTTGATCTAATTAGGTTTAAGAACGCGCCAAAAGTTTCAATTTGACCCTTCTACTTTCAAACTCATCAGCAGAATTAAGAAATTGTTGACCAAAAGTCAACTTTCCCAATATCTTCAAAATCACTCCCTTAAATACCATACCAACCCCGCATTGAAGTCCATTAATCCCTTAATTTCTTTAACAAATCCCCAATTCACAAACCCTAACTCCAATAATAACCAACCATGAGCTCTTCCAAAGCACCAATCATCGACATATCCTCAGATTCCTCATCAGACAGCTCACAAGGATGGTCAAACTATTTTCCACCAACTTCAAGAGCATCGTCATCACAACAGAAAGGGAAAGCAGTTGTGGAAGAAGAATACTCTGACCCACTGCCATCAACACCATCTTCCTTTGTAGATTCAAGCGATGATGAAGAAACAAAAGCATGGCCAAAATCCATGACTTTCTATCAAGGTGTCTGGGAAATCGATCCTCCACAACATCCTTTGACCGCTGAGCTTCAGAAGCAAATGGAGAAGGCGGTTGCTGATTTTGGTAAGAGTGTTGATCCTCCTCGTCTAAAGTCAAGTACCGCAGAGCAGAAACCCCCTGTTCCCAAGAAGAAACAGCAGAAGAAACAAGCTCCCTCAACAAGCCAGCAGCAGAGTCCACCACCACCACGACCAGTCATACTTGCTCTTCCTTGTCCAAGAGTAATTGAAGCCATGGGTACTCGAGGACCTCGCAGCAAGGTCATGCCTGACTTTGCTAGAATTTAGGTTGTGAATCCATGGTTCTTGTTGTCTTTTGAACTCTTTTGATCAATGGTTGTAAGAAAACTTTATCTTGTACTTTGCTTTAGTTATCAATGAATGTTTAAATTTCCTTGCTTTACTTGATTGTGTGTTCATGTAAATCTGCAAAAGGTTAGTAGAAAACCACAAACACAAGCAAGAATATCCAAAAATAACAGCAGAGTAGCATAGCAGCAGACAACTAAACAGCAAACCACTTAACAAACAGCAAATTTTGACTTAACAAACAGCACAAATCCTTACAAAAGTTTACAAAAACATACAGAGATAAGATGGTTAAAGATTAAAGATTTATCATGCCAATACTAGCAACTAAAAATTGAAATCTACTTATATCAAAACTTTTTGTAAGTAAATCAGCAACATTGTTGTCAGTATGTATTTTAACCACTTGAATTAGCTTTTTCTCATAACAATCTCTAATAAAATGATGTCTTATCTCTATGTGTTTTGTTTTAGAATGAAAAACAGGATTTTTGATAATACACATTGTGCTGTTGTTGTCAATATAAATTTTTGTGTTCATGAAATTGTACCCATAATCCAGCAATTGGTTCTGAATCCAGAGCACTTGACCACAGCAGCTAGAAGCAGCAACATATTCTGCTTCAGTTGTCGAATTAGCCACCACTGTTTGTTTCTTACATTGCCAAGAGATTAGCCTATGTCCAAGGTACTGACAGCCTCCAGTGGTTGACTTTCTATCCATAGTAGCTCCAGCATAGTCACTATCTGAGTATGCTATCAAGTCAAATGGTGAATTATTAGGATACCAAAGGCCCAATTTTGGTTGACCCTTTAGGTACCTAAAAATTCTTTTGACTACTTCCAAGTGTGAAACTTTAGGTGACACTTGAAATCTAGCACAAGCACACACAGAGAACATGATATCTGGCCTTGAAGCAGTCAGATACATCAATGAACCAATCATTGATCTATAAAGATGTACATCAACCTCTACCCCATCTTCATCCTTGAGCAAAGGTTTGTTTTTATCCATTGGTGTTTTAGCTGCCTTCACATCCTTGAAACCAAATTTCTTTAACAACTCAGCCACATACTTGTCTTGGCTAATAAAAATCCCATCTGGCTTCTGCTTAACTTGAAGCCCCAAAAAGAAAGTCAGTTCTCCCACAGAACTCATCTCAAACCTGTTGTGCATAAGCTTCTCAAATCCTTCACATAACACCTTATTTGTAGACCCAAAAATGATATCATCTACATAAACCTGAACTAGTAGGATATCCTTTTTGTCTTTCTTAATGAACAATGTTTTATCAATGGTTCCTCTGCAAAAACCATTGTTCAACAAATATGTGGATAAGGTGTCATACCAAGCTCTAGGAGCTTGATGTAGTCCATACAGTGCTTTCTTCACTTTGTAGACCCTATCAGGATACTTAGGATCTTCAAACCCAGGTGGTTGCATCACATATACTTCATCAGGAATCTTTCCATACAAGAAAGCACTTTTCACATCCATTTGATACACAGGAAAATTCTTAAATGAAGCATATGCTAAAAATAGTCTGATAGCCTCAATCCTTGCAACTGGGGCAAATACCTCATCATAATCTATTCCTTCTTCCTGAGTGAATCCCTGAGCCACTAATCTAGCCTTGTTTCTGATAACAATTCCTCTCTCATCTCTTTTGCATCTGAACACCCATTTAGTACCTATTGCTCTTTGTCCATTAGGCAAATCCACCAATGTCCAGACTTCTTGAAGCTTGAACTGCAGCAACTCCTCTTGCATAGCTTCAACCCAACTTTCATCTTTCATAGCCTTATGAATGGTCTTGGGTTCTTCTTGAGATAGGAAACAGGCAAACATGCAATTTTGTAAATCCTTGTGGCTATTCCTCTTCTTAAGTGTTTGAGCAAACAATCCCTGATCAAGCAAATCACTCAATTCTTTTGATTTACTTCTAGTCTGAACAGCAGAGTGAACATCACCAATTATCTGCTCCTTTGGATGATTCCTATGGATTCTGGTTGTTGGAGTGGGACTAACAGGTATATCAGTCTCCAAATTTGATAAATCAGCTTCAGCTCCAAAAACATCAACAACTTCATCATCAGTATCCACATACACTTCTTCTAATTCGGGCATCTCATCAGAAGAATCATCATCAGAATCACCATCTTTATCAGTAGAGTCCTTTGGCATAGCAGCAGAGTTACCAAACCTATCAACAGAGTGTTTGGGCCTAACAGCAGAGTGTTTAGGCTTAACAGCAGAGTGTTTTGGCCTGGCAGCAGAGTTGAGAGAACTGCTGCTATGTATATTCCCTTGTTGCCCATCAACTTCTGACTCTTTATTCCTTTCCTTATCATCATGAGAAGGTTCATCAACACCTTCTACATTAACCTTTGGAGCTTCCTTAGAAACAGCATCACCATCTGAACTCTTTCTCTCTTTATCTGTTGGAGAGAAGTACTGATCAAACTTCCACTTTTCAATCAAAACAAACTCTTCTGCAGATCCATCCTTCTTTGCTTGTGTACCTGCATTAGGGTTAGTTTGTGTACCTGCAGACATGTTAGTAGTACCTGCCATGACTGGTTGATAATTCATACTCTTGGTTAAAGAATCAATATCAAACATCCACTCAGGACCTTTTCCATCAACATTAGGTGTGGTTTCTCTAATTCTAACATGCAAATTTTCAACCACATGCCCAGTCCTTTGATTGAAAACCCTAAAAGCCTTACTTTCAGTAGAGTATCCAACAAAGTAACCTATGTCTGCTTTCTCACTAAACTTGCCTAAGTGGTCAATGGTGTTTAAGATAGTGACAGGACACCCAAATGGTCTAAAGAAATCAATCAGAGGTTTCCTACCATGCAATAACTCATAAGGGGTCTTATTGTGAGGTTTAACTATCTTAGTTCTATTTTGCACATAACAAGCAGTGTTGACTGCTTCAGCCCAAAAGATAGTGGGTAACTTAGACTCTGACAACATAGTCCTAGCAGCTTCAATCAATGTTCTATTCCTCCTCTCAGCCACACCATTTTGCTGAGGAGTTCTAGCCACACTAAATTGTCTAGTTATCCCTTTTTCCTCACAGAACTGATTCATCACTTGATTCTTAAATTCAGTTCCATTGTCACATCTGATGATCTTAACCTTGTGATTAAATAGGTTTTCTATCCTTGTTATAAAAGCCTTAAGAATGCCAGGTGTTTCATTCTTAGTAGCTAAGAAGAATACCCAAGTAAACCTACTATAATCATCAGTGACCACTAAGCCATACATCTTTTTGTTCAAACTATTCACATAAGTGGGTCCAAAGAGGTCCATGTGTAACATAAACAAAGGTTCAGTTATAGAATTCACCAATTTGGACTTACAAGATGCTCTATGTTGCTTTCCCATTTGGCAAGCAACACATACTTCAGGATTCTCAAAAACCTTTGAAGGTAATCCTCTGACCAAGTTCCCTTTCACCAACTTGTTGATAGCTTTGTAGTTCAGATGTCCAAGCCTTCTGTGCCATAGTTTGGATTCATCAATAGTGGCTTTGGCAAACAGACAAGTTAAATCTCTTTTGGGAATAATGTTCTTTATGTCCACACTGTATATGTTGTCATTTCTAGGGACTTTAAGAAGTACTAATTTATCATCAGGTATCTTATAGTCGGGAGATAAGACAAGACATTCAGTGTCTGTAAAAAGAACAAAATTCTTTCTGTCACACATTTGTGAGACACTAAAAAGATTGAACTTTAAACCATTCACCAAATACACTTTTTCAAAATCCAATTTTCCAGTTCTGATCATGCCTTTTCCAACAATTTTTCCTCCTTTAGGATCATTCCCAAAGGCAACATATCCTCCATCCAAAGCTTCAAAGTTCTCCAAATTGCTTTGGTCTCCAGTCATGTGTGAAGAGCATCCACTATCAAAAATGCATTTATCCTTTAGCTCCTTTTGTAGATTGCCCTGCACAAAAAGTAAGAGAATTAGTTTCTCTTTGGGACCCAAGCCATTACTGACTTGGATCTACCTTGTGCATCAAAGTAGTCAAATTTCTTCAACTGCATTGGTGCACTGCTGTGTCTGAGAACAGATCCAAAACTTTAACTTTAGGTTTCCAGACCCAGCAAGCTGAGGCTTTAACAGCATAAAAATGATTGCCTACAACAGTATCAGTAACAACTTTAGGCAAAACAGCAGAGTCTGCCTTAACAGCAGAGTTTGCCTTAACAGCAGAATCAACTATATCCTTCTTTATGGGCCCTGTTGGTGCAATAGGAGAGATAACTCTAGAAGTACCATCTTTCATCAAAACTTCCTTGGGAACCATGTTTCTTTTGGGGTGAGGGTGAGTCTTTCTAGCAGAGTTTCTATGGTTCACCCTTGTGTACTGGTTCCTAACTGGTTTTTGATAGTAGTAACACTCATCTTGCAAATGTTCAAAACTACCACAACTATAACATGCCTTTTTAAGTAATTGAAAATCAGTACCTAATTTTTGTGAAACTAGGTTGTTCCAATTTCTCTGGTTTCCTCTAGGCAAGTTATTAGTTCTCTTAGGATATACTCTAGGTGTGTTGTCAAACTCAGCCATCTTCCTAGAGATACCTTTACCAAACCTAGGCTTAACAAACTCAACCTTTTTAGCCCTAGGTACTTTTGATTCAACAACAGTAGGAATTTCTTCCTTTTTGTTCTTAGGGGTTGAATCAGATTCCACTACATCATCATCACTGTCAGACACCCAATCTTCAATCAGGGGTGCTTGTTCATACTTCTTTACCTCAACCTTAGGTGACTCTATTTCTTTTTCTCTAGTTTCAACTACAGATTTACTAGTTTCACCTACAGATTTGACCTCAGACTCAGATATGAACGTCAATGTCCTAGTAGGAGGGGCATTAGCACTAAGTTTCTTAGGGTGAGCAACAGCATTATATCCTAGACCACTTCCTGAGTCTGCAAAGTGTCTTCCTATTGGTTTACTGAGAATATCAGTGGCAAATTGTTGTTTTTCCACCCTAACAACATGTTTTTCAGTTTCACTTTTAGCTAAATCTCTAGCCTGTTCAGCCTCTTCTACTTTTTCCATAAGAACCTTAATCTCATCATCTTTCTTGATAAGCTCATTTTTCAGGATAGTGATCTGATCAAGGTATTCAATTTCAGCCTTTTTATAAAATTCTAGCTTCTCTTCTAAGTTCTTTAAACCATATGCATAACTAAGATTGTCTAACTTAAGTGTTTCATTTTCCATCTTAAGATTTCCATTACTAGACTTAAGTTCATCAATTTTATCAGAACATGATTTAAAAGAACAAGATGATTCATTGGATACCTCAGAGTCTGATCCAGAAGAAGAGTAGGCCATGAGAGCAAAGTGTTGTACTTGAGGTTCCTCTTCAGCTATCAATGCACAATTTGGACCATCCTCAGCATGATCACTCCAGTCATAATCTCCTAACCCATCACATGATACCATAGCAGTAGTAGGATTTGGCTCTTCATCAGCAGACTTCTTGAAATTCTCATTGCTTCTTTTTGGTGCTCTGCATTCTCTTGCAAAGTGTCCCTTCTTTCTACAGTTAAAACATTCAGCCTTTGATTTGTCAAATCCCACATTCTTGTTCCTTCTGAACTTCATCTCTTTACCAGTTCGCTTAAGAAACCTTCTTGCCCTCATAGTTAACATTGCAAACTGCCATTGCATATCAATCTCTTCAACATCATCAGGATCAAGTTCATCCAGATCTTGAGGCATGACTGAAGTACTTGTAGTAAGTTCAGCCAAATAAGCACAAATCGCAGCATCACTGATGGTGTTGGTGTTAACAGAGTCAGCAGCAGAGACATGTGAACCAACAGCAGGTGCAAAAGTACCAGCAGCAGAGTGCTGTTCTTGATGACTACCAGAATTCTTGTTGCTTGAGGAAACAAAGGCAAGATTATTTGTGGTAGAAGATGAGCTTGACAATCCTTTAACCTCAGTTTCATACACCTTCAAGTTGTTATACAGATCATCCAATGTCATAGTATCAAAATCTTCCTTATGCCTCCAAACCACTGTATGAGTGTTCCATTCAGAAGATAGACTTCTCAGAAACTTCAGATTGATATCTTCTTGAGATGGCTCAATCTTCAAAAGAGCCATTTGACTGGATAGCTTATGAAGTCGATCATAAGTTCCCTCAATGTTCTCAGAACTTAAAGCAGTGAAAGTTTCAAACTGATGCTTCAGTAGATTCTTTCTTGATTTCTTGGTAGCTTCATTCCCACCAAATCGAAGTTCGATTGCTTCCCATAACTCCTTAGCAGACTCAATATGATTAAAACTCAATTGATAATCATTAGGTATTCCCATCATGAGAATACTATGAGCCTTAACCTCCAATCTTCTCTGTGCTTTCTCCTCACTTGTCTTGAGAGTCAAGACTGATCCAGTAGCAGTCTTGGTTTGCACACTATCGCCATTTAGAACAACTTTCCAAAGTGAGTAATCAACCATTCTCATGTATTGTTGAATCCTCATCTTCCAGATCTCATACTCTCCAGTCTTGAGCATGGGAACTCTTGATGCAGTAACCATGTGTGTAGAATCGGAATCCATTGCTTACTTTGAAGATTAACAAATCTTGTATTCGGTAATTCTTCTTGGTACCAGTTTCTAGATCACAAGCTCTGATACCACTTGTTGATCCCAGTTGAGCTTCACGATCTTATTAATTGCTTTAGATAAATCTAAGACAATCTGTATAGAAACTGATCTTGAGTTGTATATCAAATATTATGCGGAACTTAATATTTGATCTTAAGAAGAATTAAAACACAAACGAATTCTCAAACAACACTTCAATATATTAATACGATTGCTCGACAGCAATAGGGTTACAAGAAACCTTGAAGTGTAAACAATAATACGTATGCTAAGATAATCGATATCTAACCCTAACCCTAGAACCTCCTTTTATAGCGTAAGGAGTCCTAGTCGGTTTACAAGACTTCCTATACAAGAAAAATATTCATACGTATCTTTTCTATAATTATCCTTAACATACTATACATATCTAATAAGCAGTAGAGTAAATCTTCTAGCAGCAGAGTCTTCGTGAGCTAGCAGCAGAGTTACACTTTGCTTATTCTTCCAAACCAGCAGAGTCACAAACAGCAGAGTTATTGTGCTAATCAGCAGAGTCATATAACTATTCAGCAGAGTTATGTTTCTCGAATCAGCAGCATCTTTTAGACCCAACATTACTCCCCACAACAAAATGGAGTGGTGGAGAGAAAGAATAGAACCGTTCTCAATATGGTCTGAAGCATGTTGAATGTAAGAAGATGCCAAAGGAGTTTTGGGCCGAAGCAGTTGACTGTACGGTATATCTATTGAACCTGTATCCGTCAAAGAGTCTAGACAACAAGAGTCCACAAGAAGCATGGAATAGGATGAAGCCTACCGTTTCTCACCTAAGGATATTCGAAAGTATAGCATATGTCCATGTTCCGAGCCAAAGGCGATCCAAGCTTGATGATAGAAGTGAGAAGCATGTGTTCGTTGGCTACGACAAGCAGTCAAAAGGTTATAAGCTATATAATCCAATCACGGGGAAGGTGGTAGTGAGTAGAGACGTAGAGTTTGATGAAGAAGAAGCATGAGATTGGAGCATTAAGGAAAATGAAAGGTATGACTTTCTTCCTATAAATGACGAAGAAGAGACGGGTGAATCAAGTGAAGAAGTCCAACAACCTCAAAGTCCAACTCCAACCCAAGACTCACCTTCAAGTTCAACTGAAGGAGAACCAAAGACAATAAGTTGGGAGGAGCTATACGAGGTAACTGACGAGATACCCCCTCTTTGTTTATACACTGATTGTGAACCTTTAGTTTTTGAGGAGGCTATTGAAAGTAAGAAATGGAGACAAGGAATGGACGAGGAGATAAAGTCGATAGTGAAGAATGATACGTGGGAGTTGACGACCCTTCCGAAAGGCCAAAAGGCTATTAGAGTCAAGTGGGTATACAAGGTTAAGAAAAATGCCAAAGGCGAAGTGGAAAAGTACAAGGCAAGACTTGTGGTAAAAGGTTACAAGCAGAAGTATGGTATCGACTACGAAGAGGTATTTGCTCCTGTTGCTCGCTTAGAAACAATTAGAATGATTATTGTTATTGCTACTCAATATAGGTGGAAAATCTACCAAAAGGCTATTGGATGTGAAGTCTGCATTTATGAATGGACTTCTCGAATAAGAAGTTTATGTGGAGCAAATGGAGGGATATGTTGCCAAAGGGCAAGAAGGTAAAGTGCTAAGGTTGAAGAATGCCTTATATGGTCTAAAGCATGCACCACGTGCTTGGAATACTAGAATTGACAAGAATTTCCAAGAACATGGTTTTACTAAATGCCTAAGTGAATATGCACTTTACGTGAAATTTGAAAGTGGAGGTATACTGCTCATCTGCTTGTACATGGATGATTTGATCATTACACAATGTTAATACAAATAAATCTTCAAAACATTTATTTATATTTTATGATCTTTCAATGTTTTGTCGATAACAAACGTAAAATCATTTTAACGAGATAAATAAATTACGTAATGCTTTGAGCCAATAGTTTACTAACTCATTTCATTAAACAAGTAAACCTTAAACATATCTATTTAACAAGTTTACATGAAACCAAAACTATTTTATAAAAACACTTAAGTAACATTTGTTACTTACATTTTATAAAATACAAGTTAAGAAAAAGCTTGTAAACACTTGGACTATCCATGGCCCAAAACCAAGTTCATAAACCATAAACTATGGAGCTTGACCAATAACCCATGACTCATTGCATGACATCCATAATGGGTAAAACCCATGACCCAAAGTCCATAACCCATAACCTAAAGTCCATGACCCATGACCTAAGATGTATTTGACATCAGGCATGCCATCATCTATCCATGGATCATAACCCATAACCCGGTATGTAACCCAAAATCCGGACTGGTTTACCCAATTACCCGGATCCCTCGGTTTACACTTGTCGGATTCCTCTGGGAAGGGATCCGGTGGAACCGGGTGAACAGTAAGCAGTTTTACCTATAAATAGTGAGCCATTTCTCTCTTATCCCTCACCCATTTTAGAGTTTACTTCTCTCTATACTCTAAACTCTCTAACCTCATATCCAAGGATCTTTCTTTGTAGTTTCTCTTTGTGATTCTCTAGGTTCCTTCCATAAGGGGAGATCACAACCTCTCGAAGACGTGCAAGCTCGTGATATGGGTTGCTTTGATTCTTCTCTTCCAAGATCACAGAAGTGATTCTTGTTCTTTCTTTCTTCCCAAAGGGTGTTGTAGATGTGTTGAGTCGATAGGTGTAAAAGGGCGTTGGATCCTTTAGTCGAGTTGTATTGGGTGTGTTGGTTTGGTCCACTGTGCTAAGGACCCGGTATCTAGCCTTGTACCAGATAAAGTGTAAGCGACGAAGGTTTGGTCTACCTTGTGTGAAAGACCCGGATCTAGCTTTGTACCGGATAAAGTGTAAGCGATGTTGTGAAGGCTTCTCCGCTATGTGAAAGGATTTTGTGTTGTGAATTGATAACGAACTCTCGAGTAGGTGACTCGAGGAGTGGAGTAGGGCAATGAAGGTGTCCTTCTAGACGAACCACTATAAATACTTGTGTTTTGGTTGTGTCTCTCTAACTCTATCTCCTAGTTTAGTTTATATGTTTTTATTTCTATCAATATCGAACACGTCAAAACTAGATTGACATAAGTCGATCAATAAGTTTTAATAAGTACTTTTAATCGGTAAAACTATTCTACCACCATTCTAGTTTTCTACAATTGGCATCAGAGCTTCGTTACCAAGTTTCTTAGAGTATATTGTACTTTAAAAACTTGATACGATCCGTGTATGTTTTGAAAACTACAATGAAGGAAAAATCTTTTGTAAAAGTTGACATCTAACTCATTCTTATAAAAATAATAAGACTATCTATACTTGGATATTGATAAAATTGTTATAACATTTAAACGTTTCTAACATACCTCCTTGTAGAAATCTTCATGTTTGAAAGCTCTTTTAAAGCTCATGAAGTATTGCTTATCTAGGAGTATTCTCACCCTTGAGAATAATATGGCAAAGGTATGTTTGTTTTTCTTTTTAAGTGATTATTTGCTTGTGATTAAAAGTGTTGATCTATCTCG
The DNA here is from genome assembly GCA_021014915.2 of Artemisia tridentata subsp. tridentata. Classification (NCBI taxonomy): domain Eukaryota; kingdom Viridiplantae; phylum Streptophyta; class Magnoliopsida; order Asterales; family Asteraceae; genus Artemisia; species Artemisia tridentata. Next base: position 218,106,007 of record CP139507.1, read on the forward strand.
TACACAATTACTTGATATACTTGTGCTTACTTGTTTTGTTCTTCAAAATTCTTTTGAACATTGTTGTTAAAAAAGTCATATTAACACAAAACTTTTAATCTAAATCACAACTTTCAAAAAGTCTCTCTTCACTAATCTTTCAAACTATAAAGAATTGTATTCCATCATTCCTTGGTCAAGTCGACACAAGAAAAAGTTTTTCAAATCTTGATCATCATCTCAAACTCATAAACATTCTTTCTCTTCTTAAAATAAGTATTTCACTCTTTAAAAATTCCTCACTCTTATGACAAACTTTCTTACTCTCTTAACAACCACCTCATCAAAAGAAGAAATGAAGACAACACAACTACGGTCGTTCATACGCTTCCACTCTCGTTTCAAAACTACCCAAACTCTCACTTCTGAAACTTATTTCTCGTTGCGATCTATATTCTAATATGCCGCATCCAAACTTCGTCTAAATCCTTCAAATTAATTCTCTAATCTTCTGATTCTTACTTCGGAAAATTAGTCATAGTCAAACACTAAAACAAACTGATTAAAAGGACTAATACCCCAAACACCATCCTTGTTTTTTTGACTGTCTTCCCGGATCCTTCTATTATAACCTACCGGATCCCTTTTTCAAAGGATCATGCAGAACCGGCACATCAGATAACAGTATACAGTTTTCAAACATAAACAAACAACAATCTTTCCCTCTCACTACATCAAGAACGATCTAAAACAAAACCCTCTCAAAATTAGGATTCCTTTTTCTCAAAATCAGTCTTCTAATCATCATTGTAAGTAATTATATTATCTCATTTTAATCTTTTTTATTCTAAATTAATCCTAGGGCTAGATTATCAAAAACTAATTCAAATGGGTATAACCAAACAATTCAAATGATTTCTAACTAAAAGGAGTTCATTAGTCTAAGTTAATCAAATGATTGTTTTGACATAATTGTTAATAAAATAAAACCTTCCTCATAACAACCTATTTGATTAGAAGTTGATAAAGTTAACCAAACAACTCACACTACACTTCTACAAAAACTCATTTTGTTTGATCTTGTATAGGTTTCTAAAATGCCACATATATATGACTTTGATCATCATCTAACCAATCTCTACATTCCGAACATTTCAACTGAACCTTACACACCCCTAGATGTCATTTCTAGCTTCCAAAATCTTGAGTCACGCCACATTCACGAAGGAAGGTTTGTCAACCCCAACTTAACCCTTTATGAAGAAGTTAGGAGATCCTTTCGAGCCATAGGTTTTGAATCACTTCTCACCATTGACGAAATAATTTGTCCATGCTTTGTACTAGAATTCGTCCGTGATATTAGTATCACACGTACCGAGGATCAATCCCTTTCCCTTTGGTTTTGCATACAAAACTATAAATTTCTCTTTCCCCTAGACCAATTTGCTCGAATCCTTAGAATTCAAATCATGGGCAATATGCCTATACCGAAAAATTTGCTCTTGATTCTCTTAAAAAATAAGAACATGGTCCATATCCTGCATACATTCCTTCCCCAGGAGAATTGACCAGTCTTCTCTGTGATTCAACACGACACCCCAACAGAATACGTATGATTGAACTTCGATATTTCCTGCAACCCATGGTACTTATCTTACGAGCGAATGTCCTAAGTCTAGCCAAAGATCATGAGTATTTACCTGCATGTTGTGCTTACATGCTTTACTGCATTCTAAGTCAACAACCATATAATCTCGCTTACTTCTTCGCCAAACGTCTCATACATCTCAAGGATAAAAGAAACAAACTTATACCCTATGGGATGCTTCTAACTCGATTCTATTGTCACTTCATGAATGTTCACCCTCATCTTCAAGATGATCAATATAGGCTTTTCTATAGATTTAAGGAACCCATTAATCAATCTCTTTTAACATCATATCTCATTCCTGAATCACCCACCTACCATGAACCATCTGATGATTTGGCAAGCGAAGAAGAGGAATGAAGCAAATCAAGTCTAAACAGTCTTAAATGAAGAGAGTACCTATGAAAGTTGGTGAATTAGTCAAACATGGTTTGAATATTCTCTTTAAAATGTTTGTAAACTGACTTTATTTTAGCATGTAATCATTTCTATGTTTTCTACATGCACTACTTGCTATTCCAGACTTGTATCCGTGTATGAATGTTGTCTGAAGTGTTAGATTTGTTATTAGACTAGTAAAGATTTTTCTACTAACCTTCTGTGAATGAAATAGTCTCAGAAGCTGGATCCCTTAGTTATAACTAGCTGGATCCCTTTTAGAAAGGATCCGGAGGATCCAGCCATACAGAGGAAGATTTATATCACTTCTTATCACCATCAACCATTCTAACCTTAGTACACTTATTATCCATTCTCTATTAGTCACAATTAAGCTGACTTTGAGGTTACTAGTTCTTGTAAACTCTTAAGATTGACTTAAGTAAACATCCTAAGTGTTTTTTATTTATCATTTCCAAATTAACCACTATTTCTCAGTACCGCTTCTTGCATCACCCCTCTCTGATCATTTTACACTTACCTATAATTTAAATAAATTTTTAACAAATTTATTTCCACCATCTCTACCTCAAAATACTCTAAAACCAATCTTTTAATTCTTATGATTTTTAAAAAATTTTAAATTTTTTATACCACCTTTCCCTGAATCTTACAGACATTCAACACATAGTGATATGATTATCTTAACCCATATTCACTTAATGGCATACTTAGACCTCTTTACCACTTCTAAAGACCATTGTTGGCAACTCCTCATCATTAGTCTTGAACCATTTAGGATTTTCTCATCTAAAACACTTTCTTACACTCATTACATCAGAAAACATAGGGCTGCTATAGCTGGATGATCATCATTTCTCACCATTATCTGATCTGCTAGCCGGTTCCCTCAGCAAAAGCTAGCTGGATCCCTTTTGGGAAGGATCTGCTGGAACCGTGCAAACGGAAACAGATTTTATCACCTATAGCCTTCCAATACTCAACTTTATCCACTCAAGCACTCCACATTGCCTTTAATATATCTGCTACAAGAATGTATCACTGTAATTGACCTTGGTGCATGCATATCATTGCAATTCAAAGGATTTTAGTGGTTTAGGCTTTAATTCACTTGCTTGATCCTTCACTATTTAAGCCACTTGTGTTTGTAAACCAAAACAAACCATCTTCTACTACAAACTCACACTCTAAACCTACCCAAAAACATGACTAAGGCACCAAGTGCAAGATCATCGGAGCCCTCCAAGAAAAATCGCACGAATAGTGCATGAAATATCCTCAACCGAAACCTCACCCATCAAAGCACCCACTACTAGAACACCTCTCCTAAACTACATCCAAACTCCTCCATCTAATGAACCAACTCCAACACAACTAGCTTCCAACAAACCAACCTCACCACAACTTCCATCTCTTGAACCATCACCACCACAACTTGCTTCCACCAAAACAGCATCACCACAATTAACTCCTCTTGAACCTACATTACCAAACACTCCTATATCCACTCAACCAACAAAACATTCTCCTTTTGAACCATGACTTCTATCTTTCACCACACCTCATTCATCACCTCACCTCTACTTCAACTCATTGGAGGAATTACCTCCTAGACCTTCTAATCCACCACCATTACCAACATTCTCATCCATAGAGAAAATGTCAACACAATCACCATCTCATCACCTAGATGTTGACATCAACATACCACCACCCATAGCATACTTACCTTCCTCTCCACCACCCTCAAATGGCCGATTTTGGGTAATGAGAAGATGTCAACCATCACAAACACCTCAATCACCTCAACCAAACAATGACATACTTTCACCCACACATGTTTCTTAACCAACACCCGTGGTACATCCACAACCTCTAAACCTAGGTGCTTCCACCTCAACTACATTCTATCTTAACCTCACAACAAACAAACCACAATGGTACTTGTGATCATTGTCAACATGTCCAAACCTTAGTTCATGAACTATGTGATGAAGTACGTTTCATGTTCTACCACCTTATTGAACGTCTTGATGACGTCACCAAACCAAACCTACCCGAAAAACCTTGAAGTGCAAGCGCAAGTGGTCTCACTATTCTAGTATTAGGCCTAGACTTTGTTAGGATTTTTTCTTTTTTAGATCATTTTCTTAGTTTTAGAGATTTGACCAATGTATGTAACACTTCTCTTGCTTTATTAAATGAATCTACTTGATTATGTGCTTCTTGTCTATGTGAGCATGATTGGTGTGATTATTACTTGTCTTCATATCTTGTCTATTGTGCACTGCTACTAACAAACTGCAGGTAAGCCGGATCCATCACTTTGTACTAGCCGGATCCCTTTTTTAAAGGAACCGGCGGATCCGGACAAACAGAACACTAACCAAATTTTATGCATCTCCATTTTCTGCAAAGGGACACAATATACTTGTCTTCTAATCTTTGTTTTGTAGATTTTCAAAAATACACATTGAGTACTTAACGCCCTCATTAAGGGGGAGCTCTCGTCCAAGCGAAACCATTGTTTAAGGTTTACTTGTGTAATGTATCGAATGAAGAATGACAATGTAGGTTAATGAAAGCGATGAGCTTAGTATTGTTTTTGCGGATTTTGGTTAGCATACAAAGAACTTCATCCTTGAAGTCACGTAGGTCTTCTCTATCAATGCGAGATAATCGCATGACGAGGCATATGGTTTCCTCATGGGAGGTGTATTGTTATAACTAAAAGGTGATGGAGATGTTTTTAAGAAAGCGGAAAAAGGTCAATTGAAATATACGTAAACACAAATTCCAAGCCTCTAAAACTTAATTCTATTAGCTTTAAAGACTATAAGCAAGTGAATGGGTCCCATAAACATATTACTAATCTATGTAGCAATAAAGGGATTACAATTATGCAAAATAAGCATATAAAAGTTAGAACGAAGTGAGATAACAAATAATTCGTTATCAACTTATAAGACAAAAGTGTTAGTGACAAAAGATGAGAATATGATAGAAATCAACAAAACACCATATTCGACTACTAGACAAAAAGTTACCACATGGCATCAAGACAAATAATCATATAATTCAAGAACATGACATTATATGAAATACTTCATTTTGAAATTGTTTTTTCGTTCGGTTTAGACACTTAGGGATACTTATCTATAAGTAAATACGACAATCTATGTGATTAATATGTAGCATAAAAAAACTTTTAAAAGTTTTTCATACAAAAAGCACTTTGACAAATTATAAGTGCATACGTGGCAAACAACTAATATGACAAAGTCACAAAAGAAGCAAGACGAAAGTTTCATGCAAACCATTTTAACATTTTGGAGCAAGCATCATTTAGGCTATCCTACGAAAAGACTTAATGAATGTCAATAAGAGACAAGAGCTTTCAAAAAAAAATTCATATGTATCAAATTGACATATCATGAGTTAACAAGTAACACATTAATCTGCGAAACAGCATATAACGAAAAAATGAAAATATCATACAAATCATGTTAACATTTAGTAGCATGAAACATGCAGACAAAACCTTTCCAAGGTTTAAACATTTGACTATCATTTAAATAGTTATCATGATAACATCAAAATACTATATCAAACAAAAACATGTAATCAACACATGTATTTGTGATGCAAGTGATTCTAATAAACAAAAAACATCATATCTACTACATGTTTGATTAATATTCCTAAGGCGAGGCAAAATATCTTATTTTAATACTTACTTTAGGCAAGTATAGGAATTAAGATTTTTCAAGTTGGAGAATGAATATGAGACTATTACTAGCGGTGCTCAATTCAGGCTAAACACGACCATTTTTACGGGTGATTCCACATACCCAACTTCTCTCCTGGAAGCAATTTAACCATTAGGTTAAATTGAGTTTCTAGTGCAATAGGTTCTCCAGTAGTCATTCTCATGACTGAAAGATAGGAATTCCTATTTTTGCCTATTGAAGTATATAAAATATGATAATTCACCAATACTTGACTTAATGAGACTTAACTATATCTATTAAAACTAAGGTGATGAAGATGTCATGTTTTACACAAGAATTTGACAAAAATGTGTTATGAAAGTGATTTGATCATCTAAGACCAAGACATGTGTTTGTGTGTGATAATGGAATATGTTAAATTTAGAACGTTTTCAAGAAAGTTCTTTGGAACAAGAATCTAAGTAAAGTTACCACCTTTAATAGATCTTGTGTATGCTCCAGAGATGTGTAGTTTTAACATTGGATATGCACAAGGTTTGAACTAGATTATGAGCAAGGTTTGGTTATGATGTACGCTTGAAAGGAAATAGATACATATAGTATCTTTCAACAAGTAAGATTATCTCATGGGATAAAATTATGCTTATGAAAACAAGTATGACAAGATGAAGGAGATACGCTAGTTCATAGAACTTGCAGATGTTTGTTTAAGATCATTTAGCCAATGAGGTGTAATGATTTCTCTTGCAACACAATCGTTCATGTTGCAAGGAGAGAATGATGCATATGATATACATTATATTTTAACAAGATGAAAACTAAATGCATGTTTTCTTAGGCATAAAGTTCTCCGAAACATCATATTTTCCTAAGTGAAGATATGAACCCAAAGTGTTTGAATCGGATAGACCTATCCTAAATATACTTGGTCTCAAGATTATATTTACTAGATGATGACAAGAGGAATTCACTCGAGTTTCTTATGTATACTCCTCACGAGTCGTTGTCACTTGGGGTGTATGAGGTTGGCTTTGAAATTGTATTTTAACATATGTTGTTAAAATGTTGATTTAAGATTTAATGAGACATATGCAGAAGCTTAGTGACAAAGTATTACCAATACTTTGGAAACTTGTGAAAGTGGTACTACTTAAACCTAGTGGAAATTGATCAACAATAAATGCGAGCATCATACTCATTTGATGGTGGAAGTTCTAATCCTATAGGTGACAAATTATGGTTGAGTTTGTTCAACGTGCATTTGATTTAGTACAAGTGTTTGGACAAAGGGCTTTTTGAGCAATGCACTCAATGGATTCAAATGATGGTAAAGATTGTAGTGCTGTAGGGGTTTGTTTTACTATAGGAGTACTTACACTAGTACAAAACTGGGATTTCGTCACACATGTTGTTTTTCGAACGGCCACACAGTAACTTTTTTATGTGACTAAATGTACCAGAATAAAATAAACAGCCACACTTGATCCGACTTGTGTGACCATTTCGGAATTAGATCTGAGGCTACAGCCACACATTTGAATCTTTTCGTGACTAGAGGTATCTAGTAAAACTTGTTTTGATTTTTTAGTCACTTATAATTTGGGACATGTGACGGATACAAATAAGTTTGAAACATTAGTCACACTATATATATACATATGTGACAAATATATGTCACACAATTGAATAGTGTGACCAAAATCCATATATGGTCACATGAAGTAATTATGTATGTGGCTAAATCATATACTCAAGTTTGTCACACATTATTTAAATGTGCCTGCTAGTTTTTGTTGAAAATTTAGCCACATATTAATTTGAAATGTGTGACAACTGAAAAGTAAGTTTGAAGCATTAGTCACGATATGCATTTAAAAGTGACAAATATATGTCACACACTTGAACAGTGTGACCAAATGTCATATATGGTCACACTAAACCATAGGCATACATGATTAAGTGTAACCAAAATTCGATACATATGGTCACGTAAGTTAATATGTGTGTCTAAAGTTTAGTGTGTGTTTGCCTGCCAAATCCTAATGTGTATGGTCACATTTAATTGTAGCACAATCATGTGACTATAGGTTATACCATAGTCACACTATATCACAAATGTGTATCTAAATTATGTTTATGGCCACATTATAAGGGTATTATATGTGACCAATACATTCAAAATAGTCACACTGTGAAATATTCATGTGACTATTATTTATAGCAAAATGTGAACTCAGTTATCATTAACCTTGATATCAGTCACATTGAGTGTTTGTGTGACTAAATTCAAGATGTTACATATGGTCATCACATGAAGTATTTATTTAGGTGTCTAAATCATAGAGTCATATTTTGTCACATATTATTTAAGTGTCGTCACAATTCGATACATATGGTCACACATTTCTGATAACTTATGTAATTTTAAGGGGTTAGATATGGGATTTTATAGTCTATCTAGTTTGAATCTAATTTGATATTCACTGAATTGAGTTCAGACTATTAGTCATGACCCTTCATTGGCCCCATTACAATGCTGGGATTTTATAGTCTATCTAGTTTAATGCAGTAGTATGTAAGTATGTTACTTGCCCCTAGGAACTAGGTTACTTGACTTTCTAAAGTCAATTTTCAACTTTAAAGAAGTAACATGTTACTAAAGTGTCTGCAAGTGCATATACATGATAAATGGAAACTGCAAATACAATAAAACTTGACTGCAAGTGGATATATAATAGTGAAAACTGCAAAAAATTTCATTGCCATTGAAAAGCTTGACTTTTTGGAGTCAAAATTCATTACAACAGGCTAAATTACAGAAAAAAACTATTTAATACTAAAACTGTTAATCATCTAACAGTACTAACTTAACAATACCAGCAGTAACCTTGCACTTAGCCTTGAGCAGTAGTCTTAACTTCAACCAGCAGTCTTAACTGTTACACTAGCAGTCTTAACTTGCAGCATGACATGCTTCACTTGGATTTTCGTATAACAATACCTTCACAGTCGGTTCGATAGTAGTCACTTCGTGATTCCTTGCCCAAGTCTTGTTTAGTTACACATGGCAATATGTTTTCATTGAGCTCGTGAATGACTATACTAAACTCCTCATCGACTTCGTCATATGTATCTTTGTAATTCTTGGTAGGTGTTTTAAAGACAATAGACAAATTTTTATGTGCCTGGTCTTTCACATAAAACACTTGTGTTGCTTGTGAGGCTAATATGAACGGATCATCCTTGTGGCCTAAACTATTCAGGTCTACCAACATATAACCAAGAGTATCGTGTTTGAGCCCACCAGTTTTGTGATTAACCCAATCACATTTGAAAAGAGGAATTTGCCTGAAACGGTAATCTAGTACCCATATCTCTTGTAAAACCCCATAATAAAATACTTTTCTTGTGGTTGCAACTTCTTTAGATATGTGAAGATCTACTGCCTCAACACTAACCCCACTGTTCTGGTAAACTATGCCATCATTACTTTTCGTACGAAATGTATACCCATTGATGTTATACGCCCCGAATTTCACTATGCTGGTGTGTGGTCCAAATGATATCCACCTCACAGTTTCTGATACACTATCATTGGATATCACTAACTCTCTCTCTCAACCTGAATTTCATTACAAGTATATATTACCTTTAAATTGCAGGAACAACAAACAAACAATTAAAGAATAGGAGTGTTTGGGATAATGAAATGGTGTGCTGGTGGACCTCTATCTAATGTCATATACAGGAGGGACAATTATGATGATAGCAACAAACAAATAATTATAAACAACATACGAGTAATTACCTCTTCGCGTAACCAATTAGCAAAAGATTTACTGTGCTCATTCTCCAGCAATGCCATTTTTTTACCCTGGTTTTTTGTTTTCAAAACTTCCTTGTGTCGCCTGAAACAAATAAATGTCTTTGATTATTATATTTGATAGAACATTTTAAGCAACGAAATCGACATGTGTTAGTAATACTTACTCGATATACGGTTGAATTTCATCTGTATTTTGTATTACATACAAATGTGCTTTCTGAAAGGATTCTCCGGAAACTTCACTTGATTTGCCGGCGGACAACGGCTTTCCGTCCTCATCTTCATTGGTTACATGTTTATCAGCTGGGATAACAATAGTTTTCATGGTTTTATGATATTCACTAAAAAACTCTATTGTTTCTTCCGCGATAGTCTCCTCAGCAATGCATCCCTCTGGTCTATTTCTGTTTCGCACATGTCCTTCATACATCTTTCGAAGGGATACATCCACCGAAAGCATATGGGACCACATAATTTTACCTCCCTAGTTAGGTGCACAGTCAAGTGTATCATAATATCAAAAAATGACGGAGGAAAGAACTTCTTGAGTAGGCACAGTGCCACAACAAGTTTTTCTTGCATCTTATCTAGTTCTTGCAACCTAATTTCTTTCCTACATATAGATTTAAAGAAAAAGCAAAACCTGATAATAGCATATCGTGTGGGCGGGTGCATGACTGAATGTATAGCAATGGGCAAAAACTCTTTTATTAGCATGTGATAGTCATGCGATTTAAGGCCAATGAGCTTCCTATCATTTAGGCTGACCAAACTATAGAAATTTGAACAATAGCCTTGTGGTACCCTGATGTTGCTTAACGTTTCACAAAAGATATCTTTTTCAGCATTCGTTAATGTGTAACCTGTTGGAGGTAGTGTTATTTTGTCTGCTTCTTGCCTAGCAAACAACTCTTCTTTTATCCCCAACTCTTCCAGATCCAATCGAGCATTCATTCCATCTTTTGTCTTTCCAGGAACATTCAGCAAAGTTTCGAGTAGACTCTCACCAACATTCTTTTCTACATGCATGATGTCAATATAATGTGGAACAGAATGATGCCTCCAATATCTTAGCTTTCGATACCAAATGTTGAATTTCTTCCAATATGCTTCATTTGCTTGGCTTGAACTACCCTCTGCTTCTGTTGTTTTCCTTTTCTGCTTCTTAATCTTCCCACCTCTGGCTCTGGTATCTTCTTGGTTTTCGAGGTTTTTTGTTTTCCCCACTTATTTTCAATAGGTTATACCTCGTTGTATATTTTTTACCCGGTCAATGGATTTGGAGCATGACGTGGTTCTTCTTATCCATTAAACGCCTTCGTTTGCCTTCTAAATGGATGGTTGTGTGGTAGATATCGTCTATGTCCAGCATAACTTTGCTTGGATGAGGCGGAAAGTCTAACACAGTGTGTATCTTTCCCACATACTACACAACCTTTGAATCCACTGTATGGGCAGCCACATAATGTACCAAGTGCAGGGTAATCATTTATCGTCCATAACACAACGGCACGCAGATTAAAGTTTTCTTTTTTGGAAGCATCATATGTATCAACCCCTTCCTCGAATAAGGTATGCATATCATCAATCAACGGTTCTAAAAATACATCGATATCATTTCCCGGGTATCCTGATATTAATACCGAAAGCATGATAAACTTTCTTTTCATACACAACCATGGAGGAAGGTTGTATATGACAGATAAAACTGGCCATACACTGTGATGCCTATTTCCTGAGTTGACGTCAACACCATCAGCCGATATTCCTAGCCGTAGATTTCTCGGATCTTTAGCAATTTCGGAGAATTTTTCATCTATGGTACGCCATGCCTGTGAATCTGCGGGGTGACGTAAAACACCATCTGTTATCCTCCTTGTTGTGTGCCATGTTAGATCTTCTGAAATACTTTCTACCTTAAAGAGGTGTTGTAGTCTTGGTATAATTGGAAAGTACCACATTACCTTTTCCGGAATGTTTTCGTACACTTTATGTGTCTTATTATCCACCTTCCATCTTGATGTCCCACAAGTTGGACAAATATTCAACTCCTTGTTAACCTTCCAGTAAAGAATGCAGTTGTTGCTATATACATGTATCTTTTTGTATCCTGATCCCATCATTCTCACTAGTTTTTTGGCCTGATAAGTTTTTTCAACCATTTCGTTACCAGTAGGTAGCATCTTTTTTAACAATCCTAGTAATTCAGTGTTAGACTTGCTTTTTTATAAAGATATCGTCACTTAAGTGAATTGGACTACATTTGTAGTAAGTAGTACACGCAGGGACTACTTATGTTTAAATGGCAAAATAGTAATGTAATAGGGCCTATAAATACCCCTCATGACTCTCCATGAGGGGTGTGGGAAAGCTTTGTATTGTTCATTCATTATTTTAATCTAATAAACTTTGAGTATTTCTCCACCCTCTATCTACTTTCTCTCACTAAAAGGATGAAGATATTCATCTTCTTTCACCAACCAAGACCTCCCGAATCACATAAATCATATACATATCCGGTCCTACAATTGGTATAATGAGCCAGGTTGTTATTGTTTCATTGATTTGTGTGGTTCGAATCATGTTTTTAGGCTGTTTTTATCACTGTTTTTGGTCATCGGAATTTTTTTTACCGGTCATCGGAATTTTTTCCGTATCATTCGATAAATAGATCTATTACATGTCTTTATGTATCTTCAATGGTCAAAAAAGTCTCATGGTCCTACACGGTTTTTCTTAAAACAGATTCTGCATATACCATGTTAATGACTTATTTTGCACTATTACCGTGAATTTGTGGTCAAGTTTTCTGGTCAAATCTGGGTCGCAAAAAGGTGGCCAGAATAGATGGTCGGAATCTCGCCAGATTTTTTGGTCAAAAAGTCAAAACCCCTTTTTATCGCAATTGCTTGTAAAGCAAGTGCGATAAACCCTCTTCTATCGCAATTTCTTGTAAAGAAATTCGATAACCTATCGCAAATCTAGGATTTCTATCGTAAACATTGGATTCTATCGCAAACATTGGACTTTTATCGCAAACGTTAGATTTCTATCGCAAACGTTGGATTCTATCGCAAACGTTGGATTTTATCGCAAATATGGGAGGTTATCGCAATTGTGGCATAAGGTCAAACTTATCGCAAATTGAAAAGAAAAATAATGGAGATGAATCAGAAGACCAAACCACAACTAAAAAATACCAAACTAAGTTGACCTCAGGCTGTCATAACATCATCAGTTCCACTCGAATCAATCAACCTCAAACTACACAATAACTATCCTAATCCCATCTCCTCTTCACCATCTAAGACCCGAATTAAATCAAAATCAAACGTTAAATCTCATAATCGTTCCACTTTGTATCTTTTATAGATTTTTTTAGTGGAACTTGCATCATCACAGATTCTTTAGAAGCAAAGCCTTTTTCTCAATTTCCGAATTTAAAATAACGAATTATAACAAATGTGTTATACTCGTTATTTTCAGTCGGCTCAAAAACATCAAAACTAAACATGAACCTACCTGAGATCTTGAAAAGACCTTGAAGATACGCATAAAGGGCTTCAGGTTGGATTTGGTTTCGATTCAAGTCGCTGAGATTAATATTCGAATGTGAATAGATAAATACTATTGATATTTGATGAGATGAGATTTACGATTTGGTGTATAGAAATTAGGTGGGGGCGGAGATAACAAAGGGGGCGGATAAATGTGTGTGATTGCACAAAGAATGGTGTAGGGTTAAAGTTATAATGGATTAGGGTTATCCCTGGTATATCATTAACATTGACTGGATTGGGTTTATTGAAAACGGGTTAGACTTTGTTCCGCATATTGGGCCGTATGATCCATATGTTGGACTGGACTGATGATTGGTTTGAAAAGCAGCATTTATCCAATGTATTTTTAATACATTTGGTAAAAGAATGGTATCTTGGATAACTAATTTCACGGGGATACATAGTTCACGGCTAAAATTATTATGGTTAAGAAAAATGACTACGGGGTTCGTGCACGGTATTATTGATTTGATTTTGAAGTGACACTTCACGGGCATGTGTACTTATTTATCTCAAAGTCTAGAGGTTGGTTGGATGCATGACTTTCAGAGATACTTGTTTGGGCACTCATGGGCATGGATTAAGACTTGATTTATCTAGTTATACCTGATGTAAGGAGTTACGTTGTTGTGCTCACAGAGTATAGCTATCACTTTAAAGGAGTTACGTTGTAGTGCTCAGTATAGTGTCACAAAAAGCTGTGGATAATTCGAGAAGATTTCATATACAGTTAAGGAAGGTTGGATGGGTATATGACACTACCTATGCTTTAAGGAGTTACGTTGTAGTGCTCAGTATAGGTTCTTAGTCACATTATCGTACAAGATTAAGTCACATATCTAAGGGGTGTTTACTTCTTTCTCAAGTTGGTCATATCGGGTTGCCTCCAAATGTGGTCATTTACTAGCAGCCGGTGAACTTTACGGAGGTTCGTTTAAAGGTTGGTTTGAGAGATGTATTGAGAGTATTTTTTTGACGTATTCTCACAAAAATATGCTTCGACGAGCTATTATGGCTTTATTATTGCATCAAGTAAAAGGTAATCAAAGGCATGTACATTAAAGTATGATGATTCTGATAACTCGCAACCATCAGGAAGGAGAAGTACGGCTTATTAGCAACTTGGATGCAAATACTTTGTGAGATATGTTGATTATGATGCTCCCGAACGACAACCATTGTGCATTACTTTAGTATCTACAGTCTCCGCTGCGTGTTTGAAGACTAAAGAGAGTTGTCTATTCAGGAGGGAGCAGAGAAAAGAAAACGGCTCACTAGTTAGGAGGGAGTAATAAACTAACTAGAACATTACAGTTGAAGTTCAGAGCTACAAGGATGAGTACCGTCAGCACCAAAGATCGATGTCGCGATCTTCGGAATAGAGAACTTCAAGTCTGCCTCAGGATCTAGACTACAGAGACTCTGTGCTTCGACAAAAGTTTATTATTATTGTAATTTACTTTATTTATAGGTCTCATTGTAACTATTCACTTGTGACGACATCTTGGAGGGAGATTGTTAGACTTGCTTTTTTATAAAGATATCGTCACTTAAGTGAATTGGAATAGATTTGTAGTAAGTAGTACACGCAGGGAATACTTATGTTTAAATGGCAAAATAGTAATGTAATAGGGCCTATAAATACCCCTCATGACTCTCCATAAGGGGTGCGGGAAAGCTTTGTATTGTTCATTCATTGTTTTAATCTAATAAACTTTGAGTATTTCTCCACCCTCTCTCTACTTTCTCTCACTAAAAGGATGAAGATATTCATCTTCTTTCACCAACCAAGACCTCCCGAATCACATAAATCAAATACATATCCGGTCCTACATTCAGTAAACAACTTATCAGAAGCTCCATACTTACCCTTCAAGTTGAGTAGTTTAACTATTTCGGATAACTTTGTGAAGTCAGGACATCCTTCATAAACTGGCTTCTTCGCGTCTAATAATAGTTGTTGAAACTTGGTAAGGTCATCCTCATCAAAACCTTCTTTTGTAGCATTAATCATTTCTACTGTTGCTGGGCCATCTGTTGGAATTTCAGGACCAAAATCCATGTCGAAATTCGTGTCGTCAACAAACTCCTCTGTTGTAGCATTAACAGGTATTTGGGCAGTTGTTGCTTACTCATCATTTTCTCCATGTTTATCCCATTTTGTGTAGCTTTGATCAATCCCGTGGTAGAATAAATGGAACTGCACATCCTCCACTTTCTGCTCTATGCGGTTTAAACATGAGATACACGGACATGGCATCTTAAGTTGTTGTTTATTACCTCGTGGGTCGATGTTCCTCATCTTCTGAAAGTTGTGTTCTGCATACTCAATAAACGCTTCTACTCCAGCAATATATTGTTTCTTGGTCCTACTAGTTCTCATCCAAGACTTGTCCATGCTATTGTTGAGGTCAAATGGTAACGTATATATCCTACAAGTCACAAATTAAACCAATATAAGCATCAAATCATTTGTGCATAAGTAAACCAAGTATTTACCACTACTAGTACAAAAGTTACTACTGCTAGTGAAAGTTAGTACTGCTAGTATAAAGTTAAGACTGCTCAGAGATTAAGACTTATTTCATTTGTTGTTGCTTATACACTTTTGGTCAATATTTAAAAGTCAAATTCTTTTAATATGTAGGAGGCCACTCTACTTATGCAGTTTTCCTTGTCTTGGTACATTCATTTTGGGTCTGAATTGTGTACTTTTTTCATCAATTTGTAAAAGTCAAACTCTTGTTTCATGCACATAAATGAGTACACCAACCTACCAATTAATGGCATTAACTTTTACTTCAATACATGGGTAAGATTTGCTTTAAATTTACATCACTACACCCATTAATACACAAATTACTTCCACTAAAAATATTAAATCTTCCCAAAATTCTAAAAAATGAGTTCAAAGTCAGGAATCATTCAAATTATTTCAGATGATTCAACCTCTTCTGATGAAATTTCTTCACCATGGTTTAGCTATTTTCCTAGTTGGTATTCAAGCTCATCTGCTGTCTCAATAAAGAGTACAGCTCGTAGATGTTGCAAAAAGGTTTCAACCTCTGTCAATCCTCCTGTTACTACTCAAGGTTTTTCAATCACTGGCAAAAGGATTCAAGTGCTAGGCCTTCCAACTAAGGAGACTTATGCAAAGATCACAGCCAAAGGGAAAGAGAAAGGGAAAGAGAAAAGGAGCATGGGCTAGCTTTTTATGTTGCTTCAACCATTTATAATGTCTTAAGTTTACTATGTATGTCTTTATCTTTTGATGGTACTTTAAAAACTTCTATTTAATGAAAATATGCATCTATATATGTGTATGCTTTTTCTATGCAATGAAATATGCTATTGTTGAGGTCAAATGGTAACGTATATATCCTACAAGTCACAAATTAAACCAATATAAGCATCAAATCATTTGTGTATAATTACAATGGACAGTGGGTATTGTAGTGGTACTCAAAATTCCCTTTGATCACAAACATCAAGCACATACTAATTGGAATCTGTCTGGGCAGAATTTGCTATCTTTATAATTGTACAAAACAATTTCGAGAATAATATAATTTCACCATTGCATCAAAAAAAAATAACGATTTCCTAATTATAAAAAGTACCTAATTTAGATCTAAATGAACCTCCCTCCGTTGTTGATGGCCGGACCAGCGAGTGGAGGATGGTGACTGGTGGCTGTGACGTGACTGGTGAATGGTGACTGGTGGCTGTGATTGGTTACTGGTGAATGGTGGATGGTGAGAAATGTGAGAAATTTAAAATTTGCTGAAAAAATATGAGGGGCTTTAATTTTGAAATTTACTGAAAAAAATATATATGGGGGGCTTTTTAAAAAAATATGAGGAGCTTTAATTTTGAAAGTTGTTGGAAAAAAAATGGGGGGCTTTTTAAAAATTTTGGGGAGGGAAATACCAAAAAGGAAGCCACAGGTATCGAACCTGTGACCTCCCGTTCACAACACCAACAACTCAACCATCTCATCCCTTAGGTCTTTTTCGATTATACCTTCTTTTGTATTCGTCTTATAGACTATCTGTTTTATTAAAGAAAATTGTTACAAAATCCAAATATCTTCTATAAAAAGTTAAACCTGTTAGTACAAAGTTAAACCTTGCAGTACTAATATTTACACTAGCAGTATTAACATTATTTCCTTTTTGCTTATCTGAAGATCTTTCTTAGTAACTCTCTTGCCATTACTGAGTCTTCATCAGTAACTGTGAGCTTAGCATCTAACATAACAAATAAGCTAGCTGCCCTTAATGGATAATCTTCTTTTATCAGCATGTAGACATCCACTTCATTCTTTGTAGATACATGGTGAACACCACATGTATCATACAGTCTCCATGTTGTACTCAACTCATGAGCTCGAAACTGCCATAAGATATCTTCTGGATCAGGTTCATACAACCTCTTCAATTCCACCCATAGCTCCTTATCTTTGTCTTCTATAAGAGCTGTAGATCTGAACCTTTCTTGAACCAGACTCCATAGCTTGTCCAAGTCTTCTCTATCAAAAATCTTCAGCATATCTTCTAAATGCTTATAAACTTCTGAGTGTCCTCCTACCCTGATTATCTTCCAAGCTTTCCCAAATGTATCTGTGTGTATCTCCAAATCAATAATTGGATGTTTAGGTTGAATAGGATCAACATTCAATGCATCTGGGATTATAACCAACATATGCTATTGAAGCCTTTCATCAGTTAATTCCTTTGTTGTTTCTTCTTCCTCAACTGCTTGATCTTCTTTATCTTCTTCAGACTTTTGCTTCTTTGAATCCTCTGCTGTAGGTACTTCTTCTTCACCAATCTTCTGTTTCTTTGAAGATTCATACTCCAATATTATACCTGCTCTCTTTGTAGCTCTAGTTGGTTCTTCTATTCCCATGGGAATAAATGTGTTCACTCTTCTGTAAACCCTTTCAAACTCACTCTTGATCTCCTCAAAACTTTTACCTTAGAAATGCTTCCTTTTGTATCCAGCCATGTTCTTCATGTAAATACACATGGTGGTTCTTTGCTCAGCTTGACTAGGTGGTTTACTCAACTTTTCTTTGGCCTTTTGTTCTGCAGCAGACTTTCTTCTTGAATTTATTAGTTTAGCAAGTTGTCTTGACTTCTGTTCAATGGACAACACTTCATCTGCTCTGAGTTCACCAAGCCTTACCTTTAAAACATCATCAGCAGCAATCATAGACTGAAATTGTTAAGCGTGATTAAACATTGCTTCAAATGCTTCATTTGCAAGTTTTTTTTTATCAAGGAATTTTGCAATCTTAAATTGTACTCTTTCATCTTCCTGTGCTTTACTAGCTACCTCTTCATCAAAACTAATCAGAGCAAGAACACACTTCTTGTCCTTCTTTGGTGGCTCTTCTTCAATCATAATGCCTTTTCCTTTATCTGCCCTTTGCCTTCTATCATACACAGCCATAACTTATTGATGAGCAGTACCAATATTTTCACCATCTAAATTTTCTTCACCCATATCTTGCCTCCCCTGAAACTCAACATTCTCTTCAACCAAAGAATTATTGGGGTCTTGATCAATATCAGCTGTCTTCCTCACTTGTTTGGAAGAATCATCCATGTTATCATCTGAATCATCATCATCTGAGCTTGTAGACTCCACAATATTTGCCTTTCTCTTTGCTTTAAGTGACTTGAATTTAGACTGTAATTTCTTCACTTTTTCAATGAGCTTCTTGTAAGCAGTACTATACAACTGCTTTGTCTCCTTGAGTTCTTTCTCCAAGCCAGTCACCCTTTGAGTCAATTTGGTAAAAATATCCATCAATTCCTTTAGTGACACTCTGCCCTCATCACTTCCAGGTGTATTACCTCCTGGGAGAGGTGAATCATGGGGCATTTCCAGGTGTGTTAAAGTGTTACGCCCCATGCCCGATTAGACCAAAAACGTGAAAAAATTTCACAAAAAGCACATCCCGAACTGACCCTCACTAAGGTCTACAATTTCGAACCAAAAGGGGACCACAATTTTGAACCAAAAGGTGGATCCAAGACTGAAATCTTGATCCACTCTAAGGACCACAATTTCGAACCAAAAGGTGGATCCAAGACTAAAATCTTGATCCACTCTAAGGACCACAATTTCGAACCAAAAGGTGGATCCAAGACTGACGGGTTATGCATAAACCCCTTTTGACCCATTTTCACTACATACCACCCATACGACTTCCGTTTTACATCAAACTTGACCAACATCAATAACTTAACATATCAAACATGTTCCAACGACACTTGACCCGTTTACAACCCAAAATGGGTACTTTTACAGTTTTGCCAAACACCCCCATAAACATTAACCATAACCCATTAAACACACTTTGGCGCACCATTGACCACCCAACCATTACGAAGACCTTGACACACATTTTACAAATCATAAGAAAGACTCTCGGGGGTACAACATCATCTCGAGCTCGGTATTCTACCTAGCTCCTAATGCTTATTGTCTTCCAATCCGCTTCCATATCCTTAAGCTATAATCCAAATACTTTCTTCTCGTCGCACTTACACCTACAAGAACATTAACAACTAAAAGGGTAAGCTTACGCTTAGTAAGTAACCCAACATAAAACACATATCATACACATACTTTTACATAAGCTATAATCCAAATACTTTCTTCTCGTCCTTAAGCTATAATCCAAATACTTTCTTCTCGTCCTAATGCTTATTATAATCCAATCCGCTTCCATATCCTTAAGCTATAATCCAAATACTTTCTTCTCGTCGCACTTACACCTACAAGAACATTAACAACTAAAAGGGTAAGCTTACGCTTAGTAAGTAACCCAACATAAAACACATATCATACACATACTTTTACATAAGCATCATAACCGCTTTAAAAGCTTCTAAGCTATAACATTCAACAATACCACGCATATCCTCATAACATAAACTAATATCAATTCACAACAATCATAATCAACTACACACCTTAATTTGTCCCAAGCCCATAATCTAACATACTCTTAGCCAAAATCACTAGCCACCAATTTCCAACTTACAACCATTCTAAATCCAAGTCTCATGGTCTTTGTAACACCCCAACCCGATAAGGGTAGAAGTATCACATTATGGCGACAAATCAAAGCATACATAAACACACAGCGGAAGTCTTATTAAATACATAAAAGAAAGTCAAGTCAACACGACTTGAAAATACATAAGTTCAAGGAAAAGAAATAATCCAAAGGTACGAATACAAATGACATCCATGATCAAAACAAAGTCATAAGATAAAGGTGTTCATCTAAGGTCAAAGCTCCATCTAACTCTCATCCCATCCAAAGCATAATCCAAAAGCTCCTAGCTTAGATACCTGCCGCACACGGAAAGAAAACGTGCGGCTGAGCTTAAAAAGCCCAGTGAACAGATATATATAATAAACGGAAACGAACATACGAAGCATAATGAAAGAGATATAAATAAGGTACAAGAATAAAGGTTAGGACAGTCATCCACCACGAGCCCATATCATAACATATCATATCATAGCATATCATAATCATATAGAGGGGATGCCTCTCAAATAAGCCGATAATATGAGGGGTGTCCTCATGTACCAGTTGGAGTGATCAGCTCCCATATTTTGTGAAAGGAGTGGATTGCACCCAGCCCCAGTCACCATATCATATCATATCAAGCATATCATATCATAACATATCTAGGATGCATCCATACGCCCCCCGAACATATCATATTGGCCATATCAAATCATATCATAGTGAGCTCATATCAAATCAAAATGGGGACGGTGTGGTTAATCACTCTGACCACACAAGAGTCATGCCATTGGTGCATCAATGACACGGCCATGTTACCTTCATGGCTAGGAAACATATTTGGCTCGTAGTATCAAACTGGGGTCAAGGTTAAAGGTTCATATCAAAACAAAGGTTCATATGTCATAATCATGGTCCAAATCTCAAGGTTCATATCACAGGGGTCATATAAGAGGTTCAGAAGTCAAAGGTTCATATCAAAGGTTCAAATGCCAAAGGTTCAAATCAGAAATCAAGAGGTCGAAGGCACCTTAAAAAAAAGGGCAGAATATCTGTACCTTATTCCAAAGCAAAGTACAAACCAAAATGGATAAGATGAAAAGATCAGGTCCTCTCCTTCTTCACACCTAGAGGGGTAGAAAAGAATTACAAACCTTTCCATTTTAAGCAGGTTTCCATATTTAGTAAGTTTCTATTTTTAGAAAGTTCCCATAATTAGAAAGTTTCCATACTTAGTAAGATTTCCATATTCTCAATTAGGTTAAGTCATTATCAAAACATATTATGGTTTTAGGGTGTATTTTAACAAGTCACAAAAGTTTAGGGTTAATTATGGCAACTTTACATAAATTAGGGTTTTAAGTGTAATTATATCAAAGTTAAGGTTCAAATATGAAAATGTCCTAAGTAATCTGTTTTGAATCCATATTTATCAAGTTAACAAATTCAGCCCCTTAAGTTTCCCAATTTTACACTTTACACCCTTAAGTTATATCATTTACATTTTAAACCTTATAATATCCGTGATTACACATTAAGCCCTTAATTTGTCAAAATTACACAATGATCACTTATTTTATCATATTATACGAATCTACCCTTAAGTATTCATAATTTACACATCAAGTCCCTCAAGTTATCAAAGTTACATATTTAACCCTTAATTTACATTTTCAATCTTTAATCATCAATAATTACATATTAAGCCATTAAATTACCAAAATAGCACATAACCCCCTAAATATAATTAATTACTCAAATCAATCTTAAGTTTCCAGAAATTACATATTTAGTCCCTCTATTTTAATTATTTTCAAAATCGATTTATACTTTATCAAATAAACATTTTAACCCTTTTAAATATAAAAATTACACATGGGGCCCTCAACTTATATTTTATTCGAAATGTTCACAGCCTAAAATAAGTTCTAGAAATAACCCTTAAGTTTCAAAAGTTACAAAACACCCCCTAACATTTTAAATCAAATCGTATAACACTTTTTATTAACAAAATCCTAACCCTAAAAATACCAATCATTCACCAATCATATCATCATTATTAATCATCATTTAATCACTCAAGAACAGCCCTAAAAGTCTAACCCTAGATCGATTTACATTTTATTTCTTTTTCTTCTTTATTTTCTTTAAATCCGGTAAATACATAATTCCAAAAATAATTGTTCTTGGCCTCAAAATTTTGAAGTATCATTTTTCTAGGTCTAATATGATTGTATAGAGTCCAAATAAAATAAATATGAAGCCTCACAAATTCGGATTGAATTATTTAGGTTTTATATGCGATTTTAAGATTTAATTTACAAGTATTGTATAAAGCATGCATGGATCGACTTATACATTTTATTTGGTGTTCATATGACATATAGGATCTGAGAAAATTACCAAACCAAAGATCGAACATGTAGAATGGGCTGTATCAATTAGATGATACGCGTATGAACAAAACGAACCAATATTCCAAAACGACTCCAAAAGCTTCTCCACAACCTTTCCAATATTTTCCCAGAGTATATTCGACATAAGGATTGTGATAAAAATCATGAACAAATTTTACATGGCTTGATTGAATTTATTTAGGAAATACCTTAAAAATTGGCTCGATAATGACAATAATTCACAAAACGCGATCCCAGCCAAGAACAGCTCCAAAACTATTTTTCATGGATCACATATGATACAAGGAACATGAGAAAAATAAGAAACAAATTTTTAGGAGGTCGCAAGAATTAATTCGATCCATACCTTATTTTGTTCTAGCGACAAAGAAATAATTCACCAAGATCGGACCAAGCTTCAATAATTCGAATGGTATTTTTCCTAGTTCCTTTGGATGATGATCAATCACAGAAAAATAGTCTAGGGATTTTAGAGTGTCGATTGGAGGCTAATGAAATTGTGTGTGTGTTTTATTTTCAATCGGCATTAGGGTTAGGAAAAGAAAATGATAAGGATTGTTTTAAAATAGTTAAACCAAGTCAGGGGGGGAGGATGACCAGGGATTTAATAAAATTGATTGGCCATGATGAGGATTGATTAATTCCTTATTTGCTCCATTTAAAATCTTTTTAATTAAACATAATATTAATATAAATTAATTCGGTCCATATAGGGGTATTTTAGTCATTTTGTAATTTGTATAAATGTTAAATGAAGTTGTTAAAATTATTTGGGATCATAACTTATGCATTGTCAGAAGTTTGGAATTTATTTGATACTTTATAAGTTTTTAAATAATTTTTAAACTTGTAGGGGCAATTTGGTCTTTTAGCACATTTTAGATTTTTAGGGTTTTACAGTCTTACACAATCATAATACATATATGATAAATACATACATAACACATGCTTTAGGGAGAGTTACTTACCTTCAATCCAAGTTAGTTACTAACCCTTATAATCAATATCATCATCAACCTCATCCATTATCTTCTATACCCTAGATCAAATCACCATAAACTCAAACATTTGAATACATAACTAAATAACTAGAACAATGGTTAACCTAATCATATCTCATCTCCACACACCTTAAATCATCTTATAGTCATTTCATGACCATATAATGGTTAACCTCATAATTCACTAACTTAATCCAAGATTAGAGTTACTTACCTTGTGAAGATTATTGCTAGAACTTAAATCTTTAAGTGAAACCCTTATCTTTTCTTCTTGATCACTACACTTCATTTCCCTCTCTTTTTCTCCTTTGCAAAACCGGACCACCCACACAAACACACTTATGGATAAGATAAGAAGTACCTAGAGGATTCTAGGCTAAGATATTTTAGGTGACAAGTTTGCCTAATTGGCAAGATTGGTCCTTTTAGTCTCTTTCCTTCTACTTTTGCCACATATAAACTTATAACACTTTTAGCATATTACAAGTCAAGTCCTTGAAGTCTATTCCCTTTCTTTTTTAGTAACATAATACTTTCTTTAACTATCTAATACATTGGTTGACTATAAGGTTGACTATCGGTTTTACCACTACACAACATTTGTTGACTGGCCAATCACGTAAGGTCTTTATCCATTTTCATCTAGGGTGGGATCCAAGTACCTGGGAACGGGTCTAAAAATTCTACCCCCCTTATTTAGATTTCGTCCCCGAAATCTGTCATTCTTTACTGTCCAAAACGTAGTCACATTATAATTCTCATTCCTAGCACCTAGATTCCTAGTTTATTTAGTGCAACAATCTAAGTGATCTTGCAACTCTATGCATACTATAACACATCACATGTTCTTAACCCTCATTACTTCCTGCTTACTTTTATATCCATACAGCTCTTACTCTGATCCTTACATCATCCAAGTCATACTTACTATATCTAGTTATCCATCAAATCCATTCATTTAACATTTCACCACAATCTCGCTTGCTTAATCCAAATTTTCCATCAATAACTACCTGTTAATTGAGATAATCATACTATTTTGACTTTGTATATATATCAAGCTTGACCAATATCTTCACATTTTATCATATCCACTTGACAATTCTTTTAACGTTCTCATCAAACACCTTGTTTCTTCTACTTCTCTCTATATATCATGTTCGTATACTATTATAAGTATTGTAGGAATATTTGATACCTTGACTTTGTATCATCTTACCTTAACATTTGCCATCACATTAGACATAACAATTAGCATCAATTATTTTCACTCATCATATTTTGTACCACGCCGCAAGGCACATTATATCATCATTAAAATTTCTCATCCCATCAAGGTTTCTCATAAGTCTCAACTAAAAGCCATGGTCTAATTCTAATCCTCCTATCTTAGTCCTTATAATATTTAACTAATTCTAGACTTCCGTTTTCTACTTCTCCAACCCTACTTGCGTCATGTCGGCAACACATAAGTCCACTCATTCATGCTTCCTCATTTACATAGAAAGGCATCCCAATCGATGTAAATCAAGAAACATAAACTCATGGTTATATATTTCCAACACAACACCAGTACTCCTAATTCCAAATTTAACTTTTATTCCCTCATCCTTTTTATACTTCACATTTTCTTTTAGACTTGGATCCCTATCATTAACACACTTATTACGGTGATATTTTTATTGCCAAGGATATAGGCAACCCCATTTGCCGATGAAGGCAATACTTTTCATCCCGAAGGATCTTTAACATTCATCCCGAAGGATTCCTTAACATTCATTTACTTGGTCATTCCGAAGGATACCACCTTTAACATTCATCCCGAAGGATCATTAACATTCACACTTTATCACTTTAACAATGGATCCAAGTCATAAGCACCTTACATACATTATTATATCTATTTATTTTAGTGAAATGCAAGCGCATAGAGCATATGAGCCTGCTAATTGTAATTACATAATTCTATGTGTTCACCATCCTACATTCTTAATCCGCATTAGTCATTTTCACATCTTTATTTTACCTTTTAGCCTATCCGACTTTCTCCGCATTTAAACCTTACATAGGTTAATTTCATTCTTTCATTAGCATCATTCATTCTTCTTACACATTTTAATTCGTTTACACCTTCTTATCTCGTTTAATTTTTCACATCACCTCCTTTCGCTTAACTCCTCCCGCTTTATTATTCCACACTTTCATCATAATAATCACCGCTAATGGGACACATTAGCCGTGATATAATAATTTCCGAATAACATCTTAACCTCATACATACTCATCTCATCCTCTCTTACATTCTTAACTCATCGCATTCTTATTCTCATACCTTATCTCATTTCTTTAATTATTCGTGTAGTTAAGCAATCATCGTTCCATCTTGCCTTACCTAGATCGTTGCTTTAGCACATTCTTTAACATTACACATTCTATGTGTTCATCACGTTTACCACACCATATTTCATTACATTTTTTCTAACGTACTTAACTCGCCTCATTTCAATCATTAGCACTTAAACCTTACCATCTATCTCATCATCACCTTACCCACACACCTTACTCTAATCCTATAAATTTTATATCATACTTAGCATTTAAGGTGTTCATTTAAATTTTTTCTTCCATCATATCACACCATAATGTCGTTTGTCATTATTATATCTTAATGTTCATACTTAGACCTCATATACCTTATTCTATCATCAACATGTCTCTCTATCAATTTAACACCAATCATTAGCCACTAAGTATAGCAGAACCATACGTTGTTCATCAATACCTTAACTCGCTTACTAACCCATCTCTAATACCACTTACCATTTCTATTCACATCTTGCTATTGCTATCCTTCTATAACACACGATCTCATATCGATTACCCATACGTTGATCTCATCCCTTACACACATCTAACCTATTATAGGTTTACATCACATACATCTCCTTGCCATAAAAATATATACGCCGCTTTTCGTCTTAAGTCATATAGAGCATATTACTTAAACCATCGGTAACTTAAGCATATGCTTAGAACACCTTTATTTTATATGAACCTATCATTCATATCGTTATCTAAACATCTTTAATCCAACCTAACTTATTTCTTACATTCGTCAAACCATTCACTATGTGTCACTTCCAATCAATCGCGTCTAGATCACTAATTATATGTTCCACTACATACTTATTATTCATGCATTTCTTAAACTAGCACTTTCCCATTTCCTTTTCTCCTTGTCCTACACAAATCTCAGTTGCACACCTATCACCTTCATTACTTGAACGAAGTCTATATAATAATTGCCGATTCCATACTCATATATATTTATATATCATATTTTATCTGAGTTGCCACGCTACATTTTAGTTATAGCTTAATCTCGTTATTACTATTAGCACTTTCATGTCATAACACTAAAGCATCCATTTTCTGCATTGCTTAAACTTATACTCAACGCGTCTACAAGTGGTTTAAGTCTAGGAAATCCTAAAGAAAACCTAATTCACTTAAACCAAAGCTCTGATACCAAGTTGTTACGCCCCGTGCTCGATTAGACCAAAAACGTGAAAATTTTTCACAAAAAGTACATCCCGAACTGACCCTCACTAAGGCCTACAATTTCGAACCAAAAGGTGGATCTAAGACTGAAATCTTGATCCACACTAAGGACCACAATTTCGAACCAAAAGGTGGATCCAAGACTGAAATCTTGATCCACTCTAAGGACCACAATTTCGAACCAAAAGGTGGATCCAAGACTGAAATCTTGATCCACTCTAAGGACCACAATTTCGAACCAAAAGATGGATCCAAGACTGACGGGTTATGCATAAACCCCTTTTGACCCATTTTCACTACATACCACCCATACGACTTCCGTTTTACATCAAACTTGACCAACATCAATAACTTAACATATCAAACATGTTCCAACAACACTTGACCCGTTTACAACCCAAAATGGGTACTTTTACACTTTTGCCAAACACCCCCATAAACATTAACCATAACCCATTAAACACACTTTGACGCACCGTTGACCACCCAACCATTACAACGACCTTGACACACATTTTACAAATCATAAGAAAGACTCTCGGGGGTACAACCTCGTCTCGAGCTCGGTATTCTACCTAGCTCCTAATGCTTATTGTCTTCCAATCCGCTTCCATATCCTTAAGCTATAATCCAAATACTTTCTTCTCGTCGCACTTACACCTACAAGAACATTAACAACTAAAAGGGTAAGCTTACGCTTAGTAAGTAACCCAACATAAAACACATATCATACATATACTTTCACATAAGCATCATAACCGCTTTAAAAGCTTCTAAGCTACAACATTCAACCATACCACGCATATCCTCATAACATAAACTAATATCAATTCACAACAATCATAATCAACTACATACCTTAATTTGTCCCAAGCCCATAATCTAACATACTCTTAGCCAAAATCACTAGCCACCAATTTCCAACTTACAACCATTCTAAATCCAAGTCTCATGGTCTTACACAATCATAATACATATATGATAAATACATACATAACACATGCTTTAGGGAGAGTTACTTACCTTCAATCCAAGTTAGTTACTAACCATTATAATCAATATCATCATCATCCTCATCCATTATCTTCTATACCCTAGATCAAATCACCATAAACTCAAACATTTGAATACATAACCAAATAACTAGAACAATGGTTAACCTAATCATATCTCATCTCCACACACCTTAAATCATCTTATAGTCATTTCATGACCATATAATGGTTAACCTCATAATTCACTAATTTAATCCAAGATTAGAGTTACTTACCTTGTGAAGATTATTGCTAGAACTTAAATCTTTAAGTGAAACCCTTATCTTTTCTTCTTGATCACCACACTTCATTTCCCTCTCTTTTTCTCCTTTGCAAAATCGGACCACCCACACAAACACACTTATGGATAAGATAAGAAGTACCTAGAGGATTCTAGGCTAAGATATTTTATGTGACAAGTTTGCCTAATTGGCAAGATTGGTCCTTTTAGTCTCTTTCCTTCTACTTTTGCCACATATAAACTTATAACACTTTTAGCATATTACAAGTCAAGTCCTTGAAGTCTATTCCTTTTCTTTTTGAGCAACATAATACTTTCTTTAACTATCTAATACATTGGTTGACTATAAGGTTGACTATCGGTTTTACCACTACGCAACATTTGTTGACTGGCCAATCATATAAGGTCTTTATCCATTTTCATCTAGGGTGGGATCCAAGTACCTAGGAACGGGTCTAACATGAAGTTGGTTGTGAGGCTGATTAAGAACCATATGAACCTGTGGGTGTGTGATGGGACTCAACTGGGCTTGTTGATCCTTCACCCTGAATGTTTTGATTTTGAACCAACATTGTTTCAAAAAGTGGAACTACTATCCCATTAAACCCCCTAGAAGCCATGCTCATGTTACTGAAAAGTTTTTGAGTAAGGCAAGGAGTTGGATAAACAATTTTATGAGATAGAAGCAAACTTTTCCTTAAATTCAAAATCGTTTGTATAAACCTTGGATACATTAAAAACTTGTATTTGTTATCCACATTTTTTACCATACCATCAAAAATTAATTTTGAAAAGTTAAAAGTCCTGTTTGTTGCTAAATAAATGAGAGCAGTTGCAATATTGCTACTGAATTGCTCCCATGAGATTTTCTTTGGACTTAAACAATGAAGGATGGTATGTATGAAGAATCTCCATTGTGGGGCAAAACATCTTTTTTGAAAAGTCAGAATTTGAGAAGATGTGACATACCCCATTCTGGAAAGGTGATGAAAAATTTCAGTATTAGGCAAAGAACTAACCATTTTCATCTGCTAAATGGAGATGCCTCCTAACAGATGCTTCAGTAATGGTTATTGTTTTGCCATCAACTGTTGCAATTAACTCTTTGTCTCCATTCTCAAATGTATTGGTAGTAATAGTCTGCCAAAACTATTTGATTTGAGAGACATAGATAGTAGGATTGACTGTAAGAGCATACCTGATGTGGGTAGTGTTTAGAAAATCTACTATCTGGTGGAAGTCTTGACTCCCTTCTGGTTTCTCCAAGAATGCAACCTGGTTATGTGTATCACAAAACTCTAAATTTGCCATGAAAATTGATTAAATACTTGATTAGAGTGCTGGGTTATGATTGGACCGACTTCAATAAATTGTTTCTTTAGTTTGAAGAAATCATATAAATTATATAAAGAAAGAGAATTATCCAATTTATGAAACCCTTAAGCGAAGTAATTGACAAAAATTACCCCAACGGCTATAAATAAACCACGGTTAGAACCCAGATAGTACTAACGGCTACCCAGCAGTACAAAGTTTTACGCTAGCAGTACAAACGTTTGCCTAGCAGTACAAACTTTGTGCAAAAACTTTTTCTCAGCAGTATGAACTCAATTTGCCCATAAACCCTCAGCATTCTTTTCACTACTTACCCTTATGCAAATTTTGGTTTGTTGACTTCCTTAAATCAAACATTCACAAGCAACCATAAACAATTAATTAAACATCAAATATTTCATTGATATTTTTTACAAGCTACAACCATACATCTAATTATCCAACCTAAATACTAAACATACTATAAACATAAAAACACCATCATCATAAACTGCTTCACTCCATTTCACACCAACTTGTTAGAACCAGAGCTCTCTTCCCTGCTTTCCTTCCACTTCTTCCTTTCCTCGAGTCGTTTAAAAATAATTTCTAGATCGCTAATCCTCATTTCTAGATTATAAGGGTCTTCAAACAACCGATCTTGCTGCTTCCCTGGTTTTGATGCACCACCACATTTTGCGGCTCCACCACATTTTGCTGCTGATCCTCTTCATTTTGCTGCACCACCTCACGTTGAGCCACCTCCGCAGCCTGTTGCTCCTCCTCCACCTCTTCATCTTGTTCCTCCTCCTCTTCATCTTGTTCCTCCTCCTCCACCTCATTCACTCCCAAAATCGCATCTCAGTAAAAGTCTTGCGTATGCAGCCAGTTCAAAATTTTACTCCTCATCCACATATCTACCTGCCTATACGACCCATATTCTGCAACTGGTTCATATCTGAAATGATCAAACACTGCGCCAAATAGCAAATAGTTGTTTAACACGAACTCGTACTCTTCTGCATCATTTTGAAAGTTACCATTATTTGCTACCATTGTTGAAGTTTTCTTTCAATTGAAAGGGATATATGTGTTTATGTGTGTTCTTCGGTATACAATCGATAGGTATAAATAGGCCGGAGAGGTAGATGAATGGTTCCTAAGACTTTAGGCGGGAAAAGGGACCAAAGGCGCGCGCCAAAAGTAAACTGTGAATTGAAGTTGTACGAAAAAATCTCCAATTTCCTTTTATCAAGTATTGACTTTCCATGTACAATGATTTGATGCAACTACTAGTTGTATCTCATGCTTTGTGAATAATAAACTTCCAAACTCAACATTTTCAACTAGTTGTTTGTGATGTTTGGGATGATTTGGGATGGGTTCATTACCGTGACTCGAAAGGAAATAGTAACTCATTTGTTGCGACTTGATATTGACTCGACTTGGATAAAATAAAAGAAAGAAATAAAAACAATTGTTAAATTAAAAGTTGTAGAGATATTTGTTATTAAATTTGGTTAATAACGAAGTAAGGAAATTAGAAGTGTACGTGAGACCATGGTTGTCAGGATCCCGATCCTGATCTTAGGATCTTACGATTTTACGATACTGCAAAGCAAAAACGATCCAGATCTTGCAAAAGGATCTTTAAAAGGTTAAGATGTTATAGGATCCCGAACTTTACCATAGGATCTTAAGTAGGATCCCGATTTTGAAAACCTTGCGTGTGACATTTGGGATAAAAACGGAACACACGAGGGCTATGGTACTATTTGAGACATGCTACCCGTACACTAACATATTTGGATTTATTAGACTATTCGTTTGGTTATTGTTTGAGTTACGGATTGGTTTAGCGTTTAGGCTTTAGAGTTTAGGGTTTAGGCTTTAGGGTTTAGGGTTTAGGATTTATATAAATACTTATTATATTATAAATAACTCGGGAAATTGATTTTCAATAAAGTCTTTTGACTTGGAAACGTTCGATAAATGAAAGGGTCATGGCGAAATTTTGTTATTTCCAAAGATTAATTTTGTCGTAAGTCCAAACTTGTTTTAAATCATAAAACGAGTATACCTTGTACTAATAAATGGGATTATGGGAAAATACCGACGATTACCAATCGACTCATCTTATGTGATATGTTTGTTGTTAGTTATCTTTTTGACTTGTTTTCGTCATCTCGTCTCGACTCGAGTTATCTTCAATACTCTTCTCGACTATTCGGTTATTCGTTTTTTTTTAGTGACTACTCGTGAGTCCGTGTTCTCTACCGTTACACGAATGATGATACCAAACCCTTTTAAAAGGCTAAAACGAGATTATTTTTGGAAATGAGAATGATTAACTTTTGAAACCTCTTGCGCATTTGATTTTTTTGGTGAATATCGTGCCGAGTACGTTGCGTTAAATCGTTTGATACGATATTCCTTTTCTTTAACTATTAATTACGGATAACCGATACCCGCGGGGAAACCTGAAAAACCGATGGATAATATTAATCGGATATCCGGTGGGATATGGGACGGGTACGGGTATATTATAAACGGGTTCGGGCACGGGTACATTAAAACCCGCCCCGAACCCGAACCGTTGCCTTCCCTAGTTACCGGCTATAGCCGGTTTTCACCGCCACGTCAGCACCATCAGCCTTTTTTTTTTTGTCTTTTTTTTTACACCTCTTGCCACGTCATAGTTAAACCAAACCACCACTTCAATATTCAACCGGCAATTAATCCCTTTACCCGATCAATTGTAAATACACAATAATCAATAAACCCTAATCAAAACACACATTCTTCTGGCAAACACAAACATGCAAACAATGAATCCAAATAACAACAAAGGTATGTTTTTCAATGTTTTCACATATCAGTTGATGATTCATTGTACAATAATTAGTAACAAGCTTTTGATCTATAAATGGTGATGTTTGGGGTTGTTACCGATTCTAATGTAAGGCTGTGTGAATTTATTGTTGAATGTAAAGCTGTGTGAATTTTTAATTTATTCAAGTTTATGCTTTAACAGGTTCAAAGGCAAAAATCCCTAGGTCCAAATTCAAAATCATTTCCAACAAGGTATACTAAAGTTGTTATGTGTTTGTGGCTAAAGTTGTATACCTTTATACCATTAATTAAATTTTTTGAAACACATGGTATGTTGAACTATTAGGAGGTATGGGAAAACGCAGATTGGAAGAGAAAGAGCCCTTTCTATTTCTCTAGCGATGAAGAATCTGGTGATGAGGTATGGTCCATTTAATAAGTGTTGTTTCGCTACTTTTATGACATTCTCCAGACTTAATCCATTATACTCATTCACCTTGTAGGTAAATGACAAAGCTGAATCCTCTCAAGCTACTCCCAAAACTCAATCCTCTCAAATACCAGTTGAAAAGGCACACAAAAAGAAATTTACTCAGGATATTGTCTTGGGACTGCCGTGTAAGAAGATGGTTTAGGGGTTTAGGATATCCATTAACAGCTTTTGTGTTTTGTAAATGGTATTTGGTACTTTAATATGGTAGTTGTAGTTCTGACATTTAATTTGGTTAAATGTAATTATTAATGGTACAATAACTGGTAATTAGTAGTTTAACTGTATCTATTTTATAACTGTAGTGATAGTATTTTAGTTTGTTAAATGGTAGCAATTTGTGTTCTTGATGTGATGATTGCACAGTTAGATTTAATGGTAGCAGTTTCTGTTGTTGATTTGATGACTGCACATATTTATTTAATGATAGCAGTTTGTGTTCTTGATTTCATGTTAGTTTAATTATGATTTAATGGTAGCAGTTTGTGTTAAATAGTATCAGTTTGTGTTCATGATCTTGGTGTAATTGTGTAAATTTGAGTTCTGGATTCGATATGCAGTTTGTGTTCATGATCTTGGTTCTAGATCTTGGTTGATAATTTGCGATTAAGATAATGATATATAACATTTGGAGCCAAAATTTTTATTTTTTTCAAGTTTATGCTTTACTTAAGAGGTTCAAATTAAGGCAAAAATTTTAAATAATTCAATTGTTATTTTGAAATTAGAATTTGGAGCCAAAATTTTCATCCAAAATTTTGAAATCACCTAATTTCAAGCAGTTACCAAGAATAAGGTACGATTCATATTCTTCCTATACCCTATTTTCTCTCCTAAAAAAAAGACTGCAAAGAAAACACAAAAATCAAATCTTCTATCACCATTACTCTCCAAGCCAGAATCATTTTCTTTTACCCATTGTTGCTCAAGAGTCATGGAAATTCAACCAATTGTTGATAATCACCTTTTGCTTCCTACTGATAATGAACATGATGATAACAACTTAGAATATGAGTCCGAAAAGTATTCTGATGATGAAGATCTAGATGCGCCTAGAACAAACCAATCAGATCAGATATTAGCTAAGAGAGGCATAACCAGGCTATTTAAGTTTCGCATGAAATATGGCAACCCTGGTGGAATAAAGCTCAAGGTAACATTTGATGCATTGAATAGGGTATCAGGGTTAAACAGAGCACTGTTTTCGAGTTTTTTAGGAGATCTGGTTCGTAAGGACATAGGTTTGAAGATTCTTTCCTGGAGGAAGGTGAATAAAGAATCAATAGATAAACTATGGGCTGAAATCACGGTACATATATACTCTTTTTTAACCCAGTACTACATAAGTTTATCTATGCAGTTACATTATGTGCAACTAATTAACAACAGTGTGTTAATCTTTGCAGCGATATTTTGATGTTGATGTGACATTCAGAAAATTGGTAATGACTCATCTTGGTAAACTGCTAAGGAATTTCAGAACGAAGCTCAGAGAAAAATACATTTTGCCCAACCTAAATACATCTTCCAAACTGAATGAAGTCCCGGCCAAGTATAGTGCATTTGTGAAATTAGAAGACTGGGTCAAGTTTGTAAACCACACGACCACCGATGCATACAAGGTTTTAATTAGTCATCTTTATTTAAGTCTATATGTCATTTCATAATTTTCAGTTTGCAACATTACCACATGTAAACGCCTTATAATTTTGTGTTTTTAGGAGATATCTGATAAAGCTAAAATGTCGCGTTCCAAAAATATTTATCGGCATAAAATGGGTCGAGGTGGATATGTTTACGTGAAAGAGAAAATGGTAAGATTACATGTGTATGCATCCTCATATTTTCGTTTATCTTGTTTTAACTTTACATGTGTATGCATTTGATGTTTATTAGATCGAAAATAAAGAGATTGAAGCAGATGAAGAACCCCCGCGTGGTATAATGTGGTTGAAAGGAAGGGTAAACAAACATGGCAAATTTCCAGATGATGAGATTAGATCAGTGGGAGATAAACTTGTAAGTTTGACTGCAAATTCTATTATTATGCTTATATACCAGCAGCATTAACTGTGTACTAGCAGTAGTAACTCGTATACCAGCAGTATTAACTGCGTACTAACAGCAATAACTGTGTACTAGCAGTAGTAAATGTGAGGATTCGAAACACGATTAAGGTGGTTAAACCTTTTGTACTTTGTGTGTATGATATATTGAGTGAATATGATTAAGTATGCGGAATCTACTTAATCACACTTGGAAGGTTATAATGATTATGGAAATGGAACAGTTGTGTTTGTTATATGACAAAGAACAATGAAAGATTAACACCAAACGATTCAATATTATTAATGATAATAATACGAGTGATCTTGAGATATCACTAGGGTTACACCCTTGAATCTTAAGTTTTTCTAACTTGTGATATTGTTGTGTTCGTTCTAGTTCTAACAGATATGAAAGTTCTAAGTATTTTAACAAATAACTTTAGACACTT
Organism: Artemisia tridentata subsp. tridentata; assembly: GCA_021014915.2. Classification (NCBI taxonomy): domain Eukaryota; kingdom Viridiplantae; phylum Streptophyta; class Magnoliopsida; order Asterales; family Asteraceae; genus Artemisia; species Artemisia tridentata. The sequence goes on from CP139507.1 coordinate 218,141,594, forward strand.
ATTTTTAACACATACTAATATCTAGTCTAAGATCTTCTTTTATAGTACAAGAATATCTTTACAATATTGCTTAAAGTCTAGTCGAACTACTTGCTAACTTATCTTGAGTGTGTCAGTACATAAGATACAACATGTATCTGTGTACACAACTTGTTAACTAAGCACATGGGGTAAGATATTATCTACCGTATATTGTTGACCAAAATACAAATAATATCTTTTCATACTTATCCACTTAGCAGCAGAATGTACATTAGCAGCAGCAATGTTTAACACTAGCAGCAGAATCCTTCAGCAGCAGAATGTTAAGCCTAGCAGCAGAATCATTTATCGCTAGCAGCAGAATCAAATGTTCTAGCAGCAGGAACAAACATTATCAGCAGGAACCAAATGCACTAGCAGCAGAATCACACTTAGAGTATTTCTTTGAATAGAACCCGATATTAAACTTCTTGAATATTTAATTCCCAACAATCCTCCCCTAAACATGTGAATCCATTTCAACATGTTTCTAAATTAAATTATGGATTGTGAAGATCTTTCAAACACTTCTGTTCTTCAAGATTGAATATTTTTCTCAGTAATTCATCTGCTTTCTTCTTTGACTTTAACAATATCAACACATTGCTCCAATCTTGGACTAAAAGATGGTGCAATTTCCTTGGATGGAGGAATTATAAGAGGCAATGATGCTGTGTATCTTGGATGCTTGTTTCAACAAGTGAAATCATCTATCAGCATACCTTTGCAAGTGATGAACAAACGTGGTAAACTGAAATTGAAACTTTTCTTCGTTTGACCTAGATAGAACTTTCTCCTTTGGAATGTTCTTATCATTTTCAACCTCCATGTCATCATCTTGTATGCTCTTGTCTTTTCCTCCCTTACATTGGGTTTGTCTTCCTTTCTTGGGCTTTTATTTCCTCCCCTGAGATGTTTTCCTCCTCTGAAGCAAATAAAATTTTAAATCCTCCCCTTGTTTGGAAGATCTCTCACTATGTACCAAAATATTTCTTTCTCCATTATCTGATCTACCAATGAGAACTTGTTATCAGACAATATTGTACATGTAGCCATCAATTCCTTAAGAGTTTAAGTTACTGCCCTCATCACTTCTAGGTGTGTTAACTCCTATGAGAGGTGATTCATTGGACATTTGATTCATGGTCCATCAATGGATGGTTTTTGTGAATCCTTTGAAAATCCTTTTAAGAAACTTTTGCCTTAGCAGTATGTAATTGATTTTATTATGAAAAACCATACTGCTTTCAACCATTTTGAAGGGATTAAGTGTATAACAGACACTTAATCAAAATTTCGGTTTAAAGCAACCTCTGGTTGTGTGAGAACCAATGTTTTCAGTTATAAATAACTGCCTGTGTAAAGATAAACCTATTCAAAAGGCTTTCTTGACAGGGTTTCCAGCTCATAGTAATTGTCACCTCTAACACAAGTGTTAGATTCACTTTCACTAGTTGTTCTTTCTATCAGATGTCCTTAGACTTGCTCATTATACTTGAAAGTATAAAATGATAGAAAGTGAGTTGCATCAGTTACTATCTGATCAACTAAGTCATCAATTCAATGTGAAATTTCATACTTAGGTTTCAAGAAAGAAGTTTTAAGGAGTTTTAAATTCCCAAACTCAGTCCATCATAAACCTAATATGTAGCAACTGGATATTCTGATTCTGCTGCTTCCATTTCACTTGAAACATCCTTTGTGTTCACATGTTCATACCTGAAATTGTTAGTCTAAAACCAAAAGAACAAAGTACAAAGTACTTGTTTTGTATTAAAATAATCATAGGACTAACTGTATGAATAACACAATTTAAATTTGTACTTAGAAGCACAAACTTTTGTAATAGCAGTAGTATCTTTTAAAGCTAGCAGCACAATCAAAAATTTATTTACAAAAACACAAAGTTTAAAAGTCATTGAGGATTAAGCATTCCAATACTTGCTACCAAGTAATGAAACCTTCCAACATCAAAAGCTTTGGTTAGCAGATCTGAAAAATTGAATTCTGAAGCAATTTTAAGTACTTAAATTAATCTTTTCTCATTGCAGTCTCTTATAAAGTGATGTCTAATTTCAATGTGTTTTGTTTTAGAATGTTGCACTGGATTTTTAATAATACAAATTGTACTACTATTATCAATATGAATAACAGTGTTTAAGAAATTGTACCCATAGTCAAGGAGTTGGTTTTGAAGCCATAGAACCTGACCACAGCAACTTGCAGCAGCTACATATTCAGCTTCAGTTGTTGAATTAGCCACCATTGTTTGCTTCTTACACTGCCATGAGACAAGTCTACACCCAAGGAATTGACATCCTCCAGTTGTTGACTTTCTGTCCAAGCTAGCACCAGCATAATCACTATCCGAAAATGCTACCAAGTCAAAAGGTGATTCCCTTGAATACCATAGACCCAACCTTGGTTGACTCTTGAGATATCTAAAAATCCTCTTGACTGCAGTTAAATGAGAAACCTTTGGAGTAACTTGAAATCTTGCACAAGCACAAACAGAGAACATGATGTCAGGTCTTGATGATGTGAGATACATCAAAGATCCTATCATAGATCTGTATGTGTGTACATCTACATTTTCTCCATCTAAGTCTTTTAGAAGAGGCTTCTCAGAGTCCATTGGTGTGCTTGCCACTTTTGAATCAGCAAATTGAAATTTTCTAAGTATCTCTGCAACATATTTGTCCTGAGAGATAAAGATTCCTTCATTTGATTGCTTAACTTGTAGACCCAAAAAGAATGTAAGTTCTCCTATAGAACTCATCTGAAACTTATCATGCATAAGCTTCTCAAACTCTAAACACATCTCCTTCCTTGTAGATCCAAAGATAATGTCATCCACATACACCTGCACTAACAGAAGATCCTTCTTGTGTTGTTTGATGAGAAGTGTCTGATCAATCTTTCCTCTTTGAAATCCATTTTCTAATAAGTAGGATGCTAGTGTTGCATACCAAGATCTTGGTGCCTGATGAAGGCCATAGAGAGCTTTAACTACTCTGAACACTTTTTCTAGATGTTGTGGGTCAATGAAGCCTGGAGGTTGTGAAACATACACCTCTTCTTCAATTGTTCCATATAAGAATGCACTCTTGACATCCATTTGATAAACTGTGAAGCCTAAAAATGAAGCATAAGCTAAGAAAAGCCTAATTGCCTCAATCCTTGCTACTGGAGCATAAACCTCATCATAGTCTATTCCTTCTTGTTGTGTGTACCCTTGGGCTACTAATCTAGCCTTATTTCTAATCACTATGCCCCTTTCATCCCTTTTATTCTTGAAAACCTATCTAGTTCCAATTACCTTTGCATCCTTTGGTAAATCAACTAGCACCCATACCTTCTGAATCTTGAACTGAAGAAGCTCCTCTTGCATAGCTTCTACCCAGCTTGAATTATCTAAGGCTTTCAGAATGTTCTTTGGTTCATCTTGTGAGAGAAAACATACAAACAAGCAAGAGTTTGAAAACTCATGCTGCTTTGAAGCATAAAGGGCATCAAGAAGCCCTTGATGGTCTGAAGACATCAGTTGTTGTCTTGTCTTCACACCTGATTGTACATCTCCAATCACATTATCTAGGGAGTGGACTCTGTGAATTCTTGTTTGTGGAGTAGAAGGAACTTGATAATTTGATGGAAGATTGTTGAAATCCACCTCATTATCTGAGAATTCTGCTTCTTTCGTTTCTGAAGGGCCAGCAGCAGAATCATTTGGCCTAGCAGCAGAATCACTAGCAGAAACAATTTGTTGTTCCTGAGTTCCATCTTCTTTCCTTTCATCTTCAACACCTTCTTTAGCCTTGCCAGAAGAAGATTCATCAGTTTTTGAAGTTGATTCCACACTTGTACTTGACCATATTGACATCCAAACATGATCTTGGTTTGTCTCCTTTTCTAACCTTGCCTCATCTGTTTTTTTTGTTAACCTGAAAAATCATTAGTTTCTGCAACAACAGGCACATAATTCATTGATTTGGTTAGAGTTTCAAGATCAAATAGCCATTTTGGTCCTTGACCTTCTACATTGTATTTGTCCTCTAAAAACTCCACATGTAGATTTTCTTCTACAATCATAGTTCTTGTGTTGTATACTCTAAATGCTTTGCTATTAAGAGAATATCCAACAAAGAATCCTTCATCTACTTTACCATCGAATTTTCCTAAATGGTCTAAGGTATTGAGAATTGTCACATGACATCCAAAAGGTCTAAGAAATCCTATTGCAGGAGTTCTACCTCTAAAAAGTTCATATGATGTCTTATTGTGAGGCTGAATAACTAAAACTCTATTTTGGACATAGCAAGCAGTGTTGACTGCTTCAGCCCAAAAAGTTATAGGTAGCTTAGAATCAGCTAACATAGTTCTAGCAGCTTCAATTAGTGTTCTATTCTTTCTCTCAACAACACCATTCTGTTGTGGTGTTCTAGCAACACTAAATTCTCTCCTAATACCTTTTTGTTTGCAGAAATCATCCATAACTCTATTCTTAAACTCTGTCCCATTATCACATCTAATGACTTTAACTTTCTTGTCTACTTGGTTTTCTATCTGTGTAATGAATGTCTTAAGGATGCTTGTAGTCTCATCCTTAGTAGATAGAAAGAAAACCCATGTAAATCTAGTATAGTCATCAATTATAACAAGAAAATATCTCTTATGCATTATACTACTTACTGAAACAGGTCCAAATAAGTCCATATGCAGCATAAACAATGATTGATTGATAGAGTTAAAAATCTTGGGCTTACAAGTGGCTTTGTGTTGTTTGCCTTTTAGACAAGCAATGCATGTTTGATCATTTTCAAATCTTTTGTGAGGTAAACCTCTTACCAAACCATTCTTAACAATTTTATTTATGGTTTTGAAGTTAATATGACCAAGCCTTCTATGCCATTTCATTGATTCATCCAATGTGGCCTTTGCAACAAGACAAGTTAAATTCTTTTTAGGAACAATGTTCTTCATGTCTACACTGTACATATTGCCCTTTCTAGGAATTCTAAGAAGTACTTGACTTTCATCAGGCATCTTAAAATCAGGAGAAAGTACAAGACATTCAGTCTCACAGAAAAGAACATTGTTCTTTTTGTCACACATTTGTGAGACACTAAAAAGATTATAATTTAGCTCTTTTACATAGAACACATCTTCAAAATCTAAATTTCTAGTTTTAATGGTACCTTTACCGGAAATTTTGCCACCAACACCTCCTCCAAAGGTAACATAGCCTCCATCTATTGATTGAAAATCTGAGAGATAAGACTTGTTGCCTGTCATGTGCCTTGAACATCCACTATCTGAGTATCCTTGATCCTCTTGCTGATCATTTGAATGTTCCTGCACATAAATGAGAAGTATTAGTTTCTTTTGGGGACCCAAGCCATTACTGACTTGGATCTGCCTCTTGCATCAATGTAATTTAATCTTTTAAGGATAGTTGATGCAACATTGGATTTTAGAATCCAACATGCTGAGGCCTTAACAGCATTTGCCCTGTTTCCCTTAGCAGCAGGAACTGCTAACTTTTCAGTTCTACCCTTTGGTTTCCAAACTTGTTTTTGAACCACTGCTTTTGTTTGAATGGGCCTTAGAACAGTCTTTGATGCATGTTTGAAAAATGTTTTTGCACCCTTAGCTGTTGATTTTGGGTTAACAGTCATAGATGGTCGAGCAGCAGGAACAATTAGTCTAGCAGCAGGAACCATTTGTCTACCAGCAGGATCAGTGTTTGAGATAGACTTGTTTGAGACTGTTCTGGGTTTTGTTCTATTAACACTAGAACTAGAGTGAAAGTGAGTTTGAGGAGTTTGCCTTTTGAAGTTCACCCTATTGTTTTCATACCCAGTTACCCAATGGTTGCAGAAAGCTGCAAGATGGTCAAAACTACCACATGTGTAACAAGCTTTGTTATAAAAAGCAAAGTCATCACCTAATTGGTTAGACTTGAGGTTGTTCCAATTCCTTTGGTTACCTCTGGGCTTGTTGGTGGTTCTATATTGGTCACAATATCTAACTGGTTGCCTAACATGCGTAATGTTTGATTTAGGCTTAGCAGTATTGTGTTTGACTATCTTAGGAACACTTGTTCCTTCTTTCTTAACCACTTCAGGTTTAGACATAACCTGTTCTTCTTCATCACTATCAGTTGTGCAATCCTCAACAACTATAGCATCTAATTTCTTAACAAAGGACACCTTGTCCTGATAAAGTAAAGTTTTATCTAAACTTTTACCTTCTTTTTCTACCTTAAGACTCTCAGTAGTCTTAGAACCATATTCCATTATTGGTTCTTGAAACTCAGGTAAACCTGAATTCCCTAGGTCAATCCCTGGGGGTTTTGGGATGCCTCTATAAGGAGGTGGGACACTTTTATATCCTACTCCTGACTTAGCTCTATTAATTACTTGACATTCTACTATGTTGTGCACACTTCTAGAAGCATGTTCTAGTGACTGTGTAGTCAAGTGAATGTTTTCATTTTCCTTTTTGACCCTATCATAAGCTTCTCTCAAAAGCTTAATTTCAGCATCTCTAAAGAATATGTCCTGTCTTAGGAGAGCTTTGTCATCAGAAAAAGCTAATTCATTTTCCTTATAGTGTGCGATTTGTTTCTCTACAGTCTCTAATCCACACTTATAGTTTATAAAGTTTTGAAAAGTGTTGCTTAGCTCTTTCTTTTGATCATCATATTGTTTGATTAAAACCTGTAGAGCATTAAGAGCAGTGCAAGTATTTGAACAAGCTTTATGATTTTGTACCTTAGTAGCAGAAAAATCCATAAGTGCCATCTGAGTATGAGTTTCTTCTTCATCTGCCATGAAGCTCCAATCAAAACCTAAGCCATCAATAGCTATTGATGTGCGTGTGGTATTGCTCTAATTTTATATCCACGATATGTCGTTGTGGTTTTAGCAGTATTCAAGTTTTAAATTTATATTTAGCCGACTTATCAATAACACACACTTTAACGAGCAGTGTACCCAGTCAGTATGAATATAATGGTAAGTAGAGTGTCGATCACTAAGAGTGGAACGTATTATCTAGTTATCCTAATCAGTATTTTAATATCTTAAGTTAGCTATATAGCCTAATCTAACGCAAGGGGGTTTCAGCCTGAGAGACTGGCACGATTTGGTTATGATTAAATATAAACTAAACTAATAAGCACGAATCAGCGATTAGCACACACGTACACAGATAAATACTTGAGACAATAAGAAGACCTGTCCTGATAGTTAAGTAGCTTGTCACTTGTTTTATTGCTAGTTTTATATGAAGTGTATAGTTCGATGCAACGCACCGAGATTAATTCCTTTCTCATTGGCTCTAATCTTATCGGCGAGTAAACCCTTAATGATCACTTATGACTATCCTATTTATCTTTCTTCCTACTTTTCTACAGACGATAGAATGCATAGGCGATATAATAAATAGGCGAGGAAGGGGCATGGCGACCCAAGCAATGCTCAGCTAGACACAGAGGTTATCAATGCACTAATAAAAGTCACCAAAGACATCAACATATAAACTTTAATTAATGGGAAAGCAATTTTAAGGGGAGTTGAAGTGCATGATTAAATCAATGACACAAGCCCATCAATCCTGATTAATTAAAGTGTACTAATACAATAAAACAAAACTACTTAATGAATTGAATACATGCAGGACCTTCTTACAGCTCTTGTATCTTCGTTCAAGGTGTGTCTTGTGCTGCTACTTCGTCTGAATTCGGCTTAGGGTTTCGTGGTCTTCTTGTTTAGCTAAATTGTCGAACTCCGAAATTCGTCTGACTTTGGGGTATTTATAGTTTCTGTCTGAGGGCTAGATGCGGCGCATTGACTTAACTTCGCGTGGGGTCCAAGATTAATATATTCAGGAATATTCGTACACCGCCAGAAGATGCGGCGTAACTCCATTCTTAGATGCGGCGCATGTCCTTGTTGTCTTGGATCGTAGCTTGTGAAATCTTGATAGTGATGCGCCGTATATAATAAGTAGGATGCGGCGTATCTGGAGCAGAATGATCTTGATCTTGTACATTTCAGTAGACTCTTAACTTCTTGCTTGTTTTGCTCCATAATTAGTCCAAAATCGCCAAGTTTCACATAATACTTGTTTTTACCTGAGAATTACAAAAGTAAACATTAACGTATCAATTCTCACAGATAATATAATAAAACAAGTCAAATAAATAGGATAAATGATGGTAATAAAATGTACTTATTTGAGTTCATCAAATATCCCCCCACTTGAACTTTACTTGTCCCCAAGTAAACTTTAGAATTAATCTTATGAAAATGTATCCTAAAAGATGTTAGGATTTATTTTTATATTTAAGCATGTATTCATTTTTGTCATAATCACACAACCAAACACTTAACGAATTAGAATAAAATAAAATATTTTGATAAAAGCAAATCTAATCGTTTAACTGTCCAGTCGTGACGAATATTCTATCATAAGCTTGGCAAGTATACGCATCTCCCCCACTAAAGCCAAGGAATAACAAGTTTAAAGCGGTAAAAAGGGTTTGTAGGTTAAGGGTTAATCATTCTTCTTAATCTCTATCGATCTCAAATTCCAGAAAAGGCGACAAAATCACAAATACATGATCGAATCCACGAACACGATACTTGCAATTGCTCAAATCCTTAACTTGAATAGGCTAAAGATAGGACCAAGTAATCTTCACCAATAATATTATATCAAAAAGGGCGACAAAATCATAAATACATAGCCGAATCCACGACTACGATACTTAAGATTGCTCAAATCCCTAATCTCAATAAATCAAAGGTTTGGATAAAGAATAATATAGGGTATGGATAATATTTGGGATATAAATTGGTGTAAAATGAAAAAATAAACAAAACAGATAAATTAAAATCCTAAGTGTGGTTAATCACTATCCCAACCATCCCATGAATAAGACTCATATCATTGAATAACTCACGCTTTAACACTTGAAACACACGCTTTAGGTAGAACATAGATGTGTAAAATTTCACCACATCACTATAATGATAACTCTGGATAATTTTTTCATACTTTTCATGACTTCAGAAATAACGGTAATAGTGAAAGTAGTAAACACACGAAAAATAAACTCAAAGATATACAATATTTACTTTCACTCCAATTGCATTGTGCAATTTCCCGACCTAACCAAAGATAATGAATTACGCACGCGAACACAGGTAATGTAAGGAAACACACTTTGCCTAAAGCAATTAACCAACCACGGATTTTAATCTACAGGGTAGGCTAAGGTGTAAGGGTGTAACGAAACATTATAACAAAGGTGTAAGAAACGAAAGGAATGGCTCTGAGTGTTTTTCTAGGGGTATCTTACTCTAAAAGTAAGAGTAACAAAAGGGTTTATATGGGGGTTAACTAACCAGTGTAGTTAGTTAATATCACATAACATATAAAGGCTATTTGGGTGTAATCCTAGAAATTTACCAATTTAGACAAGTCATTCCAATTATATAATACTTATTATGGTGGTCTCGAATAGTATACAGGCCAAGTTCTAAAGTTTACAAGTCACCGGCACACTCAAAGATTTGTGAATTTTGAAAAGTTCACAATTTTTGAAAATAATGTTATGTGTGCAGCTATGTAATTTAGACTTAAACAAAAACATGCTAAAAAATTTAAGTTTTGATATATTAAGCGCATTTTAAGCATATTTTGAAAAAGTTTAGGACAAGTAAGTGTTCTAATTCTCCAATCCCCCCACTTAAGTTAAACAACGTCCTCGTTGTTTGTATCAAAGGTTAAAAACTGGAAAATAAAAGAATTGGAACAGAAAAACTCCCCTGAGATTTGCTCGGTATGATCCTCCATTATTCGTATAAGAGCAAAAATCAACTTCCTTGTGGATGAGAACATTTAAGCTTCATAATTGATGTATCCACAGGAAATGCAGGAATCTATAATACCATCAAGACTCTAACACACCTGAGTTAAGAAGGTTCAAACTTGCATAATACATTAGTAGTTAGCGAAAATAAAACATAAAAATTAAAATGAAAATCATCAGGTCAGTCGATACGCCGTATCTTATGGAAGAAGATGCGCCGTATCGAGCCTGGAATAAATACGAATCAGAATAGAAGATGCGTCGCATCCTTAACCAGGGATGCGCCGCATTAAAATAAACTGACAGAAAGTTTTTAAAGTCAAAAATAAAAATGCAGAAAATTAAATAAGATATGACCTAGTGCAGGAGATGCGTCGCATCTCAGGATTGAGATGCGCCGTATCTTCTGCGGGCCTGACTGACTCGACACAGAACAGAATAGTAAAAAATTTTCGGGTTGTCTCCCGGTCAGCACTTGTCTTTATTCCAGAGTCTTCAAGTTAGACTCACGTTCAGCTCTTTAATATCGATCATTGAAGGAGTCGGAATCATCGCGCTCCCTCATCGCCAATTCAGTAATATTGAACACTCCTTGTTCGTCCTTAATTTCCACGCCATTCTTCTTTAATATCTGTATAAACAAAGTTCTGTCCCTTTCGGGCAGAGATGACAAAATGATAGACGGGAAATCCTTATTATTATATAGGCATAAATATGTAAGGTGGGGTGGTAGTTCAATAAACACATCATTATTCAAATTCGTATGCTCAACTATTCTCCTACGTTTGTTAATCACTACGCAATCATACCACTCATCATCAGAATCATTAACAATATCGCGTCTAAGTTCGGTAGGTACATTAAGGTCAATAAATTCCTCGAAGTTCTCACGATTAGGATTAGTTAAGTTGTTTTGAATCAATGTTTCTCCCATAAGCCTAGCTTCAAGATCGAGGTCCATACGTTCTCGTAATCCTAGCACATAGACGCCTCTAATTATGCTTTTAACAGGATCTTGGCACTTATAGACTAGTTTATTATTCCCTACCCTTAATGAGATTTTTCTTTTAAACACATCAATCTTAGCACGGGCGGTAGACAAGAAAGGTCTTCCAAGGATTAAAGGAATCTTAACATCCTCGGGCATATCTAATATAACAAAGTCTACAGGGAAAACAAACTTCTCAATCTTAACTAGCACATTATTAGCAATCCCTTCAGGTTGTTTTACTGTTTTATCAGCCAATTCAATAAGCAACTTAGTTGGTGCTAATTTTCCTAGTCCTAGGGTAGTGAATGTCTTAAGGGGCATTACACTAACACTAGCTCCTAAGTCAGCTAACACATTATTGAAAGATATATCATTAATTGAACAAGATAAAGTAAAACTTCCTGGGTCCTTTTCTTTATGAGGCAAGGCATGTAAGTCGGTTGCAGAGCTCTCTTCTTTCATTGTAGCCTTGATCTCCTCTTCAATCTTCGTCTTCTCTTTGAGTAACCTCCTTAAACTGATTGAAGAATTAAAGAAAAATTCGGGTTTTGCATCATCATTACCATTCATCAATCTTCTAGGAAAAGGAATGTTAGGAGTGACTTCTTCAGTGGTGCTTATGGCCTTGACATGATCTCTTGGGTTGGTTTCAGTTGAGCTAGGTAAACTTTCGTATCCCCTTTCTTGAAGAACTTTGCTCATTTGACCAATTTGTTGTTCCAATGCTTTGATCGAAGCTCCTTGATTTCTTGTAATAGTGTCAGTTGAAGCTCGGATTTCCTTGATCATAGCAGTGTTCTCATCATGTCTTTTAGCAGCATCGGCCATAATTTGCTTTAAAGTGTCATCTAAAGTCTGCCTCCTTTCTTGATAAGTGGGATTAAAGTTGTTCTTTTGATAGTATCCCGGAGTAGCTTCCCTAAATCTTCCTGAAGGTCGGAACGGTTGTCCAAATTGTGTGTAGTATGCTTCTTCAAACGTCTCACTTTCATTCTTATTCGGGCAATCCTTAGTGTAGTGAGGTCCTTCGCATTTTTCACATCCAACTTGGGCAGCATACACTTTCTCATCACGCTTCTTCATCTCTCTACTAATTTTATCCAATTGAGCTTGAATTGCAGCAAACCCGTCAAAATTAGTGCTGCTCTTAGATCTAGTAGAGGTCCCATCGTGCCATTTTTGAGAATGATCAGCAGCTTCTTGGATAGCTTTCCTAGCATTGGCCGCACTCATTTGAGGCACAGCTCCCTTAGCATCCAAGATTTGTCTAGTAGGCACGTCCAATCCTTGATAGAACAATATTATCTCCTGCATTTCACTTAGATAATGTTGAGGGCATTTCATCAATAGATCTTTGAATCGTTCCCAAGCTTGATAAAGAGTTTCATCAGGCTCTTGCTTGAAACTGTTGATAGCCTCCATCTTTTTAGCGGTTTTAGCAGGTGGACAATATCTCTTCAGGAATTTGCTCTTCAAATCTTCCCATGTAGTGATTGAACTAGCAGGTTCATTCCTTAGCCACTTGTTAGCAGCTCCTTTAAGTGAAATTGGAAAGATTATTAGCATGAGTTGATCGTCAGAGACTCCTTCTGTAGTAAACAAATCTGCAATCTCGAGGACCTTTTCAACATGTTCATTAGCATCTTCATGTAACGATCCACTGAAAGCATTTTCTCTTAGCTCCTTGAGAAACTGACCCTTCAACTCAAACTTAGAATTTTTCATCAAACTTTGGTCTAGCAACTCCTGAAGTGTAATCAGCAAGGGTTTTGTTCATGTATTCCTCCATAGTTGTGTTTTCCGCCATTGCTTCTGTTTCTACTTCCTCTTCCTCTTCAGAAAAATAATCAAGCTCGAACGAACTTGAGATATCAAAGCTTTTTGTGTTGAAAAGCCTTTTAAGCGAATGAAAGGCTCGTTCAGGATCTTCGAAAGGTTGAATCAAGTTCTTAGTAGAACTCCTGGTCATGCACTTCCTGAAACTATCACAAAAGCATCAGTAGGGTATGTTCAAGAAAGTAATATATCAGAAAATCAACAACGAAAACGGAATACGAAAAATTAAAGTTACTGATATCTGCAGACGATGCGCCGTATCCAAAAAGTTGGATACGCCGTATCTTATAATCGTTAAAATTTAATCAGACTTTATTCAGAAAATAGATACGCCGCTTATAAATTTAGAATGCGTCGTATCAGTTTTAATTATCAAAAATCGATATTTATTTAAAATTAAATGCGTCGTATTAACAAAAGTTAATGCGCCGTATTTTCGTTACGTTTCAAAATACAAGATTTTTTATTCAGAAGATGCGCCGTATCGATAAAAATCGATGCGTCGTATCTGTTTAATAATTCGAAAACTGTTTTTAATTAAAATAATAGATACGCCGTATCTGTGAAAACAGATGCGTCGTATGGCGTTATCGTTTAGAAAAAAAATTTATTAAAAACAGATATGCCGTATCTTTGGGAAAGATGCGTCGTATCAAATTTATTAAACGCGTTGTATTTTATAAAAATTAAACGCAATACGCCGTATCTATGAAAATAGATGCGCCGTATCGTTTATATTAGCTCAGTACAACGATAGCAGAATACAAGAAAAACAAAAAGAAAAACAAAAATAAAAACAAACACAAAGAAACACAAATTAAACACACAAAAACAGAAAATATGCAAAATAATACAATGAATGCAATTTAACTAATATACAACAAGGTTAGCGGTTAGAATAAAAATTAAAAACCTAATTAAAATACTAATCAAATTAACAGATAATAACAATTCACTCCCCGGCAGCGGCGCCAAAAACTTGATGTGCGTGTGGTATTGCTCTAATTTTATATCCACGATATGTCGTTGTGGTTTTAGCAGTATTCAATTTTTAAATTTATATTTAGCCGACTTATCAATAACACACACTTTAACGAGCAGTGTACCCGGTCAGTATGAATATAATGGTAAGTAGAGTGTCGATCACTAAGAGTGGAACGTATTATCTAGTTATCCTAATCAGTATTTTAATATCTTAAGTTAGCTATACAGCCTAATCTAACGCAAGGGGGTTTCAGCCTGAGAGACTGGCACGGTTTGGTTATGATTAAATATAAACTAAACTAATAAGCACGAATCAGCGATTAGCACACACGTACACAGATAAATACTTGAGACAATAAGAAGACCTGTCCTGATAGTTAAGTAGCTTGTCACTTGTTTTATTGCTAGTTTTATATGAAGTGTATAGTTCGATGCAATGCACCGAGATTAATTCCTTTCTCGTTGGCTCTAATCTTATCGGCGAGTAAACCCTTAATGATCACTTATGACTATCCTATTTATCTTTCTTCCTACTTTTCTACAGACGATAGAATGCATAGGCGATATAATAAATAGGCGAGGAAGGGGCATGGCGACCCAAGCAATGCTCAGCTAGACACAGAGGTTATCAATGCACTAATAAAAGTCACCAAAGACATCAACATATAAACTTTAATTAATGGGAAAGCAATTTTAAGGGGAGTTGAAGTGCATGATTAAATCAATGACACAAGCCCATCAATCCTGATTAATTAAAGTGTACTAATACAATAGAACAAAACTACTTAATGAATTGAATACATGCAGGACCTTCTTACAGCTCTTGTATCTTCGTTCAAGGTGTGTCTTGTGCTGCTACTTCGTCTGAATTCGGCTTAGGGTTTCGTGGTCTTCTTGTTTAGCTAAATTGTCGAACTCTGAAATTCGTCTGACTTTGGGGTATTTATAGTTTCTGTCTGAGGGCTAGATGCGGCGCATTGACTTAACTTCGCGTGGGGTCCAAGATTAATATATTCAGGAATATTCGTACACCGCCAGAAGATGCGGCGTAACTCCATTCTTAGATGCGGCGCATGTCCTTGCTGTCTTGGATCGTAGCTTGTGAAATCTTGATAGTGATGCGCCGTATATAGTAAGTAGGATGCGGCGTATCTAGAGCAGAATGATCTTGATCTTGTACATTTCAGTAGACTCTTAACTTCTTGCTTGTTTTGCTCCATAATTAGTCCAAAATCGCCAAGTTTCACATAATACTTATTTTTACCTGAGAATTACAAAAGTAAACATTAACGTATCAATTCTCACAGATAATATAATAAAACAAGTCAAATAAATAGGATAAATGAAGATAATAAAATGTACTTATTTGAGTTCATCAGCTACCATAGCTTTTGGCTCAATAACCTCCTCTGTTTTGGATTTGCTTCCAAAACCTCTATTCTTGCTATCTTGCTGCCTTGGTCTTCTGCACTCTCTTGAGAAATGACCCATCATGTGGCAGTTATAGCAATCTATCTTTGACTTATCAAAACCAGCAGCATCAGTGTTGCTGATTATGAGCTTCTTCCCCGTCTTGTGATAGAACTTCTTGGCTCTCATGCTAAGAAGAGAAATTTTCCATTTTAGATCCATTTCCTCCAGATCATCTTCATGGATCTCTTGGAGGTCTTCATAGGAGAGCATGGACCCATTATTCTGACTTGTAAGAAATGCACAACAAGTCTTTTCATCCAAAATACTTATGGTACTGCTTGATGAACTAGCAGCACCAACATCATCAACAACTTTCACCTCTTCACTTGATTTTGAGGTACTAGGAGTTGACATAAATGCCTTGTTCCCAGTATTAGAACTAGTACCTCCATTCTTCTTCAAATCTTGCTCCACAATCTTGAAGTTGCTATACAAGTCCATCAGTTCCATGGTGTCCAAGTCTGGCTTGTTCTTCCAGACAACAACATGCATAGCCCACTCTTCTGGTAAGCTTCTCAGAAATTTTGTGTTCAAATCTTCTTGAGGCATTTCAATCCCAAGAATAGCAAGTTGGCTCACAATATTCTGAAGCCTATTAAACATGTGGTCAAGAGATTCATTGTATGTAGAGGAGAAGTTTTCAAACTGCTGCTTGAGCAGTGTCTTGTGGGTTTTCTTGGTGGCTTCATTTCCACCATACCTGGCAATAATGGCTTCAAATAATGACTTAGCATCTTTGAACTTGCTGAAGTTTAGAAGTTGATCATTGGGAATGGTCATCATCAGCATGCTTCTTGCCTTCAAGTCATTTTTCTTCTTTATTCTATCTTCTGCATATGCTGGCTTTGTCTGCAGAGTTGACACCACTTTGCCTTCCACTGTTGATGTAGTGGTGGTAGGCTGGTAAGAGTCTTCATCTTCAATGATTTCCCAAAGTGCATAATCTTGTACTTGGAAAGTTTTCAAACTTTGTACATACAAGTCTTCAATGATTTCCCAAAGTGCATAATCTTGTACATACAAGAGATTCATTGTATGTAGAGGAGAAGTTTTCAAACTGCTGCTTGAGCAGTGTCTTGTGGGCTTTCTTGGTGGCTTCATTTCCACCATACCTGGCAATAATGGCTTCAAATAATGACTTAGCATCTTTGAACTTTCTAAAGTTTAGAAGTTGATCATTGGGAATGGTCATCATCAGCATGCTTCTTGCCTTCAAGTCATTTTTCTTCTTTATTCTATCTTCTGCAGATGTTGGCTTTGTCTGCAGAGTTGACACCACTTTGCCTTCCACTGTTGATGTAGTGGTGGTAGGCTGGTAAGAGTCTCCATCTTCAATGATTTCCCAAAGTGCATAATCTTGTACTTGGAAAAATTGCTCTATCCTCAGCCTCCACATCTCAAACTCATTCTATTTGAGCATGGGAATCTTTGCAGCAACATTTGTTTGAATAGATTCAATGTCCATTTCTTCAGCTTCTTCTTCTAAATCAATAATATCAGCCTGTGCTCTGATACCACTTGTGAGGATTCGACACACGGTTAAGGTGGTTAAACCTTTTGTACTTTGTGTGTATGATATATTGAGTGAATATGATTAAGTATGCGGAATCTACTTAATCACACTTGGAAGGTTATAATGATTATGGAAATGGAACAGTTGTGTTTGTTATATGACAAAGAACAATGAAAGATTAACACCAAACGATTCAATATTATTAATGATAATAATACGAGTGATCTTGAGATATCACTAGGGTTACAACCTTGAATCTTAAGTTTTTCTAACTTGTGATATTGTTGTGTTCGTTCTAGTTCTAACAGATATGAAAGTTCTAATTATTTTAACAAATAACTTTAGACACTTATTTTTAACACATACTAATATCTAGTCTAAGATCTTCTTTTATAGTACAAGAAGATCTTTACAATATTGCTTAAAGTCTAGTCGAACTACTTGCTAACTTATCTTGAGTGTGTCAGTACATAAGATACAACATGTATCTGTGTACACAACTTGTTAACTAAGCACATGGGGTAAGATATTATCTACCGTATATTGTTGACCAAAATAAAAATAATATCTTTTCATACTTATCCACTTAGCAGCAGAATGTACATTAGCAACAGCAATGTTTAACACTAGCAGCAGAATCCTTCAGCAGCAGAATGTTAAGCCTAGCAGCATAATCATTTATCGCTAGCAGCAGAATCAAATGTTCTAGCAGCAGGAACAAACATTATCAGCAGGAACCAAATGCACTAGCAGCAGAATCACACTTAGAGTATTTCTTTGAATAGAACCTGATATTAAACTTCTTGAATATTTAATTCCCAACAGTAAACACTGGGCTTATTTTTCATTGAAGTTCATGAGCAGCACTAACTCCAGCTGAGCAGCATTGCACAAATATGAGCAGCAGTTACTCTAACAGCATCAAGAAAACTTTTAATCCCAACATTTCCTATATTTTTTGTGCAGAAAGAAGATAATGACCAGATCAAGAAATTATCCAATAAGATGACAGAAACAAAGAGAATACTTACTCAACTGATGGCACAGTTGAGTCAACAATGGGTGCAGTTAAATTTGTCATCTCAATTGCCAGTAGCCTCAGATGTAAGCCAACAAGGGTCTACAGATTCCCAATCGCAAGGAAATGTGTCTCCAACACAAGGAGTACCAACAGTATGTATTTCTACATGTTTCTTGTTATTCTTTTATTTAAATAATGCAACGTGTTTTATATATACATATAGGAACTTGCTAAAACTGTCGGACTTAAGAAAAAGCCAAAGTCACGACAAAACGGGTCTCAAGATTCCCAATCGGAACAAAATGTGTCTCCAACATAAGCACTGCCAACAGTATGTATTTCAACATGTTTCCTGTTATTCTTTTGTTTAAATAATTTCTGATATATACATGCAAAAATTCTGTTTTTTTAGCCATTTAAGTGCAAACTGTGGCACTTAAAGAAATCAAATATCGCTGCTTTGGGTACGTACATTTGTTTTTTCAACCTACATATATATAATTCTTCATATATAATTCAATGTTTGATACAAGCGTCTTTTGTTACTACAGGTTACACCACCAACTACGATGCAAAAGATTAGTGATAACAAATGTGGACCAACAGCACCATCGAAGCGCAAAAGTTATGTCTCTAGTGAAGCCCTAAAGCAAGCTAGGCCGGCAAAGAGTCAAAAGTCTTTAAATTATGGTACTTGAGAATTTGATTATGTACGACATTACAATTGTATATTCGGTTCAATTATATACATTCGAGTTTAATTCAATTTCAAATTTCTTATATATATATATATATATATATATATATATATATATTCATTCCAGCAGCACTAGCATAGTACTAGCAGTAGTAACTCTGCTTCAGCAGGACTAACTTAGTACTAGCAGTAGCAACTCTACTCCAACAGTACTAACTTAGTAATAGCAGTAGTAACCCTGTGACTAAAAGATGCACTCACATAATATGGTCACGCTTATCAACATTATTGGTCACTCTTTTTTTAATTCGATGTGTGACTAAATATTACAAAATGCCACACAAACTAAAAATTCATGAAACCATTAGATGAACAATAGTCACGCAAAATACACATTTCTTCACTTTAAACAACATATGGTCACACTTATTAACACTTTTGACCACTTTTTGCTTAATTGTATGTGACTAAATACCAAAAACAAACATGCTTTGTGTGACTAAATATTACAAAAGGCCACACAAACATAAAATTCAAGTGGCCATTGGATGAACAATAGTCACACAAAATACACATTTCTTCACTTTAAACAGCATATGGTCACACTTATTAAATCTTTTGGCCACTTTTTGCTTAATTGTATGTGACTAAATACCTAAAACAAACATGCTTTGTGTGACTAAATATTACAAAAGGCCACACAAACATAAAATTCAAGTGGCCATTGGATTATTAATAGTCACACAAAATACACATTTCTTCACTTTAAACAGCATATGGTCACACTTATTAACACTTTTGGCCACTGTTTTTTAAATTGTATGTGACTAACTCCAAAAAAACAACACACGTTGTGTGACTAAATCATCACAAACGTCACATTTATTATATATTCATGTGGCCATAGGACGGGAAATAATCACACAAAATACACATTTACTTGAATAAATCATCTCAAATGTCACATATATTCTATATTTATGTGGCCAAAGGATGAACAATAGTTACTCTCAAAAAACATTTGTGTGACTATAAAGTGTTTACGGTTACACAGAAATGATTAATCCAACAAAACTTGTGCCTAATTTGTCACACATATTCGGGTTTTGGTCACTCTTTTTCAATGAAAACGGCCACAAACTAAACAATGTGACCATATGCCACCTACGGTGGCACGACCTTTGGTGACACACACAAAAAAAAACGTGTATGACTATATGCATATCGTCAAACATTTTAGGTGTGACGAAATCGCATATCTGTACCAGTGTTAGGTTTCATAGATGTTGAAGAAAACAAAGATGGAGACTAGTTCTTGTGGTCCATTGGTTGGTACAACTAGTGGGTGATGTGATTTGAAGCTTAGGGCCTGAAACATATCTCAGAGGTGAATGTGATGGGATGATGGTGAAAGAACAAGTGTACTTTTTAGGGTAAGTAAGTGTTCTAGTCGTGATAGAATAAGTGTTTTAACATAAGTTGTTAAAATACTTGGGTGTTGATTCTTTCGGATATGACTTTTAATGACTACAATCGTAAGTCAAATTTACTTGAATATTTCAGACGAAATACTTAAGTTGTCAATCCTACTTTGTTGAGATTGGATAGCATTCAAAGATAGCAAGACTTGATAATACATCTATAACCTAAGTGTGAGTTATGACTCGATGTAAATCTTTATTATCTTAAAGGATGACATGTTAACCAAGTAAGGCAACATATGTGAATACAATATCTACAGTCATAAGTTGGACTTATGATCTATGATATCTTTAAAAACAATGAGTCCGAATTTGTTAGGAAGTTGTCAATTTACAAATCAAGCTAATGGATGAGTAAAGGACGGGAGGATGCAGTGAATGTGTGTAATGATCACAAATACTCAGTGGTCCACGGATTGCAAGGAACCAATTTCAGGGTTCCTTCATTTATAGAGAAAGGTACCTTGGAGCATTTTCATGAGATTTGAAAGTATAATTAGAGATGATTATCCTATTGGTGCAAGTGAGATGTCATGATCCTAATATGAGTGAATATTATTGAAAAGAATTCTAGTGATAAAAGTGAGTGATCTTGAGTGCGGGATTTAAACAAAAATTTAAAAATCTAGTTGTTTGTCTGGCGAAACCAAATGACAACACAGGCGGAACCATGATTTTGGTTCCGCCTGGTCCGTCAAGTTAATTTTGGCGGAACCAACATTTTGAACACATGGATCCCTACTTTTGGTTCCGTCTTATCTGCCAAGCAAAAATTCTAAACAGAGGGCATTTTTCAATCCCCGAAACCTATTCAAATCCCGTAGTTTCTCCTACAATATGTGTAATTAATTAGTTGTGATTGAATAATAACAACAA
The DNA here is from genome assembly GCA_021014915.2 of Artemisia tridentata subsp. tridentata. Lineage (NCBI taxonomy): Eukaryota > Viridiplantae > Streptophyta > Magnoliopsida > Asterales > Asteraceae > Artemisia > Artemisia tridentata. Next base: position 218,162,367 of record CP139507.1, read on the forward strand.
AACAAGTATTAACATATGTAAGCATATAGATCAATTCGATGATAATGAATATACTAATAATAGAAGTTATGCCAAATAGTGGCTTAAAATTAGAAAATTGATAACATCAAAATGTTATCGTCCTGCATGACACAGTTAGTTCACATAATCATTCAAAGGTAATTTATTATCCTATGATAAGACAAATACATTAAACATCATTGTTAGAAGCAAATGTACCAAACACCTTTTTCAAAGATACATGTTTACACATTTTAACACTTGAACTATTAAGTGAGAGTTTGTGCAAGACAATACTTTTCAAGATACTTAACTAGTTTTACTTAGTTCTCATTCCTAAGTAAATTATGCAAGATTTTCACATAACATATGCAAATAATAATATCTAAGTCTATAAGTAATACAAAAACAGTTTGCCAACTTAGTGCACAAGATCTAGCAAATGTCCTATTGTGCATAAACAGGAAATTGATAAACAAGCAAATGAAAATCATGGCAAGACACTTATGTATCACAAATAAACAAGTGCAATCACAACTTTCAATAAGCAAACAACATGTATGCAAATAACCAAAACAAGTAGTCATATAGCATAGCATAAAAAGAAATATACTTTTCGTCACTTTGCATTTAAATATGACGATGTATGCCAAGATTGATTTGTTTCCTTTATATATATAAGTATCACCAAATTCTTTAGTTTCAAAAGAAATCATATCAATGTTCAAAGGATACCAACTTACATTGCCCGACTCAAAAGTTTAAGTTATTATGTCAAAAGTTTAAGTTACAATGTTCAAAGGTTGTAGTATTTGATTTATTTTATTTAATTCAATTTAGATTTAGGCCATGAGATTATTTTTAAATGAAAGTAGACTTAATTCCCTTTAAAATGATAGGTGGCGCGACTCCTACGGACTTACGGTTAATTAGTTATAAATTTTTTAAGTTTGCAAAAACTTTGGACTAAGCAGACCAAGGATCCCTTCTCCAAAGGGCAAGGAACCCTTTAAAAGGATCCGTAGGATCCGTGGTCTGCAGTGACAAAATGTCACAGAATGTTAAAAACAAGTATTTTCGCATAGCGAGAATGTGTAGGACTTACTAGATTTGGTACTAAACATATAATACACCTATTTTAACATCATATCTACTTATGTGACTTATCTAATCATTTACGGAGGTGATTTTTCAACTAAATTTATAGTTATCCCAAACGCTCCTTTCAAGACCGTATTTTTCGTAAATTTGCTTTAAGCACATAATTTGACACTTAATTCTTTTGAGAAATCTTTTCTTTTATTTTTCAAGGACATCTTCAAGCTTGTATACAAAGTAACATTTAATAACAAAATTTCTAAGTATAATTAGCGAAACATTTTTCATATTATATTCCGCTTCAATGGTAATTTGATACATGGAACGTACTCCATTTTAAAAACCATTTATTTTGAAAATAAGAGCCACGAGGCTCTGATACCAATTGTGAAAACGTAGAGGGGGGTGAATACGTTACCGTTTTAAAATCTTAAAACTTGTTGTATCAAATATCCGATTAAGCTTGTTCTAATATGAAAGATGTCAATTATATTTTATGACTAGCATATACTAAAACAAGTTGTCACACAAGTAAAACCATCAAGTCACAACACAAGCAATCACATAATGCAAACATAAAAGTAAAGCAGAAAGTAAAAGAAAGCGTAAACCGAACACGATGATTTATAGTGGTTCGGTCACGGAGCTCCTCTCCGCCCTACTCCACTCCCCGAGTACCCAACTCGAGAGTTACTTCACTAGATCAACAAGCTCCCTTCTCGGCGGAGAAAACCTTACAATCGTCGCTTACACTTTTTCCGGTACAAAGCTAAATACCGAGTTCTAGTTCGAGGTAGAACTAACCTGACGTCGCTTATACAATATTTCCGACACTAAGCTAGATGTCGAGTTCTTTTACAAGGGTACAACCACTCCCGTTATGTTTTATGGCCCAACATAAAAACCTTGTGTTTTATGGCACAAACACATAAACCATCTAATCTAGTTTGGTGTTTAGATTGTGATGATGCAATGATGTTTACAATGATGATCCATGACATAAATGTCTATTGGATATGAATGACTAATATAAATGAACTTCCACTAATAGGAAGCCTTCAATGAATGAAGATCACAAGTTTCCTAAGCTTGTTGTGATAGATCTTCATATATGCATGCATGTGAAATCTATATGAACTTCTTGAATAAGAAGTCTTCAAACAATGAGGATGACAAGTGCCCTTGAATCTTCATATGTTGATATGCTTTGGTGGATGATGACTTCAAGATCTTCAAGCCTTTTGGTAGATCAGGAGGTATGCTATGCTTGTGGTGGATGATAACTCAAGATCTCTGAGCTTGCTTTACAGGATCATTTCGGGAGTATGCTTACAACATAATGAAGTTAGTAACATTATGATCATGATGATAAGGGTGATTAATGTGTGTTACTACATGGTTAACTAATGATCTAAGTGTATGCAAAAGGGTTGAGAGAATGTATGTTCAAGTGATGATTAAATGGGTGGACAATGGACTGGTATTTATAGCCAAAAAAGGTCAGCAGACCACGGATTCCGCAGAACCAAAAAAAGGGTTCCGCGGGTTCCTCCCTTTATAAAAAAGGGTTCCTTGGACCTAAAAAAAGGGTTTCGCGGGTTCCGCGTACCTCTGACAAGAAATCTCCAAATATCTTTCCCAAATCTAACCAAGATATTTCCAAATCTTATCTTTGAGTGAAGATCAATCCAAGATATTCATATGATCTTCAAGATATCTTAAAGATATTAATGTGATGCATGCCATGATGTCATTGTACATATTCCATATTAAGAAATAAAATGTAAATGAATATAACAAATAAATGTAAATGAATATAACAAATAAATGTATATGAATATGTAACATGTATATACTAACTAACTAATATATGTTCACCAAGTTATACTATGTTAGTTTATGTGTTACTAAAAATGTTAAACTACTTATGCTATTATAGGATTTAAGATATTATGTCTTTAACATCATTTTTATAAGTAAACACATTTGTCTTAGTTTGACACCTAAAGTGTACTTATCCTATTTTGACATGAATATAACTTAGGAAACATGATGTACAAGTAAAAGAACTTGTATATGCAAAATGTAAAATGAGGTTCTAAGTAGAATGGTTAACCTTTTAAAATACTTAAGGACTCTAAACGTATTTTAAATGTTCTAAATGGTTTGTTAAAGGGTTTGATCATAATGCCACATAACAAACATGTACGAACCTGTGTTGTATCATACGAGGACTTGAGAAGTCGAGAGGTGTTGAATGTATGTTGAGACAAAATATGATTACAAGTAACTTGTACATTTTACGTTATCTATCAAGTTACATGTTTGTCATCAATCAAAACAAATGAGACTGTATAGATTAAATATCGTAATATTTGCACTAACACTCTCGAATACGTGCAAGCTCGTGATATGGGTTGCTTTGATTCTTCTCTTCCAAGATCACAGAAGTGATTATTGTTCTTTCTTTCTTCTCAAAGGGTGTTGCAGATGTGTTGAGTCGATAGGTGTAAAAGGACATTGGATCCTTTAGTCGAGTTGTATTGGGTGTGTTGGTTTGGTCCGCCGTGCTAAGGACCCGGTATCTAGCCTTGTACCGGATAAAGTGTAGGCGACGAAGGTTTGGGTGAAAGACCCGGTATCTAGCTTTGTACCGGATAAAGTGTAAGTGACGTTGTGAAGGCTTCTCCGCCATGTGAAAGGAGTTTGTGTTGTGAAGTGATAACGAAATCTCGAGTAGGTGACTCGGGGAGTGGAGTAGGGCAAGGAAGGTGTCCTTGTAGCCGAACCACTATAAATACTTGTGTTGTGGTTGTGTCTCTCTAACTCTATCTCCTAGTTTAGTTTATATGTTTTTATTTCTATCAATATCCAACACGTCAAAACTAGATTGACATAAGTCGATCTATAAGTTTTAACAAGTGTTTTTAATCGGTAAAACTATTCAACCCCCCCCCCCCCCCCGCCTTCTAGTTTTCTACACAGGAAACTCTCAGAGTATGATTGATGAGCTCAAGAAGTCAATGACGAAAGAGTTCGAGATGACAGACATAGGACTTATGTCATATTGTCTTGGCATTGAGGTGAAGCAGACAGATGATGGAATTTTCTTAAGTCAAGAAGGATATGCCAAGGAGATATTAAGGAGGTTCAGCATGGATAAGTGCAATCCCGTTGGCACCCCCATAGAACGCAAGGAAAAGCCTTCTAAGCATGACGGAGGAGAAGTGGTAGACTCAACTCAATTCAAGAGTCTTGTTGGAAGTTTGCGCTATTTGACATGCAGAAGACCCGACATACTCTCTGCGGTTGGATTAATTAGTCGTTTCATGGAAGAGCCTACGACAAAACATTTGGAGATTGCGAAGAGGATCCTCCGTTATATCAAAGGTACCGTAGACTATGGTATGTTCTATTCAACAAGTGAAGACTTCAAGCTGGTAGGATATAGCGACAGTGACTGGGCTGGAAATAAGTACGATGGAAGAAGTACAACGGGATTCTTATTCTTCCTGGGTAACAATGCCTTTACATGGTCTTCAAAGAAGCAACCTATCGTTACCTTGTTGTGAAGCGGAGTACGTAGCTGCAACATCGTGTGTATGTCACGCAATTTTGCTTCGAAGTATGTTAAAGGAGCTACACATGGAGCAAGAAGATGCGACTGAGATCTACATGGATAACAAGTCGGCCATTGACTTAGCTAAAAATCTAGTCTACCATGATCGAAGTAAGCATATCAATACTCGTTATCACTTTATTCGAGAATGCATTGCAAGGAAGGATGTTCAAGTAATACATACGAGGTCAGAAAACCAAGTTGCAGATATCCTCACCAAGCCGATCAACGAGAAAGATTTCTCAAGACAACGAATGATGGTTGGAGTCAGTAAATCAAGTTTAAAGGGGGGTGTTGGATCGTAAACTTGATTTAGTCTGAGCCCGTGATGAAGAAGTTTCTAGAAACTCGTAGAATCCTCATGAATAATATCCACAAGAAATATCTAGATAAACTTATCTAGTATGAACTATCTAGAATTAGATATGTAGATAAGGATAATGATGTATCAAGAATAATCTAGAATTAAGTATCTAAATTAGGATGATGATGTAAGTAATTATTCATGAAAAATATCTCGGTTCCAGAACCTTCCATGGAGTAGTATAAATAGGTGTTAGGGTGATTCATTTGGATGTACCGAAGCAAAGCTTAAGCAATAAAGTAACATTGTAAAAGCTCTCTAAGTATTCCTCTCTTTATCAAGTATAAGCCTAAAAGGCCCTCGTGTTTCCAACAGAAACACAGTAGGAACCACCTTGGATCGAAATTGGAAGGGAAGAAAAAAAGAAACAAGAATGGGAAAATATTTTTGACCGGATATTGATGTCGGAGAGTTAGAGAAGACGATAAGGTGTGTAGTTTATTCAAGGATTTGCTTTTCTGAAAATAGTCATTTTTAGGTTTGGTTGAAGTACTTTTACACTCTGTTCTCGAGGGGGTTTTTTTTTTTTAAGAATGGAAGGGGATGGGAAGGGAAATCAAAAATATTGGTGTTCTTAAGTTTTTTTATAAAGAACAACAGGGGACGGAAAGAGGAAAGGGGGAAGGGAGGGAAGTTATTGGTTTTTTTTGTGTAGATTTGTTCCTCCCAATATTGGGGGAATTAGGAAAGGAAGTAGGTAATTAACATTATGGACTTGTATAAAATTACAATTATAGCCTCATTCTCCTTCGATCAAACACCAGAAACACACAATGCCACCGTCTCAAAACTCAGATAACCATTTATAATATTTGAACTACTGCGATATCCTTTTGGCATAGGATATGGTGAAGGTATTAATTTTTACACGTTGTAAAGACCACATAAACAAACATTATTTTATACGAGAACATGTATTCCAATTTGATGACTACCTATCTTATACTTTAATATACTTGTAAAGATCTGATCATTGGTCCACATATATATAGCAATTTGAATTTATATGGTCACAAATCCATTGTTAATTCAATACCGTGTCTCACTAAAAGTCTAAAACAACTCAACAAAATCAAGGTAAGTTAATTATATATATGAAAAATAAAAGCGCATGTTTGGAGTCCATCAAACTCAGTTTCTCGAGACTCATTTGTAAGATCAAAAATCGTGCGATTTGTGTGTATATCAGCATAATATGGTTGATGCCTACATTTATCATGTATCTATGACTCTATATAGATTCGAGGGTATATCGGTAATTTTTTTAGCTTCCTTTTCTTTCCTTGCTATTTAAAATACAAACTCAAGAAAACAAATTGTAATAATCACTTTTTTCATATTGTCATCCCTTACTTTGCCCTTCCCATCTCATCATTTTTCTTTCTTTAAAATTTAGACTCGATAATAGAGCATTAGTGTGTAAGACATTGATTGGTGCTTTTATGTGTGGTTAAAGTATTTTTATCTGTCAATTCTCATGTACATTGTTTGACTTTGAATGTATTTAATTATAGATACTTTAATTGACCTTTTATTTACAACATTTTAGTCTTCTTTCCTTTAATTTATTTTACTTCATCTGAAAAAAATGTTCTCGCTATCTTTTTAAAAAGATACCATTATTGAATTTGATGTGTTTTTCTTAAATTTATAAAGAATATGCATTATATTACTTAAACATGTATACATAATTACATATCGTGATTATAGCAAATATATTCTCATTTTCATTACCTGAAGAACATCCGAACACGTATAACCATATTAAATTTTATGTGTTTTAGCTATTTCTCCATACCAAAGTGGACCCAACTCAACCCGATCTGACACATTGACTTGTTGACCCGTCGATTATTTCTTCTCGGCGAAACTAAGGAACCACCTTAGATTTGGCTCTAAGTCCGCCACTGAACTTATTCACATGTAACTTAACCCAATTAGGCATATATACGCAATTGAAATTGATGCTTTGATCTAAATATAACATAGTTGCTGAGTAAAAACTTAGCAAAACTCATTATGGGTTCTTGAAGACAAAGAGTCTTCACTCAGTGCTGATATTGTTCAGCGTCTGAAGAACAAGTCAAAAATAAAGTGTTCAGTTCGGTGAGGTTTGACGATACCTCGATTAATGATGTCTGGTCTCCTTAATCCCAAGATACTGAAGAAGAAAAAAAGGTCTCTATAAAGTCAAAGGCGGGAACATTGTTCCCTAAAGAAGAGTATATCCGTTATCTAAAAGAGATATTTAATACACTCCTCACCAAACCATTAACTACTCAACACGTGTAAAGAAGATACTTTTGAAAACCCTAATTTTTTGCTATAAAAGATATGTTAATTTGCAGTAAAGTAATTGCATCTCTTGCAATTAATGTGATACACAATTCAAGAGGGCATTTATTCCACGAATTAAACTTTGGTCGTTGAACATTTAGGTGTTGTTTGGTTCTTGGATTTGGAATTCTAGAATTTCACATTTCAAGAATTTGCACTTCCCAATAATTTTTAAATATAGTATTTAGAATGATTATATGTGTTTGGTTGGCAACAATTTTAAAATGAAATTTAATTACAATTCTTTAACATAGCATAAAGACCCTTTAACATATGTGAAGAAGATGGAGAATAGGGATGATAAAATGTGGGCATTTTTGTCTCTCTATAACAAATGCAGTAGTGGGTCTAGTAGAATTGTAAATTCCTCACACAATAAAGAAATATAAAACCTTCCTATTCGTATATTTAAAGGAAAAAGATTGGGAGATATAAAAGACATGAATAATTTTGTGTTTAACTTATGTGTCATTACCTCATTGGATTGTGAAGAAGTTGATCCAATTGATACAACCAATGAATTGTTGTCATACATGTTTAAGCACAAATTTTGGCATAATTTTTAATTGTGTCAGTTATTTCTCATATTTTAATTTTATGTCCCCATATCTTATTTTGAACCAAACATGAAAATTCATGCAATTTTAATTTTAAATCCTTCCAAATTTTTTGTAATTCCCCCTACCAAACAGCACCTTAGTGAATTCAGGGTGCGTTTGGTATATGGTAATGGAAATGAATGAATTGTTTGATAGGCATAGAAAATTAGTGAAAAATGTTTAGTAGAAAAGTATGGAATGAAAAAATAAAATCACAATGATAGATTCATATACGGGGAGATATGTGACATTCTATCTCATTCCAACCTCTACCCCACATTTTGCCATTCATTTTTTGTTTAGTAGTCATAATCAACAATATTAAACTAGTAACGTGAGAATGATACCTAAAACTATGTACACAAACCAAACAGTATTTTATATGTAGAGATAATTACTTTCATTCCACTCTATTTTTCAAACCAATACCGATAGTGATTATTTGCCAACCAAAGGCACCCTCAGTGAGGGAAAAGTTTATACTAAAACCATAACTTGGGTTTGTGTTTAAATTAGAGAGGAAATCACCTAAATTGTCATTCAGCTAAGATTAGTATTCCACAAACAATCTTTATAAAATTCTTTAATTTATTTCTAATAAAAATTTAAACGTTAAATTTTTTTTGAATCTTGCTAAATCTGCTTTTACTTGTTCTTGCTATAATTGTTTTAAACCACATTAGTTATGTGTAAAACTTACAATCACTTTAAAAGTAACAACACACATTCAACTATACGACAGCAATCAACTTTATTCTTGAGATTCACGATATCATGAGTCAAATAGAAGTATATATACAACAGTATTTATATCTTCACTATCATTTATTCATATAGTTTCCCTATCTGGCTATAGCTCATACAGGAGTTTATTGACTATATTATCCACATATTTGTGTTCCTTATATGTTCATATCCTGAAAATCATAGGAAAGAAAAGAAAGACAGATTAAAGAAAGTTTATTCACGTTAAGAGTTCAAAAATCAGAAAATAAAATAAATTTATCGAGCTTAAAAACTTACTGAGTATAATCAATGTTGATTCTTCCGACGCTAGGATCAGCAATGGCTGAGAACGCCTCTTGGGAAAGATCAAATCCATTTGCTGGACATCCGGGGCAAAGATCAACAACAGTAACATCAACACTACCACCTTTGCATGATGAGGGGCCGGTACATGTGATCCTGTACCTCCTTCCACATGCCGCCTTATTGGCAAACAATCCACTGTTCACAGCGGCGATCATATTACCTTTGTCTTCAGGACCATAACATGATGATGCTACGTAAAACTCAAGTAAGAAGACATAACATATAAAGATAACTATTTTTCTAGCTACAACTTACGCTTGAATTATAACTAAAGAAAATAAACTTACGAGTGTAGACAGTGTAATAAGTAGCTTGCCCAGCAATGGCGTTGGCTACAGAGGTGAGACATGCAACCATGCCGATCAAAATTATAGCTCGAGTTAGCAAACCCATACTTGATGAAGTTTTAGTAGTTATGGAGTATTTAGAAAATATAAGGAAATCGTTGTTTAACTAATGCGATGATGAAAACGTACTAGGGCCGTCCTTATATAGGAGAAACTAATTAGAGGCTTAATTACTTGACGTGTTTGTATACAACTTTTACATTTGAAAGGTTGGATGACTCTTCTAAATCGCACATTTCATTATTTTGTTGATTACTTCTAGAGTTATTTTTTTATTTAGTCTTTTAATCTCATGAAGAATTTTGATTTTGATGTTCAATCTATTTTTTGTTTTTTTTTTTTTAACATGTTCAATCTTTCTTTTTTTTGAACGGCAACTTTTATAAAAAAACTAGCAAGAAGCTAGAAAATTACAACGAAATCAAAGAAGGGTGCTAACACCAACTGGTCCAACTAAAAGAACTCTTACATCGAGAAGAAATCCAACAAAAAGAACAAGCAACGATATCATCGAAAATGACTTCCTTCCGAGGTTTTTTAGATGCAAAAATCTCTTGATTTCTAAAATTCCAAAGAACCTACCAAGCAGTGTAGAAAACACCTTCCAACAAGTTCTTGATTTTGGATCCCAGGCGAATGTTCTTGAACCACGATAGCCAATCTATATACGAAGAGAATGACTCCCGATCCACATCCCACCATCGACAAACAAGGCGAGTAATAGCAGCGGCCACCTCGCAAGTAAAAAGGATATGCGAAATGTCTTCCTGGACAGAATTGCAAATCGAACACATAAGATTATCAACTTGAACACCACGGCGCAATAAATTCAGCTTAGAAGGAAGCCGATCCTGTGATGCCCTCCAAGCAAAGACATTAATTTTGATGGGGACTGATTTGATCCAACGTGTAGCTGAGACATCTTTAGGAAGGAAGAAATCATCTAATAAGTTGCGCACATCCTTAACACGGAACTCCCCACTCCCGTTCATGTCCCAACGCCATCGGTCTGTAGAATTTGAAAGGACCATCGATCCAAGTAATTTCAAAAGATGATCAAGCTGTTGAGCTTGATCATCTTTTGAAATTGCGCCGTGGTGTTCAAGTTGATAATCTTATGTGTCCGATTTGCAATTCTGTCCAGGAAGACATTAATTTCAAAAGATGATCAAGCTGTTGAGCTTCTGCCCCCCCCCCCCCCCCCCCCCTCTGACATTTCGACGGAAAGTATGCACGACAGAATGGACCATTTTATCGGCCACAGAACAATCTTTATGTAATTCGAGAGCATAGATACGAGGAAACATAACCCGAAGTTGATTATCACCTACCCAAATGTCACTCCAGAACCGAGTAAGCAAACCATCACCAATACGAATTTTACAATGAGAAATCAAGTCAATTCCTTGGTTCTTTAAATCATAAACCTCCCGAATAATTGTACTCCATATAGAAGAAAAACGAGCAGAATGTTGGGTAAGAGGACCATGCATGGCGTTAACGAACCAAAACCATAAAGAGTTATCACGCGAAATGAATCTCCACACCCACTTGAAGAGAAGAGCTCTATTAAGAGCATAAAAACTTGACACCCCTAACCCACCGAATTTCTTCGCAGCAAGAACTTTGGACCACTTAACCCAGAAAAAATTTTTAGCCTCGCCGTGGAAGCCATAGAAAAAATCTCTGCGTATTGACTCCATCAGATTCAAAACAGTTTTAGGAACTTTAAACAGTGACATGTTATAGATTGGGGTGGCCCCTAAAACCGATTTTAAGAGGGTAAGGCGACCTCCGATGGAAAGGGTTTTCAACTTCCATTTAGACATCCGAGAATTGAGCTTACGAACGATGTTACCCCAAAAATCAGTCTTCAACGTATTCCCTCCGATCATAACCCCTAAATATTTAAAGGGAGTCTTCATAACGGAGCATCCAAGATTTGCAGCCGCGAGATGAATGGTCTCATGAGGCACACCCACTCCTAAAAGATGGCTCTTCTTAACATTTATCCTAAGCCCAGAAGCCAAATGAAAACAATGAAGAACATTCAAGATCCTGTTGAGATTGTCTTGCGACCACTCACCAATAAACACAGCGTCGTCTGCGTAAAAAAGATGAGATATCGTAACAGAATTATCGATCTTAATACCTTTGAAAAACATGTTCAATCTATTTTGCGTAACATGTTCAATCTCTTGGTTGAAATAATTTGTGATCTTTTAAAGAGAAAGGCTTAATGGGCAACGTAGTTAAGAAGTCTAAAACAGTTTTAACTGTTTATTATGAAGCAAAACTACACACTTTATTTATTTTATTTATTTATTTTTTATTTAGAACAGCTTGTTAGTTGTTAGTGGTTCAGGTAGCAGTGACATTCAATTGGGTAGTATGCTGATCCTGAACTCCGCCTGTAATTTCTCCTATTCCGCCCGAGCAAAACTACACACTAATTAAGCAATAACACGAGGACGAATTTGTGATATACACAACAGAATAATTTTCAATGTATTCTAGATTATCTGAGATTTTCCACATTAATTTTCAAAGTCTAGGTACCAAAATCGTTACCAATTTGGTCACAATTTCAACACAACTCATTTTGTCACATATCGAATTTTATTTTTGACTAAAAGCGACTGAAATAACATATTGTGTGTTTCATATTGACTAAAAGGGACTTCTGGTCACATATCGAATTTTATTTTTCTGCTTGTATTATATATTTGTATAATATTGAATTCCCAGAGGTTATAACAATTAACAAACATGAACTACAAGCTCGATAAGCTAGATGTTCCGAGTGATAACTGGATTACGTAAAAAGATAGAGTATTATTTCATGCTAAACGATATCTAGGCGTTTATGTATGTCGGTCTTGTAAACATATCATTCATGGTACATGTAAAATGGACCAATTTTTTTCACTCTCTTAGATAAATGATACAATGGAATTATGAGTGTTAGAAGAAGAATAAGTAATGAAGCATATTATTCATACTTTTTTTCTTTTTTGAACGACACCCTATACCACCTATCTCACAAATACCTTTAATGAACCTTGAATTCACAACCTCTAGGTTGGTGGGCAACTCATATACCACTAGACCAAAGGCCTTGGGTATGTTATTCATACTTGTTTTAACTTTGAATATCTACATTGGCTAGATTTGGTTTGACTTTGTATTCCAATATCGAACCGTTTAGTTTAGTCAATTAGTTCCGTCGTCATTTTCAAAAATAGTAAGCTAGTTCTGTTGCAAATTCTATTCGGTTTTATTCGGTCCGGTTCTGTTTCGGTTTTCGGTTCTTGTGGGTATTACCCGATTTGTGAGCACCCCCAGGACACATACATACTAGTGTTGTTGGACAATGGAAGCAATTATAGTCTTCGTCACGTCAGCTTGTACCGTATAACACTCTTATAACATAAATATCATCCCAATAACATTCTTATAACACACACAAAAAAAAATACCCACTCACTCAAAATAAATAAATAAATAAACAAATAAAGGCTTAACAAATGGGAAGCAAGTGGCATTGGCACCTATAACACAAAAGGGCGATGCAGTATAATAATTATAGGGGTGTCATAGGTGTCATTTTGTCACCTATAACATGTTATAAGACACTCTACCGTGCTCTCTTATTCACAGCAGCATGACCCTGTTTGTTTAGTTTTTGTATTAAGTCCTATAAATTAAAGTGGTTGTCTAGATATATGTTGTTTGTTTGTAGATGAATAAATGGTTATTTGTGCTAAATAAAGTGTCTGAATTAGAGAAAATTACCTTTATACCCTTTTATATGAAATAAGTGTTGAATAAAAAGTGAGAGGGTAAATATGTAATAAAAGTGATTGACATGACTTTTTCTAGAGGTCGTCTATATATTTTAAACATCAAACAAACACTCAATTAATAACATAATAAATTTACCTATTTAGGAATTATAAAACTCTTTAAATCATTATCAAACACTGATTAATAGATATGTAGGATTCAAAAGTGGCCCAAGACACTTGTCCAAACAATAGCACATACACTCTCATAAGTCTCTTAACCATAACCAGCACAAACACAAATATGGTTAAAAGCTAGAAAGTTGCAGAGGATAGGATCTAAAACACAAATGTATAACGATTTGCAGACGTATTACTTGAATACTCGAACATTACTATATATACTAATGCAGCGTCAAATGACGCAAGCTTACGTCATGTGGGCTACTCGCAATATTTTGGGCCTGCTACTTACCGCCCGATCCAGTAAGAATGAAGTCTGACCACTTTAGTCCATACATGTACGCCACGTACTATCAATATCAAATCTACAAATACCAAATCCTATATAATCAATTATGCTCATGCAAAAACAATAGTAACAAATTCGAACAGTTATATATAATCAATTAAAAAAATATATATTTACAAATCACACCCTCAACTTCTTACTATTTACGACTTTTTTATATAACAAACTTTATTTACCAAATATCTAACAGATATCTCGCGATTTCTTGAACAAAAAAAATACCGGCAACAAGGTCTCTCGATAACATACAAAAAGAGCCCAATATTGATATGCTTTTGACATACGTACGATTTTATAAAAAATGTTTAAATTTAATATATATATATATATATATATATAGTTTTTAAATAAAAGAATTTTCAAAATAAACCCTTAATCTATCAAATGTATTTAAAATTTGTGTAAGGTCTCTCGATAACATACAAAAAGAGCCCAATATTGATATGCTTTGACATACGTACGATTTTAAAAAATGTTTAAATTTAATATATATATATATATATATGTATAGTTTTTAAATAAAAGAATTTTCAAAATAAACCCTTAATCTATCAAATGTATTTAAAATTTGTGTTAGTTTTACATACACAAAAACGTTTAAACAAAAAAGATAACGTTTTTTTCACTCGGCCTCGGAAAAAAAACACTTAAAAATCATTTACAAAATCACGCACACATTAGAACAAATATTCGCCGCCCCGCCGCAACGCGGCGCCTCGAGGCCTTCCTCGTTTTACTAAATTGGCAAAGCAAGAAAAAGAACAAAGTTTTCATCTGTAAAAGCATATTAATGATATGTCAATTTAATTATGGAAGATAAAAGATAGATATAGAATATGAAAACATCCTAAATAAGTAATTGCAAGATTCACTCATGCTTTCAAGTTTCATGTTTCAAGCAGCCATTTTTTATTTTATTTTTTTCCCCTGCCAGAATCTGTCTTTTATCATTACTAATTGATTCAGCGCATCGTATCTACTAATCAATAAATAGTTACGCGTCCATGCGAAACCACAAAATATTATAACATTAATACATATAACTGCTTATTCTTAAGCAGAGATTATTTCACAAACATAACTAAAAGTACACTTTAAATTCTCATATACTTTTATCCAAATGGATTACAAACAATCATTTGTCAATTAACTGAAGATTATCTGTGCTTAACTGGGCTAACCTGCACATGAAATATCTTTGTATATATATTAAGCCCATTATCTATAAATTGGGCTCATTACAACCATGGGGGAACTTAAAAGGTCTATATATGGAATTAACCCTTAGTTTATATCTTGGCAAAATACACAGAACATTTGACCTCAACTTCAAAGTTAAATTTCTACAACTTCTTTATCTCATTTTTCAGTGTTCTATAAACATATAACATATGGTTTATAATTTAAACGTATAGTATAATTATTCATTTTAAAAGAGATATTTTTCTTACAAATTCAGGAAGGGGCCCGTACAACATAAGAAGAAATGGGGCAAGAAGCAAGTGCTCGTGACTGCAATTAATGTTGTTTAAATCATTCATCCCTAGTAGTGTATTTTTGCCCAAACTATGTTTCCTTATTTCCTGAATTCCTGCATATGTACATTAATTAAATTTGATTTTATATACTTAGCACTTGGCAGGTGTATGACCACATGCCCCTCACCCAAATCTGCCCATCATAATAGAATCTAAATTATATAATTCATATTAAAATTTTGTTTTATGTAAGTATATATAAGTTAGATGAAAGCTCAATGATCATTTTGTTTTTATAGTAGTGCTATTTTTTTATATATATAACTTTACCTTTTGAAGCCCTCTTAATAGACATTTGGTCTTAATTTCTTATACAAGCAAGAGACTCATGTTTAACGAAAATTATTAGCTCATAACTGAAATTCGATGGCACAAATCGTGGTCACGTAGCGAACTCTTTGAAAAGAATCAGGCGTGTAACGATTAACAACACTCATGTCAAAACTTTATTTTTCTCATCGAGTAGGAGTCCTTATCAAGTATGTCACAGATTCAAGGCTTAAACCTACTTAAACACAAGTGACAATAACAACTTAGAAATGCCCACCTATTCAAATGAAGCTAACTACTTTTTGAAAAACAAAACCATCTTTACCAAACTAACACTGTAGTCACATGAAGATAACAATACCATCTACTAGGCAAGAGGGTTTAGCAAAATGTGCCCTCCTTCCGGTTAGCTTTTGATGAACAAAGGTAGCTCGCATACTCCTGTTTTTTCATCGATACAAACAACCCACCGCTATCGATCTTTAAAAAGAAAAAAACATGATCTGGTACCGTGAAACTCTCTAGATTTGCCAAAGTTGGTAGACATGTCGGATGTGAAATCTCATTGAATTCGAATCCTTGTGTAAATTAGCTACATTTTGAGATGTACACGTTTTCTTGTTTTCCTTATGCATCTTTTTTACATACTATTATTGTCATAAAAAAATCCATTTTATGTAGTACGATTTTACAAGATATAGTAAAACTCCTAGCAACAATAAAGCATGTTCAACGATTCATGTTTGTCAAAAGCTTTTAGAGCTAAGCAAGTAAGAATAAAAACAAAATAACAGACGAAAAGCAAGTACTCATGAAATTGCATACACTTTGTATTATAGTTACTTTAATTGGATCAATCTGAATATCTTTGTACTCATAAGAATCTTTACGAAGTACCTTTCAATCATCTAACAGAAAGATAACATATTTGGGGACAAAAAATCTCAAACATTTGTGGACACATTTGAATGAACAACCTTATTTTTCTGCCTGCCCATAAGCCAAAGCAGGCTCCTCTTTGCAAAAGATTGTGATCTTGCTGGTGCTACTTGTGGATCAGAATTGTCACAACTCTGTATTTCTTGATCATCACAACCCGTCTCCGAAGGCTTTGAGTTTCCCATGACATTTTGGCCAAGCAAAAACTGTAATGAGAAAGGTCCGGCAGACGCTGTTTCAACTGCAGCCGCAGAATTAGCCTTTTCTTTTTTCCCTCTAAGCCAAATCTTGGACACTGAAAAGCTCTCCCTCCTGATAGAGGCTCCACCACTAACGCTACTAAACGCTTCAATACCTTTGAAATCTCGTCTTGAATCGCCACAACATTCCGACCTTGCTGGCCTATGACCAGGGGTAATTGGAAGATTTGACTTCTTAAAAGATTGTTTCTTGACTTGTGTCCTAATTGGTACTTGTAATGACGAATTATCATCCATCACATACTCGAATGAACCCATCGAAAAACACCTCCTACCATCAATTCTACTCTTCTCATCACCATTTTCACAATTAACACCATCACCACCATCCACATTCTTAAACTTCCCAAGCTTAACCATAACCACTTTCTCCTTATTCTCATCTTCCTTAACCTCATTTTGAGCCGAATTCGACATTTCCAATTCAGACTCATCTACACTAAAATGAGAACCAACCCTTTGAATAATGGGCTCATTCACAATATCCCTACCACTCTCACCTCTACTAGATTCAAGCACAAGCACAATAGGTGAATAACAACTACTATTTGGTACATAATCTTCAAGCAAATTACTTCTACAAAGAGGACAAGTACTATGAGACAAAAGCCATGTATCAATACAATCCATATGAAAAGCATGACTACATTTAGGCAACAACCTTAAGTTATCATCACTTTCAAATTCACACAAACAAACAGCACAATCAAAAGGACACTTGACACCAATAATAGACTTATAATCAAAAACAGGAAGTGTGTCAATAAAAGACTGATCAACACCAGAATCATGAAGAGTAAACAACTGTTGTAATTGACCTTGAAGTGCACTCACATTATCAAACTCATCAGGATCCCTACTTGATGGTTTCACAAGAAACCTTACAAGAAGATGAAGCAAACCAGAAATGAAAAAAATAATAGCCAAGATTATAATAATCAACAAAACACTTGGACTCACATTGTTGTATAAACTTGAACCACTACTTGCACTAGTGGTGTAGGGTGGTGGAGGTGGTAAAGGTGGTGGTTGACTGTAATAATAAGGCCTATCATATGGTGCAAGAAGTGTTTTTCTGTCCATTTTTCTTTTTTTTTTTATAAAGATTGAAATCTTATGATGAAATCATATGAAATGAAGATAACCCATGTTTTAAAATGATGTGAAGAGAAGAACCCATGAAGGGATTTTGAACATGGGGACTCTGCAAGTCAAAGTGTTGAAGAGAGAGATGAAAATGACAGTTGTATGAAATCAATTTTTTTCATCAATGAACGGAAGGTTTATGACAAAAATAATACTCCTAATAAGATGAGCTAGCATTGAACTATAAAATTATTTTGGTCAATCTCATGAAATTAGTATTGTAATAAATTGTGTAGTATTTATTATGATTCAGAACAATATTCAAGTAGAGTTTTTTGTTAGATAATTGTAATTCTAAAAGATATATACACAAAGGTAGTACTTCTTAAAATAAATACAATATAATGTATCTTTCCATTTCTTTTCTTTTACATACCTGTATACACTTAGAGAGGAGGGAGTGGAGCTCGGGTTGGCATGCGGGTTGGGCGGGTTGAATGGGAACACCGCCGCCGCCTAGGCGGGTTGGCCAAACGGGTTGGAGTTGCGAGTAAATAACTCGCTGCGAGCTGCAAAGAAAGAAACGGTCTTATGACCGTTGAGGGGGTGAAAATGAAATATAAAAAGGAACGTTGGAGGAGCGTAGCAAAGAAAAAGAAAAAAAAAAACATTTGGTCCCTTTTTTTTGTATAAATAGAGGAACAAACTACACAATTTTAATCACAACACACATATCTCATTTTCACAACCTTGTTATCAAAAAATGTCATCATCATCTTCTTCTTCCTTTTCGTCCGAGTTATCGATGCCACCCATCTTACCGGACTTATCCACGGGTAGTACGATACTTTTTTTGTGCTCCGTGGTTGAGTCGCTCGAAGAAGACACGGCAAGCACGAAAGAAACTCGAACCAATATCGAGCGGTTTCGGGAAGAAGCTCAAAAAACTCTAATGCGTGACTATTTCGTTGACGAACCGAAGTTTGGCCCGTCTTTGTTTCGTGAGAGGTTTCGGATGTCCAAAAGGTTGTTTTTACAAATTGTTGGTGATATTGAGCAGAGATTCGAGTATTTTCAAGAGGGTGAAGATGGTAGGGGGAAAAAGAACTTTACGGCTCTACAAAAATGCACATCCGCAATTAAACAACTCGGATCGGGCAACCCTCCGGATAACTTTGACGACTACTTATGCATGGCCGCGAGAACGTCACGCGAATGTCTTGATCATTTTTGCACCGCGGTCATCGAGATATATGGGCGCGAGTTCTTACGTAGGTGATGCGCGTGATGTGTCGTTGCGGTTTAGCAGTATTAATGCCTACTCAAGTTTTAAATTTATATTTAGCCGACTTATCAACAACACACACACTTAACGAGCAGTGTACCCGGTCAGTATGAATATAATGGTAAGCAGAGTGTCGATCACTAAGAGTGGAACGTATTATCTAGTTATTCTAATCAGTATTTTAATATCCTTAGTTAGTTATACAACCTAATCTAACGCAAGGGGGTTCAGCCTGAGAGACTGGCACAATTTGGTTATAATTAAATAGAAAACTAAACTAATGAGCATGAATCAGCGATTAGCACACACGTACACAGATAGATACTCGAGACAATAAGAAGACCTGTCCTGATAATTAAATAGCTTGTCACTTGTTTTATTGCTAGTTTTATATGAAGTGTATATAATTAAACCTTTCTCGTTGGCTCTAATCTTATCGGCAAGTAAACCCTTAATGATTACTTATGTCTATCCTACTTTTCTAGAGACGCTAGAATAAATAGGCGAGGAAGAGGCATGGCGACCCAAGCAAAACTCAGCTAGACACAGAGGTTATCAATGCACTAATAAAAGTCACCAAAGACATCAACATATAAACTTTAATTAATGGGAAAGCAATATTAAAGGGAGTGCATGATCTTCCGTAGTCACATGACACAAGCCCATCAATCCTGATGAATTAAAGCGTACTAAAACAATAAAACAAAACTACTTAATGAATTGAATACATGCAGGACCTTCTTACAGCTCTTGTATCTTTGTTTGAGGTGTGTCTTGTGCTGCTTGGTCGTCTGGATTCGGCTCTAGGGTTATATCAAAAGTCTCTTAAATTCGTCTGACCTTGGGGTATTTATAGTTTCTGTCTGAGGGATCGATGCGGCGCATTGAGTTGATAGATGCGGAGCATTGACTTAACTTCGCGTGGGGTCCAAGATTAATATATTCTGGAATATTCGTACACCGTCTTCAGATGCGGCGTAACTTGATCTTTGTATGCGGCGCATGTACTTTAGCTGTCTTGGATTGTAACTGGTGAAATCTTGATAGTGATACGCCGTATGTTAGAAGTATATTGCGGCGTATCTGGAGTAAAACGAGCTTGATCTTCTTCTTTGACCAAAGTTTCATATGCGGCGCATGACAGAATTGCATGCGGCGCATTCTTCAAAGTCAGGCAATGGTCTTCGAATTCATCTAAGTATGATATTGCGTCGTATCTGTTGAGTGAGATACGGCACATCTTCTGGATTTCAGTAGACTTTTGACATCTCGCTTGTTTTGCTCCATAATCAGTCCAAAATCGCCAAGTTTCACATAATGCTTGTTTTTACCTGAGAATTACTAAAGTAAACATTAATGCATCGATTCTCATATATAATATAATAAAACAAGTCAAATAAATAGGATAAATGATGATAATAAAATGTACTTATTTGAGTTCATCAGTAGGCCTACTAGTCATGACGTTGCACACTTGTACGAGGCGCATCAACGAAGACACAAGATTCCGGGAATGCTAGGTAGCCTTGATTGTACACATTTTGTTTGGAGAAATTGTCCTAAAGATTTGAAAGGCCAATACAAGAGTGGGAGGTATCCATACCCGACAATTATGCTTGAAGCCGTTGCTTCACAAGATTTGTGGATTTGGCACGCTTTTTTTGGTCCTCCCGGGTCGCTTAACGATGTCAATGTTTTGTATCAATCGACTTTGTATCTTAGGGAGCGAAATGGAACGGCTCCTAACTCATCATTAGTTGTAAACGGGCGTAACTACAAACGGGGATATTATCTTACCGACGGAATCTATCCTAGGTACTCAACTCATGTCAAAGCATTTCCGTATCCGACTGAAGCGAAGGAAAAGAAATTCAAGAAAGTTCAAGAGTCGGCAAGAAAAGATGTCGAACGATGTTTTGGTGTTCTTAAGGGAAAATGGGGTATTTTGAAACGCAAGATCCGTCAAACGACCATCGAAAAGATCACTAACATCGTTTACGCGTGTTGTATATTGCACAACATGATTATAAAAGATGACAGGAGGGCAATATCACCGACTCATATAATGGATCCGCCGGTGCAACCCGTTTATGACGACAACGCACTACCGGAGTTACTAGATGAACAAATCCATCATCGTCTTCAATTTGATCTTACGGAGCATGTAGCGTCTCAAGATTTAGCATACCTCGATGACCCGGAGGCTCAACCAATGCCGGTTGAAGATTTAGTTATGTAGTTTCTTTTTATTTTATGAATTGTACTTTTAATTTCAGTTATTAATAAAATGTTTGTTTTTTTATATAATTGTTTAGTATTGGAAGGGTTAATGTTGCAAATTTATAAATTTGAATGACAAATTATGAATATTTAAAAAAAGATTTGGGAGGGTTGAGAGTGATGGGCGCCAGTAAAAAAGGTTGGATTGAGGGTTGGAGGGTTGAAATGAGGTGGAGGAATTTGATTGGTTAATTTTGGGAGGGTTGGAGGGTTGGAGAGTGATGACTCCCTCCACCCTTATATAAATATATATATTCAACATCGGGAAACAAAAATTTATTCATTCCTTGTGTTTTTGCATGTAAACAAATTTCGAATCTTTCCTCCAGTTGTTAAAGGATTATTGTCACAACTTTGCTATTCGATGATTATTCAATTCTAGGAAGATGATATCCTAAGCTTGGTGTTATTTATGAGGTTTTAAGTAGAAGATGAAAATCATTTTATTTCAGTTTAGAGACCATCACAGCTAGCATACGAACTAAAAAACTTGAACGAGCACTATATATTAACAGCCTAACGAGTAGTGAATTGAGAGGCTGCAAAGGTCGATTTGGGCATAACATCCTGGTCAATCTAGTAACTTCGGTTTCACCTATTCTCGAATCATATCGGGTGAACTATTTTACGAATCAAATTGGCAAATGTTAGTTTAATTTGGGCGGTATGACACTTTGAGCACAATTTTCTTGCTAAACTTACAAAATGAATCATGTTTGAAACAATATTCGTATATTTTAACAAGCGGGATCTCATGAATACACACTCAGACTTATTTAGTTTGATACTTTGATCGGTAAAAGAAAAGAAACAGTGATTACGTTGGCTTTAGTATGTGCAAGCAAGGAAAGAGAAAAAAAGTTTTATATTGTAAATAAATTTAGAAGTACAACATTGATGTATTTATCTTTCTAAATCACTATTGTGTAATAAAAAACTCTATTCAAGTATGTATATACTGTATCAAAGATTCAAGCTGATAATTATGTGTTTTGTATTGTCATTTTGGTATATTTTGTTTTGTAATGGCTAGCGCGAAATTATACTATAAGACTATAGTTGTGTTACTGTTTATTCAAGATACCGATGATATCAATGTGTGGTCGGTGTGTTTATTTTATAAGGCCACAGGGAGTGGCTTGCGGGCTTTCAAATGCGGGCTTGCGGGTTCGAATGCCGGTTTCGCGGGTTGGCTAAT
The DNA here is from genome assembly GCA_021014915.2 of Artemisia tridentata subsp. tridentata. Taxonomy (NCBI): domain Eukaryota; kingdom Viridiplantae; phylum Streptophyta; class Magnoliopsida; order Asterales; family Asteraceae; genus Artemisia; species Artemisia tridentata. Next base: position 218,184,996 of record CP139507.1, read on the forward strand.
CGGGTATGATTTGCGAGCTTTTAACTCGCAGCGGTTTAGGGGAGAAACGAAAAAAGAAGTGATTTGATTGGGTAATATTTAAAAAGGGTGTTGGGAGGGTTGAGAATGATGGGCGCCACTAAAAAAGGTTGAATGGAGGGTTGAAGGGTTGAAATGAGGTGGAGGAATTTGATTGGGTAATTTTGGGAGGGTTTGAGGGTTGAAGAGTATGACTCCCTCCACCCTAATAGCGCGAAATTGTACCATAAAACTATAGTTGTGTAACCGTTTATTCAAAATACCGTTGATATCAATGTGCGGTCAGTTTATTTTGTAATAGTTGGAGCGAAACTATGCATGACTATAGATGTATACCGTGTATTCAAAAACCGTCGAAATCAATGTGCGATTGGTTATCATTATAAGTATATGATATAATTTGATATCTTTCATTTATGTAATATTACAATTCACATATTTGGAGAATGCTAAATTTTATTAGCCGAATGAATTAGATAATAGGCTCAAGTATATTTGTTTTGGGATTAGCCCAATGAGCAAACTTACTTATGAAGTCATGATATACATTATATATTTGGCATATTACTAAACACTAATGATATATCATTAAGAAGTTTACATTATCTCAAAGCCTTAAAAGATCATCCCTCAAAAACCCTAATCACGCATTCGATCCCCCCTCCCCTCAAACTGCAGTTTTACTTTTCTTTTTTTCTTGCTATTTTACAAATTTAATACAAGAAATTACAAAATTGAAACTAGATGTTCATATATTCTTAGAGCTTTGGTATGGCAACGTACCAACGCGCGTTGGGATGAGCTGGCAACGGGGTTGGTCACGTTACCACACTGGACCAGCCCGTTGCCAACGGCGTTGGGTTGAATGTTGAAACTAGATGTTCATATATTCTTAGAGCTTTGGTATGGCAACGTACCAACGCGCATTGGGATGAGCTGGCAATGGGGTTGGTCATGTTACCACACTGGACCAGCCCGTTGCCAACGGCGTTGGGTTGAATGTTAATACACCAACGTACGTTGGTTGTGAGTATAAATAAATAAATAAAATCAAATTTTTTAAAACCAAACGGCTATAAATAGCTAGTTTTTTTTTTTTTTTTTTTTTTTTTTTTTTAACTAAAACTAAACATTTTTAACCCTCTATTTAAACCCATTTAACCACTCATTTTTTACACACAATCACAAACACTTTACCTCTATTCTATACCATTTACATTTTCACACAAAAAAATCAAAAAATGTCTCAATGGAACGATCCGTTTTTGCAAAATTTAATGAATATGTCCCGTGCGGGTTCGTCGTCTTCGTCAAATCCTCCAACACCTTCATTCGGACAATCAATATCATCCTATCAATTCCCAGCTTACGGTAGCCAATACGGGTTGCTGAACTACACACCCGAACAATTCATGCAACAACAACTTTATCAACAACTACATCGAGACCATATTCTAAACTAACAATTCCAATATTTACAACAAAATCCCCCATCACCACTACCCATGACCGAGACATCACCACCACCATCTCAACCCGAAAAGTTCAAAAGAAGTGGAAAAAGAATGGCAAAACTGAAACAAAAAACCCGAAAAGAACCCGAAGTTGTATACGTACCCGAAACCGTAACTTGCGCCCCTCGTTGGATATCGTCAGAAGAAACGTTATTAGCCACGTGTTACGTTGGTGTAACACCCCCTAATTTGGTTTTGTGGCAGCGGAAAGTAATTAGGGGTTACACTGAGGATCGAAGTCAAAAATTTCAGAAAACGGCATGAAAAGGCGTTTTGAAAGTTATATGTCATTCAAAATAATAGTTTTGGTACAAAGGTTTAAATATCTGATTTGAAAATCCCACAAAAGTATAGTAATTTGGAAAGAATGACATATTTGATTTTCACACCATTTAAGTTATCAGAGTATTTAATGCCCGCTCCGTGTCTTGTCCTGCTCCGTTGCTTTACCTGCGATAAACATGCTTAAAACGTCAACACAATGGTTGGTGAGTTCGTGGAGTTTGATAGAAAATAGCTTTCTTTCAATGAACTCAAGAATTTGTACAGTGATAGTTGAAATAAATACTAGTACTTCTTGAAGTATCTAGCAAGTTTGCAATTGAGTAAAAATCCACGAGTAAATCATTTATGAACTCAGATGAGCATAGGTTTCAAGTTTAAATGAAAATAAGTTATGTTGTTATATGCTTGAAATGAAATAATGGTTCAACTTTTAAAAGTAACGATATGCCAAGCATGGAGTTGTCTTTATCATAAGACACGACTAATCAATAGGATAGCAGTTAAGTTTCAAGTACATGATACATAATCCAAACACGTAGTGAAAACCATAATATAAAGTCTGAAGTCTATCAGTATGGAGTGGTCGTTACTAAATACAGCTGTATCTGAATATATATAGGAAGACATATATATTCATAAGGTTATATTGCTCTAAGCCTCATGACATGCAAAACGTTAACAAAAGTACCGTAAAACGGCGAAAGTCACATCAGGGTTACTGATGGTTTTGCCCTAAGTAATAGGTGATTGCCTCATCCTATTATGTGTCAAATATAGTGTATCGCGACTAAATACGACATAGCCATCCGGCATTCCATCCAGTATTTAGTGGGATAGGTCGTCAGCCTTTACAGGTTTCGAAGCTGTCCACTATATTCGCGCTCACCACAGTGATTAATGGCTCATGATCGAGGGACTTTATGACAATATAGTTAAACTTAGGCAATATAGGGTTCAGGGTTTCATAGAATATGCGTACTTTAGTTTTGGCAATTATTTATTGTTGAAGTGTAGAAATATCATAGTAAAGTTCAACAGTACATTCAGTTGTTATATGAATGCATAAAATGAGTCTCAGTATCTTGTTACAACAAGTAGTTCGAAAATGTTATTTTTCAATTATAGCATTTAAGCTAAGCAAGCAGTTTTGCAAATATAACTAGCATATATCCCTTCCAAAGGATGATTCAAAACATGTAAAGCATAGTTGATGATTTTGAGTAAATCATGAGAGTTTTCAAAGTATAAAAATACTTAAAACAGTTGAAGCAGGTATCTCCCCCAAAAGAGTTATTAAAAACAAGTATTAAAAGTAGGGGCCACGACTCACCTGGAGTGTATCTGACAAGATGGAATTATAAGATCAAGTAAGACTTATGGAAACGATCACGGAAACGTCTTCAATACGAGACCTGAATATGAGGAATATCTAAGTATTCGACTTGTAACTAACGATGAGTGTGAAATGAGAAATCGTACAACAATTTGATGATGTGAGTGTGATATGCTTAAAATGACTCAAGTTAAGAAAAATATAATATCATACATTATATTATCTTGATTCTTATGTCACTTGACTCGAGGTATTATCTTCTCAAAATATGATGAAATGATATGCGAGTGAAATCGTTTAATAATTAACGAACATTAAGTATACATAACTAAAATGTATAAAATGCATATGAAATGATGGAATGATGAAAAATGGAAAATGAAGTAAGAATGTCAAGTGAAAATAGTTGGTCCTTGTCCTTTCAAAGATTTACACTTTTTACCCTAACTGAGTTTGCGTCACATCGTTAGTCCTTCGTTAGTCCAAAGTTCAATATTAGTCCAAAAATAATCCAAATGTCCATATAAGGCTTGAAGTTCAATGATATGTCATTCTAAGTCCTTTATAATCTGTTTTCACAGCTTCAGTCCACAAGTTTCACCGTTTGGCATTTTCAGTCCTTATAGTCAAAGTGCGTTACATTTTTAGTCCTTTTTGCATAATAATAACAGGAAAAATATTCTGAAAATTTCTATAACTCTATTAAGTTCATTTTAACTTATTTCAATTGCTTATTCCAGTAAAGAGCTTATTTTAGCATTAATGGGCCGGTTAACGAGTCAACTTAAGGCCCGTTAAGAATTTTAGAGGCGAGGGCATGTAAACTATTTTGGGCTTGGAATTGGGCTATTTTTATGAGTCTGAAAATGTATCACATGGGCCTATTGGACTGGTTAATCACAAAAGCTTAGTGGGCTTTAAGTTAGCCCGAACCGGAAACTAGTTATATTTTCTGAAAATGAAGTTTAGAAATCTTAACGATGGCAGTTTGGATTGTAGATTTTTAAGAGTTCATATGAGCTTGTTATGAAAAGGTGTAAGTGCGAAATTGGTAGTTTGTAATATCAAAATTTAGGTGGTGCAAAAATATCGAGGTGTTGTTTGCACAAATTCGGAAATACAAGACCATTTTGTAGTCGAGTTGAGACACGTTTACTAAAAAGACTTGGCCAAATTTTCTGAGTTACAAGTTATTAGTTGAGTGACGTTTACTTTGGGTGTTTTAAAGGTGGTTAGTCGAGCTTACTTTGACAAAGTATAATGTAGAGATAATTAACTTGTAGCAAGGCCGATTAGATGGTGTAAAAGTATTTCCATGTCGTTACGTGAAGTTGGGTTTTACGAGGTCATTTATATAGCGACATGGAACAGTTTTTATGTATAAAAGACTTAGAAAATTTAGTGTTTCATGAATTTTTTTGTACGTGTGATATGAGTTGAAATATGCAATGTAACTATAATATGCACGTGATGTGAGTGTTCCTTATGACTCTTAAGCCTCCCACGAGGGATGCTAGTCATGATTCGTGTTCCATGTGCAAATGTTGTACGTAAATAAATAATAAGAAATATGCACGTTCGAGCACTACTAACAAGTGATGCATGACTTTTTAACGTGCACTATAGCGTGTTTCTCATGACTCCTTCCGCAAGGGAGGTAAGTCATGAGTTGGGTTTTATAACTAAATGTTGCATGTAAACACAAAATATATACGTTCGAGTGTAAATAAAGAATGATGCATGGATGATTTATATGCGTGTGATATGGGAACAAAGAAGTTATTAGACACTTACTTCACCTCTTGAAGGTGGTAGAGAGTCAGTAGGATCGAATGGAGCACAAGGATAATAACCCACTTTGCTAGACTCGAATATACGTATACGTGTAGGATCTCTCCTTTCTTTTACTCGACTGCTACCAACTAGTGACTGAAGACTCCTGGTCTTCTATGGTGTTTGAGTGAGATAGAGTGGAAAGGAGTGTAGTGGGTATTGGGTAGAAGGAGACGAGTTGAGGTATAATATAGGAGAAGTATTCACACGTTTTTTTTTACTTCAACTCAATCATGGAGTGTCACTGTGGATGAGCAGCACTCTAGAGCATGCTTCTGACTTTGCAATCATTGGAAGTTATGGGAGGGTTAATAGAACCTTGTCCCTTGTTGTTGGAATTTAGATATATTCGGTTGTGTTGATATTTCGGTTGAGTGTGACAGTAACCAACCGAGTGAATGAGTGAGCGTTTAGCTAAATAAGAATTTACTGACAACATAAAGACTTTAAGGGCATGCCAAGTTGGAATAAGCAAAGTGGAAATTGTATTGTACACATATATGTCGACTAGCAACTTATAAGTCGACTAGAATTTTATTACATGTACAAATTGATTTAATGTGTAAGACTTGATATGTTTGATGATAAATGTCCTTAATAACTCCCAATTGATCAAACATAATTAATAGAATGCGGTTAAAACACACCCGGATAAAAACGGATGAGTTTGCAAATATATGTGGTTCGATTTGATGAAAATGGGACAAACACTTTGGCTCATTTAAACATATCAAACGTTCATATCTCGAGTTAATATTTGGCGTCCTATTTGTTGGCTAGGAGGGTAAATAAGAGGTATAATAATATATACTAGTCGTGTTCAAGAATCGAAGAATACAAAGGCGTTTTGGTGGCTGTGGCTGGTCGAATTTTGCATAAACTAACCAAGTTAGAAATTGAATTGGAAGGGGCTTGGATCAGTGGGCTGGTTCGTGTAAGTATGGGTGGTGATGGGCTGAACGGATGGTGTGGCCCATTCGGTTTTGCAAGGAATTAATGAAGACTTTTAGTAGTAGTTAGTGTTAATTAAGTGTAGTAATTAAGGGTAATCAGGAAAATGTATATATTTTTGGGTAGGGATTTTTCATTACCAGCAATCATTATTTGTGAAGTTTCGAATTTAGTGAGAATGAAATTCCCGTGATTTATTTGTGTTCCGAGTAAAGGTTGCTATTTAATATATATCACGAAACATAACGTGGCAACGATAGCAATAAGAGAAAGTTTAAATTTCCTCGTAAAAATGGGATTTATCGGACAGTAAGTTGAGATTATCTTTAATCAGTGAGATTTATTACGATGGATTTTTGCGGGATCTCATAGTATCCACCCCTAATTTTGAACTTCGTCCCGAAGTTCAGTCCGTGATAGGTGTTGAAAATGTAGTGTCCTGAGATGAGAGTTTATGGAGAATGTTGTCGAGAGATTTTTATTTGAATATCGAGGAAACGGGGGCCAATTTGATTTATTCGTACCGGACGAATTAAATTTGAATGTTAGATAAACTAATGCATTCATAGGCTATGAATAGTGAAAGTAATGGTCGAGAGCAGGAAATATTTAACACTTAATGTTCAGTGTTCTAGCGGTCGAGACTAGTGGATTTTTAATGGTAGTGATTTTTGAAACTTAATGATCGTGAATAGTAAAATAACGAATACTTTTCCCCTATTAATACCCTATTTACTTTTCCCCTTTTTCCTCCCCACTTCATCTTTTCACTCCATCTCTTTCATCCCACTTTTTCAACTAAAATCATGCCGCCGTTCGCCGTAGTTTTCGCAACCATGTTCATCGCCTTCGCCGCCGCCTGTTTAGCTTTCCTTCCCGACGAAGATTCCGGCCACCTGATCGGATACCTGTTGGTTATCGTACCCCTCACAATCCTAGCCATTTTTGCGGATAAATTTTGGGGGTGAGGGTCTCGCTTAGTGTTGTTAGAATGTACCTTTGTTGTGTGTCGATGTAATCCTTAATAAATGTGGAATGAAATCTCGTTCGCCTTTAGGTTTAGTTATTGTTTTTAATGGTTCGCTTTTATCTGTCTTCCAGAATAATCAAGGTACTTCATCCTATAGTGGCGCTTGCTATTGCTGGGTTGGTGGTGGTTTTTGTTGCTATGGCGGGCCAACCTATTGAAGACTCTATGCCTTTATTGTGTTCATTGTACTATTAGCACTTCCGATGTTAATCATCTCGCTATGTATTAATTTTCGTGGGTTCTAATAAAATTTATGTTATTTGCGTTTGCCTTATATCGTTGTGAATTCTTATAGTTTCTAATTTTGTACTTTTCTCGACTTCTTATAATAAGGTAATGGGTAATAAGTGTAGATCTTACTGGGGTTCGGTTAAAAGTGAGGTTTATGAACAATTTATTTTGTCTCGAAATTTTGTTTTTGGAATGAAAATTGTTATTAAAACTTTGAAAAGATAGCTGTTCCATTTATAACATGATTCTTCCTAAATTATACATAGGTAGCTAGGCTATGTAAAATTGAGGACCAAATGATGTAACGCTTGGTTCAGTTGTTATGATATTTATGTTCTCTTCAAGGGATTTTATATGGTTTAATTATCATGATTTCGTCACAAAGTCAGACACCCTTTGATTATTTTCAAAAGAGTTAGAAAGTTTTTGTTCATATTCCGATGATAGGTCAGGAATTTCTAAAATGATATTCTTGGCATAGACCTAAGTTTTAGGTGAGGATTTCTTACAATGTGGTATCAACCTATGGTTTGGTCAAAATGGAGTAAATTAAATCCTTAGGGTAATATCAGTGTATTGTTACATAATGATTATGAGTAGAGAAGTGGAATAGAAATTGAAATAGACGTAGATTATAATCATGGAAATATTACAAGGTAGAGTTCTCACACGGTAGAAGGATAACTGTTACACTTAGGTTACATCCATCGTACCTAAGGTAATTACAAACGGAAATATAACTTAGATAGTTCTAGACTAGAGTTTATTTATTTTACAGCAGGAATCCATTCATCTGCTTAACATAGAGGTCATTCTTCGACACGGTTAAAATTCTTTGACGAGTTCTTATTCCCTTGTACAATTCTTGGGCTCCCAATGGGCTTTGTAGTTCGGGCAATGACTCTTGTAATGACTCATTTCACCACATTCATGGCATTTTATGGATGATGGTTGATCATTTCCTTCTATGGCTTTGCAAACTCTTGTTTTGTGGCCTATTTTCCGGCATCTTCCGCATTTGGCAATGCAATGTCCGGTGTGATGCAACTTACATCTTAGGCACAGAGGTTGCTTTCCATGGTAGTTGTCTCTTTTAGTAGAAGTGGTGACGCATTTTCTTCCAACTTCTGATTTGGGTCTTTGCTGGCGAAGATAGTTAATGCGGTCTTGTAGATGATTGCGGATGCAAACATCATTGTGGAACTCACATTCGTTGAGGATAAAGGATCTTTTCTCCTCAAGTTTTCGCTTTTGGTTATTTTTCTTAAGTGCAATATCTTGCCTAATTCTTTGGGCACATGTACGTATAGGTTTAGTCCTTTTCCTTGAATTCTTTAGGTAGACTGGCTTACACCCCATGAAACTTTCATGGTCGTGTTTACAAGGTATAGCCTTCCTTCTTTCTTTTCTTACTACGTGTTTATCTCTTGGGTGAGCTATTGTAGTCACTTCATGTACCACTGTAACGATATTGTTTTCAAATTCCTCGATGGTTTTAGGAATCATGGTTGTTGTGGGCACTACGCTGTTTATGCTGTCCATTTCCTATGAGCATCACAAGAAATGTTGATTTAGTATTCACTTTATCGTTAGAATTATTCAAATAACAAGGTATTTGTATATTAGTGCTAACAATGTGATCTCAATACAAAATCAACCAACTGAGGATCATAGAAATACGATTTGTCTAGGTAACATCGTAAAATAATTATCTCTTGACATGGGATTGCTAAGAAACAAACGAATTTATCTACAAAAGCTGAAGTTCAACAACTTCCTCTTCGTTCATCAAGTTTTCTTTTGAAAATTTGTTCTTGGACTTCTATGGTTTATGGTTTAGTCGTGGTATATTTGATGTACAATCACCGATAATGTCCTAGTAAGTTTGAATGTAATCATCAAAGTCGACATAACTCTAATAACTTGTTTGATTGATTTTTGCAAAACAACCAACACAAGGTCTTTTATTAATGTCTCATTGATTCTTGTGGAGTCATTTGTTTACCTAAAAGAGTAACAAATGGTGAGGTTTTGCATGGCTCATTGCACACATAGCACCATAATAGGGTTTGGTGGAAGGAATTTGTTTACAACAGAAAGATATAATGGAAAGAGACTGTCATAGCTTAAAAGTCGATTACAAATTTTGAGAGTTACAGAATTATTGAGAAATACATGGAATACTAACCAAAACTATTTGGTTTATTGAGTACAACAACAATACTTAAGATCAGTTACGTCTCTGACGTAGACGTCTAATTTCTGCCTCAAGATCCAGTTGTGCAGCTTCCATGGCTGAGAAACGTTCCTGGCATGCATTCATCTGATTAGCCAACATGTTTTCCAAGGCTGCAATCTTTTGGCCTTGGGTTCTTGCTGTGTCTCTAGCAAACCATAATGCTCTTTCAATGTCCTCAATCCTAATGTGTGTTTGGGTGTGGCCTCTACCCAAACAGCGGGTTCTGGCGTCCAAGTTTCTAAGTTCTTGTTCGTAATTGTCCTTCATGTTACCAACATTTACTCCTAGATCAAACACTTCTCGTCTTTCAGCATATGTCCTCTTAAACAGGGTATCAATGTTACGATCATACCATTCGAATCGTAATGGTTGTAGCTCTTTTAGCTGTTCAGAGTGAGTATCTAGTATGCTGGTGTGTTGGTGAAGGCGAATCCATATGGAGTCACAGGTGTCTACATTGTAGTCAGGAGAATTGGGTGAGGATACATTCTCTGGGATATCTGGCATGGAGAAATCTGAGGTATTAGGCAAGGGAGAATTTAGCTCGATCTTTTTCCAAGTCATCTCTTGGTGTGAACTCTGTCCAGATTCAAATGTTGGTTGACCACCAATCAAATCTTCATCTGAATAGGATTCGGTTGTTCTCCTAAGTTTCTGTCGTGGAGGTGAGTAAGTAGGTGATGACAGAGGTGATTTCTGAGTGAGTTCTATGTCAGGCTGGGGTTGTGACATTTTTACATAAGGATCTTCAGTATCTGGTGCAATTTGGTAGGTAGGTGACGCATGTGTAGTAGGAGGGGTAGTCTTGGTGATATCGACTAGTTTGGAAGACATGGTACTGTAGCAACAGTAATTATGAATATTCATACGTTTAAGGTGTAACATTGAGTGTAAAATAATACGGTGTGTAATGTGTGAAGAGTAAACATTAAGCATGTAAAGATTAGTACAAAACAATCTTAGTAGGTAATATATTGAGCACGGCAGTCTGCAGACACGGAGGCGTAAAATGGTATGGTGTAAAATCATTTATTTTGAAAGTGTAGTTATAGTTCAATGTTTGAAAACATTTGATTCTCTATAACCTGTGGCTCTGATACCAATCTGTAACACCCCCTAATTTGGTTTTGTGGCAGCGGAAAGTAATTAGGGGTTACACTGAGGATCGAAGTCAAAAATTTCATAAAACGGCTTGAAAAGGCGTTTTGAAAGTTATATGTCATTCAAAATAATAGTTTTGGTACAAAGGTTTAAATATCTGATTTGAAAATCCCACAAAAGTATAGTAATTTGGAAAGAATGACATATTCGATTTTCACACCATTTAAGTTATCAGAGTATTTAATGCCTGCTCCGTGTCTTGTCCTGCTCCGTTGCTTTACCTGAGATAAACATGCTTAAAACGTCAACACAATGGTTGTTGAGTTCGTGGAGTTTGATAGAAAATAGCTTTCTTTCAATGAACTCAAGAATTTGTACAGTGATAGTTGAAATAAATACTAGTACTTCTTGAAGTATCTAGCAAGTTTGCAATTGAGTAAAAATCCACCAGTAAATCATTTATGAACTCAGATGATCATAAGTTTCAAGTTTAAATGGAAATGGTTCAACTTTTAAAAGTAACGATATGCCAAGCATGGAGTTGTCTTTATCATAAGACATGACTAATCAATAGGATAGCAGTTAAGTTCCAAGTACATGATACATAATCCAAACACGTAGTGAAAACCATAATATAAAGTCTGATGTCTATCAGTGTGGAGTGGTCGTTACTAAATACAGCTGTATCCGAATATATATAGGAAGACATATATATTCATAAGGTTATATTGCTCTAAGCCTCATGACGTGCAAAACGTTAACAAAAGTACCGTAAAACGGCGAAAGTCACATCAGGGTTACTGATGGTTTTGCCCTAAGTAATAGGTGATTGCCTCATCCTATTATGTGTCAAATATAGTGTATCGCGACTAAATACGACTAGCCATCCGGCATTCCATCCAGTATTTAGTGGGATAGGTCGTCAGCCTTTACAGGTTTCGAAGCTGTCCACTATATTCGCGCTCACCGCAGTGATTAATGGCTCATGATCGAGGGACTTTATGGCAATATAGTTAAACTTAGGCAATATAGGGTTCAGGGTTTCATAGAATATGCGTACTTTAGTTTTGGCAATTATTTCTTGTTGAAGTGTAGAAATATCATAGTAAAGTTCAACAGTACATTCAGTTGTTATATGAATGCATAAAATGAGTCTCAGTATCTTGTTACAACAAGTAGTTCGAAAATGTTATTTTTCAATTATAGCATTTAAGCTAAGCAAGCAGTTTTGCAAATATAACTAGCATATATCCCTTCCAAAGGATGATTCAAAACATGTAAAGCATAGTTGATGATTTTGAGTAAATCATGAGAGTTTTCAAAGTATAAAAATACTTAAAACAGTTGAAGCATGTATCTCCTCCAAAAGAGTTATTAAAAACAAGTATTAAAAGTAGGGGCCACGACTCACCTGGAGTGTATCTGACAAGATGGAATTATAAGTTCAAGTAAGAGTTATGGAAACGATCACGGAAACGTCTTCAATACGAGACCTGAATATGAGGAATATCTAAGTATTCGACTTGTAACTAACGATGAGTGTGAAATGAGAAATCGTACAACGATTTGATGATGTGAGTGTGATATGCTTAAAATGACTCAAGTTAAGAAAAATATAATATCATACATGATATTATCTTGATTCTTATGTCACTTGACTCGAGGTATTATCTCCTCAAAATATGATGAAATGATATGCGAGTGAAATCGTTTAATAATTAACGAACATTAAGTATACATAACTAAAATGTATAAAATGCATATGAAATGATGGAATGATGAAAAATGGAAAATGAAGTAAGAATGTCAAGTGAAAATAGTTGGTCCTTGTCCTTTCCCAGATTTACACTTTTTACCCTAACTGAGTTTGCGTCACATCGTTAGTCCTTCGTTAGTCCAAAGTTCAATATTAGTCCAAAAATAATCCAAATGTCCATATAAGGCTTGAAGTTCAATGATATGTCATTCTAAGTCCTTTATAATCTGTTTTCATAGCTTCAGTCCACAAGTTTCACCGTTTGGCAGTTTCAGTCCTTATAGTCAAAGTGCGTTACATTTTTAGTCCTTTTTGCATAATAATAACAGGAAAAATATTCTGAAAATTTCTATAACTCTATTAAGTTCATTTTAACTTATTTCAATTGCTTATTCCAGTAAAGAGCTTATTTTAGCATTAATGGGCCGGTTAACGAGTCAACTTAAGGCCCGTTAAGAATTTTAGAGGCGAGGGCATGTAAACTATTTTGGGCTTGGAGTTGGGCTATTTTTATGAGTCTGAAAATGTATCACATGGGCCTATTGGACTGGTTAATCACAAAAGCTTAGTGGGCTTTAAGTTAGCCCGAACCGGAAACTAGTTATATTTTCTGAAAATGAAGTTTAGAAATCTTAGCGATGGCATTTTGGATTGTAGATTTTTAAGAGTTCATATGAGCTTGTTATGAAAAGGTGTAAGTGCGAAATTGGTAGCTTGTAATATCAAAATTTAGGTGGTGCAAAAATATCGAGGTGTTGTTTGCACAAATTCGGAAATACAAGACCATTTTGTAGTCGAGTTGAGACACGTTTACTAAAAAGACTTGGCCAAATTTTCTGAGTTACAAGTTATTAGTTGAGTGACGTTTACTTTGGGTGTTTTAAAGGTGGTTAGTCGAGCTTACTTTGACAAAGTATAATGTAGAGATAATTAACTTGTAGCAAGGCCGATTAGATGGTGTAAAAGTATTTCCATGTCGTTACGTGAAGTTGGGTTTTACGAGGTCATTTATATAGCGACATGGAACAGTTTTTATGTATAAAAGACTTAGAAAATTTAGTGTTTCATGAATTTTTTTGTACGTGTGATATGAGTTGAAATATGCAATGTAACTATAATATGCACGTGATGTGAGTGTTCCTTATGACTCTTAAGCCTCCCACGAGGGATGCTAGTCATGATTCGTGTTCCATGTGTAAATGTTGTACGTAAATAAATAATAAGAAATATGCACGTTCGAGCACTACTAACAAGTGATGCATGACTTTTTAACGTGCACTATAGCGTGTTTCTCATGACTCCTTCCGCAAGGGAGGTAAGTCATGAGTTGGGTTTTATAACTAAATGTTGCATGTAAACACAAAATATATACGTTCGAGTGTAAATAAAGAATGATGCATGGATGATTTATATGTGTGTGATATGGGAACAAAGAAGTTATTAGACACTTACTTCACCTCTTGAAGGTGGTAGAGAGTCAGTAGGATCGAATGGAGCACAAGGATAATAACCCACTTTGCTAGACTCGAATATACGTATACGTGTAGGATCTCTCCTTTCTTTTACTCGACTGCTACCAACTAGTGACTGAAGACTCCTGGTCTTCTATGGTGTTTGAGTGAGATAGAGTGGAAAGGAGTGTAGTGGGTATTGGGTAGAAGGAGACGAGTTGAGTTATAATATAGGAGAAGTATTCACACGTTTTTATTGACTTCAACTCAATCATGGAGTGTCACTGTAGATGAGCAGCACTCTAGAGCATGCTTCTGACTTTGCAATCATTGGAAGTTATGGGAGGGTTAATAGAACCTTGTCCCTTGTTGTTGGAATTTAGATATATTCGGTTGTGTTGATATTTCGGTTGAGTGTGACAGTAACCAACCGAGTGAATGAGTGAGCGTTTAGCTAAATAAGAATTTACTGACAACATAAAGACTTTAAGGGCATGCCAAGTTGGAAGAAGCAAAGTGGAAATTGTATTGTACACATATATGTCGACTAGCAACTTATAAGTCGACTAGAATTTTATTACATGTACAAATTGATTTAATGTGTAAGACTTGATATGTTTGATGATAAATGTCCTTAATAACTCCCAATTGATCAAACATAATTAATAGAATGCGGTTAAAACACACCCGGATAAAAACGGATGAGTTTGCAAATATATGTGGTTCGATTTGATGAAAATGGGACAAACACTTTGGCTCATTTAAACATATCAAACGTTCATATCTCGAGTTAATATTTGGCGTCCTATTTGTTGGCTAGGAGGGTAAATAAGAGGTATAATAATATATACTAGTCGTGTTCGAGAATCGAAGAATACAAAGGCGTTTTGGTTGGCTGTGGCTGGTCGAATTTTGCATAAACTAACCAAGTTAGAAATTGAATTGGAAGGGGCTTGGATCAGTGGGCTGGTTCGTGTAAGTATGGGTGGTGATGGGCTGAACGGATGGTGTGGCCCATTCGGTTTTGCAAGGAATTAATGAAGACTTTTAGTAGTAGTTAGTGTTAATTAATTGTAGTAATTAAGGGTAATTAGGAAAATGTATATATTTTTGGGTAGGGATTTATCATTACCAGCAATCATTATTTGTGAAGTTTCGAATTTAGTGAGAATGAAATTCCCGTGATTTATTTGTGTTCCGAGTAATGGTTGCTATTTAATATATATCACGAAACATAACGTGGCAACGATAGCAATAAGAGAAAGTTTAAATTTCCTCGTAAAAATGGGATTTATCGGACAGTAAGTTGAGATTATCTTTAATCAGTGAGATTTATTACGATGGATTTTTGCGGGATCTCACAGTTGGCGTGTCCGAGAATGCCAAAACCGGAGCCTACCAAGCCGGAGAAACTTTTTGGATAAAAGTTCGTAACGAGTTCAACAAAGTTAATTTCCAAAAAGAAACGAGGACATGTTAAGGAGTAAATGGCATATGTTGAACCACAATTGTCAAAAATTCAACACAATTTTTAAACGTTTCCAACGTTTGGGTGCTCGTAGTGGGGAAAACGAGGCGGATTTTATGAATCGTGTTAGGAACGCGTATCGGCAATAGGTTAAAGGCGGAAAACCGTTTGCTCAAGAAGAAGCGTGAGAAATATTGAGGAAACACCCCAAATGGGACGCCCCGACTCCCGTTGATCCAGTTGATCTAACCGGACGCGATGAGCTATTATGGGATGACGCGAGACCTCGTCTCGCGGGCAAACCTCGTCCTGGGAAAAAAACAAAATATGAATTTTCGTCGTGCACCGGAGGAAGTGCGTTTGAATTTGGCGATTTTATGTAAAGTGAGTTTCGATTGAAACGTGAAGCCGCAGTGACGGCTTACGAGGCGTCGAGGAAGAAAGACAAGGGTATACTAAAAATGGAAGAATTGAGGTTTCTCAATACTCCAACCGACCCCGGCCACCCGAATGAAAGTTTCCTTATCGAAATGCAAAAAGACGAGATCGTGAAGAAATATCGACAACAACAACAAGATTAGTTTCGTATTGTATTTTTTACTTTATGTATTTTAAGTTTTTAGTTTCGTATTTTTTTAAATCGTATGTTCTTTTTTAGTATTGTAATGTTTTTTATTTTTTTATTTTAAGTATTGTCATTTTATTTTAATTATTAAAGTTTAGTTTATTTGGAAAGAAAAAAAAAAGTGATGGGTCTCAAAAAGGTGGATGTTATTGCATGTTATGATAGAGGGGTGTTTTTGTGTGTTAATGTTAAAAGTGTGGATGATGATGTGACATAATGTGGTTGCAAATTTTGAATGTTAACAAGTTCGGATGTGTTATACATACCATCTATATGTTATCACATCAGAGAGGGTTTGGTCAAACCGTATAACTCGTGATGCACACCGTACGAGCCAGCGATGCATCCAATGATTGGATATCCTCCCTATGTGAGGGTGCGGATAAACTCACCCTAACAAGTTATCCTACCTAATGCTCTTATAATGCTCTTATGATAATTAATAGATTCATTTAAGTTAATGGGTGAAAGAAATGAAATCAGAGATGATTTGTCTATTATGGGAAGTGTAGGACGAGTGATTTGCATCAAATACACTATAAGTAGATATTAATGCCGACAATGTCATCTACCATATCTCAAACCATCCATGTTCAATGTTTTATATTGGTGTGAAATAGCCATAAATATTAAGTCATTTTTGATATTGTATTTTATTAGACGAGTACTCACGCATAACATCATAAATTTAAAGCAGTAATAATTGTAGTTGTGAAATTGTGTTAAATGTTTTGTGTATAAAATAGAAGAATATTGCTTATAGGTCAAACTTTTAACTTATACGGATTAATCAGGAGTAATTAGTTATTGGAGAAAAATATAGGGTGTAAAGTATAATATTGAAAAGAATACAGAGCAAGGCTATGTTTGGCGCAGAGTTTTTTGGAGTATTTTGGGTGATAAGTGGTGGGCAATGAGCTTTTTGATTTTTATTGTTCGTTTGGCAAAGGAGCGGTGAGCTTTGCTATTTTTAGGAAAGCTCATTTTTTTAATGCTTCTTTAAGAAGCTGTTAGTGATGAGCTGTGAGCTGTGACTACTGCTCACAGCTACAGCTCATAGCTCACTGTTACTTTTACCAAACATAGCCTAAGTCTAAAATTTTAGAGTAAATTGCAGAAATCGTCCTTGTGGTTTGGAAAAATTGCATGTATCGTCTCTGGTCTTCAATAATTGCAGGCGGCCTCTTTGTGAAAAAACTATTGGTTCGTTTTAGTACCTGACACTAACGAACGTTAGTCCCTCTCAATTAGTTGATACTATTTTAATGGCATTCATGTGTTTTCGCTTTTGACTATCCTTTTTCTTTTTTACCTCTATCCATACCCATCAAATGGGATAACTGAACTGCTCACCATTATCAACATCTTGAAACAAACATAACTCAAAATCACAATCTCATTTGTTTTAAAACTGTCATTGAAATTATCCATACAAATTTTATGATTACACTAAAAACTTAATAATCATTAATCAAATACAACAATCTCTAGTTGCTTCTTCCATTGCGTCAATTGAACAATCCCATCTCTAATCCCATTACAAACATCTAAACACTTTACACTCCTTTCAAAATAATCCGAAATCGACCACTCCAAAGCTTGCTTATTCATATTTGACCATTGATAAATTATGAAACATTTGAGTTACCTGTTTTTGGAATGCTTCAAGCTTCCGTTCTTGCACTATGGTTTCATTTGTTCGAGTGTTGATCGAGTGAACAACTGGATCGCCTTTCATGCATGTAATCGAACCAAGATCCGGCCACTCCACACCCGCTACTACCACTATCAAGATCCGTCCAAGATCCTCCAACACCTCCACCTAATCGACACCCACACCCGCCACCGCCACCACCACCACCAAGATCCAGACACCACCCTTCCAACACCTCCACCAATAGCTCGATCTGTGCAATGGCACCAGATTTATTGTTGTAGATAAAATAAATAGTTTTTCAGGGTATTGTTGAATATTATTGTGATAGATGTCATTGAAGATGGAATCTCAATGACCTTTAATCGACCATGTGATGGTGGGGGCTACGAATTAAAACCCATCTCGATCTCGATCTCATTTTATAAGTTTTATTGAACAATCCCATCTCGATATGTGTCTTCCCTCCGGGAATCATAACACCACCTGATGGTGGGGGCTACGAATTAAAAGAGTGGTGAAATACTATGTGTTTTAAGTTTTGATGGATTTGCAACAGATACTGATATCACAATTACTATTAACATAGCATTAAATAGACTTGACCATACTATGGATGTGATGGGAAGGACACTGTGCTGCTGGGTCTATGAATTAAAAGAATCATTACTTTATCTTTTTTACTACTCCGTATTTAATAATGTTGTATGTAGTTGACTAAAGTAAGAAGATAACTTTTTTTGGTGTGAAACAAGTACTGAAAAAGTGGCATTCATGATTTGACAAATATTGTTAGATGGAAGGACATAGATAGTGGACATCAATATCGTTGGTGGTGGTGGAGGGGGGTGGTGATGGTTGTGTGGTGGTAGATGGTGGTGGTGGGGGTAGTGGGAGTAAAAGGATAGTTAAAAAGGACTACAAGAGGAAAAGATAAAATTGCCCTTAAAATAGTATCAACTAACTGAGAGGGACTAACGCTCGTTAGTGTCAGGGACTAAAACGAACCAATAGTTTTTCTACAGGGAGGCCGCCTGCAATTATTGAAGACCAGAGACGATACATGCAATTTTTCCAAACCACAAGGACGATTTCTGCAATTTACTCAAAATTTTATGAATTATTTACGGTTGATCTGTACACGCGTACATGATTAATAATTATTGATCTTATATTTGAAACACAACGTTTATATTCAAAGTTAAATAATTTAAAGACACTGAATCAATGTTACAGAAACATAATGTTGCATTTAATCACTTAATAGATGATGCTGTATTTTAATTAAATTTTCCAGTCTGAACCACCTAATCCCAAAACACCTCACATCAATGCACATTTAATACACATATATTATAACAACCAATAATAATGTTTAGACTTTAGAGGCAATTAAATAATCATAAGAAACTTCATAAACTATTTCAAGAAAACAAGATCTTGGACTTTGAGAACTCATATGCTTCTTTTTTCTTCCAATCCAATTCTCTTTTCACACATCAATGCTAATTATTTTACGAGTAAATTACACCGTTGGTCCTTGTGGTTTGCGTTGACCGTAGCCGGTGGTTTTTTGATCAAAAAAATTGTACCACTCGGCCTTAAGTGTGAAACGTTATGCACCGTTTGTCCCTCTATCCAACTGGGCCCACTAACTCCCACTAACGCTCGTTAAGTAAGATTTTTAAAGGGGTATTTTCGTCACTTCTTTTCCGACGAATATTCCGCAAATTTAACCACCTAAAACACAACCCAAATTTAACCACCATCTTTTACGACGAATATTCCGACAACCACCATCTTCTCCGATAAATATACCGGCAAATATTCCGACAGTCACCAATAAACTTAATGTGCTCTCAACCCCAAACGAATAACATTATTTCCGCGTTTCAGTAGATCAACCAACCTTGGAATAAAAGTAGCCCCACATTACAATGAGATTATAATACAGTCTCTAAAATACGTAAAAGCAAATACATATAACGAACAAAGATCTCACCAGTTGTGAATAAGGATCACCACAATGAATATAGTATATCAAAAGTCCAATAATGTTCACTGAACAAACAAAAAAGGTTGGTTGAGCTAACCTATATCATAATAAAAGTTCTCTAAGGTATAAACTGACGATCAGGCCACACCGTCAGCCATCCTTTTCCGGCCACACCACCGCCCACCACAACAAAGAACTAATAATATCTAGAGTAGGGAAATATGAATCTTTATATTTCGTAGGTCGCCTACTATTTTGGGGAAATATGAATCTTTATAGCCTCTTTCCCTAGATTCAATTATCATCAAGATCCATATAAAAATAATAATACGTATGCCATCAGTAGCAGGAGCTCAGGCTGTGTTGGGAATTATATTTTCATAGATTTGATGATCACAGAACAAGAAGAATGAAACATGAAGAATACTGAAATGATAAGCAAAATACGCTAATGAAGCTGTTGCAAGAGTTGTTAAGTCTTCTGGTTAAGTCTTCTCCCCGTTAAGTCTGGTGGTTAAGTCTTCTCCCAGTTAAGTCTGGTTACACAGTTAAGTCTTCTAGTGTATCAGGTGCTGCTATGAGTCATACTACTGCTGGATGGATAAAGATGAAGAATATATTATTTATATGAGTCACTTATAAATAATATCTAGATATTTGTTCAGTCAACAAAGTTGTAAACAAAGATACAAGTTGTATCTTAATGACTAACATATGTAAAGCAAGTAGATGACAAGACTTATCATATTGTAAAAGATCTTCCTTGTGCTATAAAAGGAAGATCTTACCCTTAGATAAAAAGTGTGGTTAGATGTTAATCACCAAGGTGCTTCATACTTACAAATTACAACAACACCAATTGTGTTAAAATGTAAAGCACCTAAAAGAGTGTGTGTGGGAACATCAGACATGGGGTCTAATGTTGTTAGGTTTTGTTGATATAAATAATGCCTAAAAACATTATTCATTCTTATTCATATCTCTATGTTTTGATAATCACAAAATGTAAACTCATTAAATATAAACTTATCAAATAAACAAGTATTTAGTTGTAAATATTCATTTCTACAACTTAATCACTTAAGGTATGAATAAACAAGTGCTTAATGCATTATATGATCAAAGGAACATTTTCTTAATCTCTAATCTTGTTATAAAATGTCAAAAACATTTTATATATTTTTGAAAAACATTTTTGGTATTAAATAAATATGTTTAATCTATTATAAATATATGAATTCAAATTTTCAACCAAAAATGGCAAAAATGTTTCAGAAAAACCTTCCCCACAAAAGGATAAAACTGGGCAACGTTCACTAGGGGCGGCCCTCTTAATTCATAAAGGCGGCCCCCTTAAAATTAAGGTGACCGACCCCCTATTTAAGGGGACCGCCCCGCTCCAGTAGGTGCCCAGGTTTTGCCTATAAATATTGGTTCATCCCTGGCATTTTTCCTCACCTTTTGCACCTCAAACTTTCTGCTCTAATTCTCTTCTTATCTTTGTAAATACTTTCTAAAATCCTTTGATCATATTCTCTTAAGCATTGGTTTTCAAGTGATCCAAGCTTCCACCATCAAAGTGCAAAAGAAGAATACTTTTATCCTTCAAGACAAGAAGTATTATAACTTGGTGTATCTCCTTCATCCAAGTTGTTAGTGTGTCATAATTGTAAATCGTTCATTCATTTGTATATGTTGTGAATACTTGTTAGATAAGTGTGAGCATAGTTGGGTAGGCTAGATTAGTGTGTAAGTTGTGAAGTTGTGAAGAAGTGAAGGTGTGTAAGTAGTGAAGGTGTGAAGAAGTAGAAGAGTATATAAGTAGTGCTAGGTTGTGAAGAAGTTGTGAAAGCCGTAGTGAAGAAGTCGCGTAGAAGTCGTGAAGAAGGTGTGAAGCCGTTGTGAAGAAGTTGTGAAGCCGGTGTGAAGAAGCTGTGAATAAGTTGTGAAGAAGTTGTGTAATAGTTGTGAGATTGGTTCTAGCTACGATTAGAACTCGACATCTAGCTTTGTGTCGTTAAACCTGTGTAAGCGAAAGTTGTGTAAGGTTTTCTCCGCCATAAGGGAGCTTGTTGACATAGTGAAGAAAACTCTCGAGTTAGGTGCTCGGGGAGTGGAGTAGGGCAAGGAAGGTGTCCTTGTAGCCGAACCACTATAAATCCTTTGTCTCTCGGTTAGATCTTTCCATCTCTATCTTTCATTTCATTTCATTACTTTACTTGCATTGTTAATTTAGATCTACTTATATTTGTTCATATTGTTCAAGAGTTGAGTTCACATAAATTCGAATCTAAGTTTTTAAAAGTAAACAAAGTTTTCATAATAAAAATTAAAAAGACGTAAAACTATTCAACCCCCCCTTTTAGTTTTCCACAGGTTTGTTTAGCCTCAAGGATCTTTGATCCCTGATTAGATTGTAATCGTGTTATACTTGATCACATAGCATTGAGGCTAGTTGGAATAACAAACGGTGAAGTTGGAAAAACCTTGTTGTGATAGTATTGTTTCTTTAATTAGAATATTCCGTCAATATTATCATCATGCTAGTCATAGACAAAATCCTAGATCAAAGGTGTAACAACCTAGAGTCCATAAACGGTCACGAAACTTATTGTTAGTTAGATAGTCTAAAATAAGCTTTCACAATTGGTATCAGAGCAGGGGGCACTGGATCTAGGAAAATAAAAGGTTTTAGCTAAAGAAAGAAGAAAAATTCGTTTTGCTTAAATTTTTCAAAACAGTTGCAGAAACAGTTAAGGTATAAATTTTTGGTTTTCTTTCTTAGTTTACACACACAAAGGGGAAGAATCACACACAAAAGAGAGTTGGTTCTTAAAAGATAACAGGCTTGTTTTTATTTATTTGGCGAAGAAGATTATTTGTTGCTTATTTGAAGTTGAAGTGGAATTTTTCAAAATTGTGTTTTATCATACCTTTTGAAAGAAGGTAACTTGTTCGTTCGTTCAAGTGACTATGAAATGACAAACACTTAAAGGAGATACGTTGTAGTACTCAGTGTCTCATAAGAGATGAGTTTATTGTCATGAGACTAAGGTCTCCCTATACATCAGAATGGGTATATGTTCAAAGTAAGTTTTAGTACAAGATATAGGACACAAGATTGGTTTATTATATTTCATCATCAAGTTAGTAATGGTTGGTTTTTCTTCATCAGTCATTAAAGCCTACAGAATTGGAGATTCGAGTGGTTAACATATAAGTTTCAGGGGAAGCTTAAATGTTCAAATGTTTAACCATTTATTATACTTATGCATCACCACAAGGGAAAGTTATTGATTCTTATTATTGTTGATTAGTATTGCTACTGATGGTTTAAAATTTTACTTTCTCAAGTTCATTTTTAGTGCGGAAAGCTTAATGGAGGGTAATTTGAGATATTAGAAGGATAGATTGGATGTGTAGTATTAGTTTGTAGTTGTAAAGATCATATTTGTATACTTTTTCTATTTGTTGATAACAAAAAGGGGAAGAGATGTGGTGGATAGCATAGATTAAGGGGAAGACAGTATGGTTTCATTCATGGTGAGATTTAATTATCTCAATTTCTCTACTTCGTCTAGGGAAATTCGTACAAGAACGTGTTTGTTTTGTAATCATCAAATAGGGGAAGATTGTTGGGAATTATATTTTCATAGATTTGATGATCACAGAACAAGAAGAATGAAACATGAAGAATACTGAAATGATAAGCAAAATACGCTAATGAAGCTGTTGCAGGAGTTGTTAAGTCCTCTGGTTAAGTCTTCTCCCAATTAATTCTGGTGGTTAAGTCTTCTCCCAGTTAAGTCTCCTCGTTAAGTCTGGTTACACAGTTAAGTCTTCTAGTGTATCAGGTGCTGCTATGAGTCATACTACTGCTGGATGGATAAAGATGAAGAAGATATTATTTATATGAGTCACTTATAAATAATATCTAGATATTTGTTCAGTCAACAAAGTTGTAAACAAAGATACAAGTTGTATCTTAATGACTAACACATGTAAAGCAAGTAGATGACAAGACTTATCATATTGTAAAAGATCTTCCTTGTGCTATTAAAGAAAGATCTTACCCTTAGATAAAAAGTGTGGTTAGATGTTAATCACCAAGGTGGTTCATACTTACAAATTACAACAACACCAATTGTGTTAAAATGTAAAGCACCTAAAAGAGTGTGTGTGGGAACATCAGACATGGGGTCTAATGTTGTTAGGTTTGTTTAGCCTTAAGGATCTTTGATCCCTGATTAGATTATAATCGTGCTATACTTGATCACATAGCATTGGGGCTAGTTGAAATAACAAACGGTGAAGTTGGAAAAACCTTGTTGTGATAGTATTGTTTCTTTAATTAGAATATTCCGTCAATATTATCATCATGCTAGTCATAGACAAAATCCTAGATCAAAGGTGTAACAACCTAGAGTCCATAAACGGTCACGAAACTTATTGTTAGTTAGATAGTCTAAAATAAGCTTTCACAGGCTGTTACAAGTGAAGAAGATGATTCCAATATCGGATCCTCGCCGGAAAAGGTAGATCGACCGAAACAGAGGGTGTTGACTTTAAACATTAGACAGTAGACACGAAAGGCTATTATGCTTGCTGGACTTGCTTTCATTTTATGAATCGAAAAACATAGATCACGAAACCACCCAACCACCATCACCACCACAAGAACTGTAACACCCCAACCCGACAAGGGTAAAGATATCACAATAATGGATTCATATCAGATCAAAACAAAGCATACATCTATAGTAATACAAAAATCTCAAAGGATTACAAATGAAATACTGAATCTACAAGGTTACAATTGAGAACTTCCAAAAACACTAATTCTAAAATATATCATCTTCTAGTCAACTCTAATCCAGAATAGCTATCCAATCTTCTAAGTCCAAGGTACACTCTCCACTCATTCCCAGCTTTCCTACTAAAACCTGCCGCAGGAAAAGAAATGCGGCTGAGCTACGAGAGCTCAGTGAACAGATATAACAATAACAAAAGCAGTAACAGATAGCAGCACAAAGAAAAACCAAGAATACAGACCATACCGATACAAAGTCAAAGCGAAAAGAGTAAGGAACGGAATAAGGACAAAAGAAAAGAAATAAGGAAAAGGAAACAAATAAAGTTGTAGAATAAGGGAAAAAAACAGAAATCTGTCACGAGCCCAGATAACAGATAATACCATAGCATACCAATATAATAAAACAAACCTGTGTAGAGTGATAAGCTCTCAGACAATGTGAAAGACGTGTATCGCACACACCATCAGTCACCAGATATAATAACAGTAAACATATAACATAAACAGAGAACAGATCAAATCTAGGATGCACCCATACGCCCTCGCAGACAAATCAATAATCATAATCATAATGGCCATAGCAGATAACAGATAAGGGACGGAACAGGTCATCACTCTCCTGCCCTAGAGTCATGTCAGAGGTGCGTCAATGACATGGACATGAAACCCTCATGCCTAGTGATTGGCTCGGACATCAGACTGTAGGTCAAAGGTCAGATGTACTATCAAAATAATCAAAAGTCATATCTTAAGGGTACATGGCAAAAGTTCATGTCAAACAGTTTAGAAACAAATGTCAAAGGTTCAAATCAAGGTTTATCAGATTAAGTTTTATATCAAAGTTTAAGTTCAGATTAAAAGGACTATATCAAATGGTTCAGAAAGAGAATTTCACAGGTTCATAATTAAAGTTGGTAGCAAAAGTTCATTTTAGAAATTCCTGTCAAAAGTTCATTGAAAGCATTCCTTCAATAACGGTTTTCGATAAAATGATCTTTCAGAATAGTTTTCATAAAATAATCTTTCAAAACGGTTTTTCATAAAAACATTCTTTAAAACTAGTTTTCACAAAAGTTAACAACTGTCATATAAAATAGTATCATATCACCATTCATAATCATTCTTTTAAAATAACTTATTTTTCTCAAAACATTTCCAAATCATAATTAAAAGATTTTCGCATAACAGATTTTTATATCAGGGGTCGTAATAACAGGGAATCATGAAAAGGTTCAAAGCAAAGACGATTATAATAAGGACATCAATTCAGAAGTAAAACAAGTCAGAACATGAAAGAGATCATAAAAGGCTCACATAACAAAGGAATCACATGGAAGGTTCACAAACAGAAGGGAACATAGCAATGGTATAGGGAATCCTAATAAGGAAAGTGAAAAACTGAAAGAAAAGGGAATGAAAAATCCTTACTGAAAAAGGGCAGAATATCTGTACCTTATTAGCAAAGCAAAGAAATAAATAAGAAAACACGGAACAGAGATCAGTGCTTCTCCTTCTTCACACCTAAAGAAGTAGAAGACGGAATTACAAAGGGGTTCAAGTTCAACTTACTATTTTGGTTCATCTTTCCATTTTAAGAAACTTTCTATTTTTAGCAGGTTTTCAGAATTAGCAAGATTATAATATCACAAATTAGGTTGAGTCATTAATTAAGGATTGTTATGGTAATAAGGTCCATTTTAGCAAGTTATAACAGTTTAGGGTTATTTATGACAAGTTCACATAGTTTAGGGTTTTAATTGTAAATTCATCTAATTCAAAGGTTTAATATGAAAATACTTTTAGTTACTGAATTATATACTCCTTTTATTCAGAATTACATTTTAATCTCTTAAGTTTCACCATTTACAGTCTATACCCCTCTAGTTATATAATTTACAAAACAAACCTTATATTTACATAATTTACAAATTAAACCCTACAATATCCATATTTACCAAACAAGCATCCAATTTTACATTATTACATAATGTGACATCAGAATTAAGTATATTACAGATTAGACCCCTCAGAATTCGGAATTTACATAATTGGTCCTTTAAGTTTACAAAACTTATATATTAAATCATAATTTCATATCAATTACATATTAAGCCCATAAATTCTCAAAATTACACATTATACTTTTAATATCAGTATTTACTCAGAATAACTTCAAGATTTCATAATTTACACTTTTAGTCCCTCTTTTTAATTAATTACAAAACAACCCTTATAAATACAATTAATTCATTATCTTGCAATACTTACACTTAGGACCCTCAAGTTATATTTTTGTCACATTCCTACAGATGTATATAACATTATAAAAATATCCCAGAAGTTTCAAAGTTGACAAAACAGGTCCTTATACTTTTAAAACCCAATCGGATAGACTTTTTAAACACAATTACAAACCCTAATCAAAACCAATCATTGAACCATCATTATTACAACCTTAAAACACATTTAATGACCAGATTATGTACCCACAAACCCTAACCCTAATAATTTCAATTAGGTCTTATTTGTTTCTTTATTTTTTTTTAAATCCGGTTTATACAAAAATTAGCCACACTTTATTTAAGCTTCCAAGGTTCGAAACCATATTTTTCCCAGGTTATAAGATGCATAAGGAACTCATAAAAATTATATAACAAGCCCAGAAAAATCGTATAGTATATTTTAGGTTTTACGTATGTTTTTTATATCAATAATAACCACGACATGTTCTAGGCCTCTACAATTCGTTCCATCATTTTTCCCAGATCTAATACATCATATGAGGTCCAAATAAAATAATCATAACCCCCAGAAATTCGTATTACATATATTTACAATTTACGTGTGTTTTATATATATATTTTTCGTACGCATGGTTTTAGCTTGCATGATTTGATTTGATTAATTTATATGAGTCATATACGACCAAAATAACATCAGAAAAATACTAGTTCAAATATAGAACGTATGGATCTGTTGTAAGGATTTTATTACCTTGCGGATGAATAAAACCGAACAAGAAAAGATACCACGATCGAATGCAACCTTCCACAACCCAACTCCTATCTTTCCTAGCTTCCTTGGATGAAGATCAACACCAGAAAAATACCAGATCACCTCCAGAAATTTGTATGGGTTGTGGGAGAATTTTTGTGTGTGTTTTTGTTATATTCGGCTAGGTTAATTAGGGAATAAATGGGAGATAAATTTTAAAAAGGTAAAGGCCGAGACTTGAGGAGGGGGAAGGCCAGTATACACGTTTTCCTAGCTGGCCCAAAATCAAATTTTAATTTTTGAGATTATTTCCTAATTTAAATGGTGATTATCTTTTATTTAATTTGCTTTTTAAATCAATTTAAATAAGTAAAAGTATTTTCGGCATATACATATATTCATTTAAGTGTAATAATTTTTGGACATTCAAAATAATATAATGTTGTCCCAGAATTTAATTTGCTTCATATATAGTTCGTTTTCAGAAGTTTGGAAATAATTCAGGATTTTTATAAGTGATTTAATTATGTTTTATGGTTTCAGGGGTAATTTGGTCATTTTATAGTTTATCTGAATTTCAGGTATTACAAGAACCACCACCAAACATACCCTTCCTCACCACCACACCTCCACCATCTTCCGACCAACCCTTCTTCCAAACCATCCCACCACCACCACCACCCTCCACCACCTCCACCGCCACAGCCTCATTTCCCGCCAATATCTCAGCCTTAAACCTACCCACAACCCAAAAAACTCACCACACTTCAAAACTCACCCCTATACTCATCACACTTGCAGTCATTACCCTCATCCTTCTCATCATCACCATCATATTCAAGCTCCAGAAACATAAAAAACTTAGTACCAGTATTGAACATACACCTTCTTTTAGTGATGAGAAAGTTGGTGGTAATGAGTATAACAAGATTCCTAAGCTTAACAGGCCTTCACAAACTAGCTCTGAGTTTTATTTAGTTAAAACACTATGTTCCGGGAAGAATGGCTGATTGGGTGGTACTATTGGTTTGTTCAGATCTGGTGAATATAGTAGTAGTGTTGAGTTTTTAGATCTGAGTGTCAACCAGATCTCGGGTTCGGTTGCGGGTATTTCGGCTGTTGTGATGGTGATGGTAGTTTAATTTCCGGTAGAATCAAAGAAAGAGGAAGGAGGAGGTGGGTGGGTGGGGATTAATAAAGATGGGAAAGCTAGGGTTAAAGATATAGGCCAGAAAAGGGTGTGTTGGGAAGTGACGAAAATACCCCTCTAAAAATCTTACTTAACGAGCGTTAGTGGGAGTTAGTGGGACCAGTTGGATGGAGGGACAAACGGGCATAACGTTTCACACTTAAGGCCGAGTGGTGCAATTTTTTTTATCAAAGGACCACCGGCTGTGGTCAACGTAAACCACAAGGACCAACGGTGTAATTTACTCTTATTTTATTTTAAGTTATCGTTAGTAATGTTTCTTTAAAAAATGAGTAAATTACATAAATGGTCCTTGTGGTTTGTCAAAAATTTCACCTATCGTCCCTCAAACTTAAAAGTTGCATATATCATCCCTATCGCCTCCAAAGAATAACACTCGTGGTCCTTTTTTTAACGAGTGTTAAGTGCATTCCTTTATGATTTACACGTTAGCCCCTGTTGGTTAACGATTGTTGCATCATTTATTCTTTATAATAACAGCCGTTTATAATTTAAAGTTTTTCGACTCTAGATACGTTTTTATCCGTTTTCATCCGTTTTTATACGTTTTCATCATTTTTATATGTTTTCTTTCGTTTTTATCCGTTTTCGTCCGTTTTTATACGTTTTCATTCGTTTGATACGTTTTTCTTAGGTTTTTATCCTTTTACAACCATTTTTATATGTTCTCTTACGTTTTAATCCATTTTCGTCCGTTTTTATATGTTTTTGTCTTTTTTTACGTTTTGATATTTTTTTATCCGTTTTCATCCGTTTTTATACATTTTTTTACGTTTTTTATCCGCTTTCATTCGTTTTTTTTACGTTTTTGTCCGTTTTTATATGTTTTTTAACGTTTTCATAGGTTTTTATCATTTTTCATATGTATTCAACCGTTTTCATCCATTTTTATACGTTTATTTTACGTTTTTATAGGTTTTTATCCGTTTTCATATGTTTTTATCTGTTATCATCCGTTTTTATACGTTTTCATATGTTCTATCCGTTTTCTAACGTTTTTATCTGTTTTATCCAATTTTATACATCTTTTTCCGTTTTTCTTACGTTTCTGTCTGTTTATATACATTTTCATCCGCTTTTATAAGTTTTTTTTTTACGTTTCATGGGTTTTTATCTATTTTATATGCTTTTATGCATTTCATCCGTATTCTTACCGATAAAAACGTAAGAAAACGTATAAAAACGAATGAAAATGCATAAAAGCATATAAAAATAGATAAAAACCCAAGAAAACTTAAAAAAAAAGTGAACAAAAAACGGATGAAAACGTATAAAAACAGGAAAAAAAACGTAAGAAAACGGACAAAAAGCTTATAAAAACAGACGAAAATGTAAAAAAAAAGGTATAAAAGTAGATGAAAACGGTTGAAAACAGATAAAAACCTATGAAAACGTTAAAAAATGGACGAAAATGAATAAAAACATAAAAAATGAATAAAAACAAATCAAAACGTAAAAAAACATATTAAAAAACTGACGAAAATGGATTAAAACGTAAGAAAACATATAATAATGGATGAAAACGTAAAAAAAGGGTATAACAACGGACGAAAACGTATAAAAATGGACGAAAACAGATAAAAACGTAAGAAAACATATAAAAAAGGATGAAAACGTATAAAAACGGACAAAAATGGATAAAAACGTATCTAAAGTCAAAAAACTTTAAATTATAAACGGCCGTTATTATAAAGGATAAAAGATGCAACAATCGTTAACCAACAAGGGCTAACGTGTAAATTATAACAGAATGCACTTAACACTCGTTAGAAAATGGACCACGAGTGTTATTCTTTGGAGGCGATAGGGACAATATATGCAACTTTTAAGTTCGAGGGACGATAGGTGAAATATTCGACAAACCACAGGGACCATTTATGTAATTTACTCTAAAAAAATTTATACTTAGAACCAGCTTTCGTGTAAAATATAGAAAATGAATGCTAACAAAAAAAGTTCAGGCCAGAAGTAATAAGCACCCCCATCAATGCGTCATAGTCCTCAGTGGCACTCCATCAACGCGTCATTCTTTATTATACTAATCTCACAAGACGCGTCGTCCCATAATTTTATTGAGAACTCGATCGGTCACACGACCAAGCTGTGTGGAAAGAAAAATCAGTTTTTGTGAGTGTGTAAGTATATTGTGGGATATATTTGTATATAATTTCCTAATTGGAGTATATTTGGGGGGTGATGTCAATAGTGGTTAGGGGTGTTATCGGGTCGGTTTATCGGGTCTTATCGGGTCGGGTGAGTCGGGTTTTAATATTTTAAAAACTCATCCGCAACCCGACCCGATAAGGAATCGAGTTGTCGGGTTCGGGTGGTATTCGGGCCGGGTTATGTCGGGTCGGGTGATTCGAGTTATCGGGTGACACTACAAATGTGACCTTGATCAACTTAATAGTTAAAAATAACAAACTTTGATCACATACAAGCCAATAACAACTATGTTAAGCTCATCTTTTGTCACCAACTCTATGAAACCAAATATAAAATAGTACATTACTAAGCTTTTTTTTTGTGTTATTGACGCTAGATATGATTATAAAACTTTTGTAATTGAAAGTTGTAAGGAAGTGTTATTCTCTTATCAGTATATAATTTGTGTACGTTATTTAGCAGACATTATATTTGTTTTTAGAAGTTCTTTACATAACTACGTAATTGTTGATATTTTCTAAAACAGAATCTTCATATTAGCAAATATATATATAAGAGTAGGTTACAACTTTCAATTTAATAGTCATGCCTTTTAGAAGACGTGGTATAAAATTATCTATTCAGTTACTTCTA
Organism: Artemisia tridentata subsp. tridentata; assembly: GCA_021014915.2. Taxonomy (NCBI): domain Eukaryota; kingdom Viridiplantae; phylum Streptophyta; class Magnoliopsida; order Asterales; family Asteraceae; genus Artemisia; species Artemisia tridentata. The sequence goes on from CP139507.1 coordinate 218,216,297, forward strand.
AACAAAACACTAATGGTGTATGTCGTTTAGAATACGTGGTATACTTGTGTCATTTTGATTCATCAACACTTTTAGAAGGCCACCAACAATCATTGACGTGAGATAATAGGCCACCAACAAAATTTGCATACCTTCTAAGATAACAGCTACTGTATGTAAGCTCACTATTTAATTACATAAGTCTAACCATAAACAATTTTTTGGAGGGTTGAGTAGAAGAATAGATTTGTCAGGAGGAAGGGTTTAAAGAGATGTAATGATGAAAAATGTGTAAACCAAAGGTTTCATGCATAGAAAATAGATATTAAACAGACTATGAGATATTGGGCTCTAAAAAGTAATAAGTAAAAAGCAATAAATGATTGTCGGGTCTTATCGGGTTGACACGATAACCCGATAGCATTATTTATTTAACCATAACCCGATCCGATAATACTATCGGGTTCGGGTCAAAACAACCCGACTAGATTTTTTTACCCGATTAGGCTTTTCGGGTTCGGGTTAACCCGACCCTACTGACACCCCTAGTAGTGGTATTACACTATGTTGGTGATAATGTTGGTTGAGTAGAGAAAAGCTAATGTGACATTGACTTAAACAATCATTTTTTCGGTCACTATTACCACAAGCATTAGAATTTATTATACTTCTCTTTTACTTATGTTAATCAAATGCAGTAAGATAACTCTTGGAAAGTGTTATCTAATATAATTACAGTAAAATATTTTAAATTCTATGGGGTGGGTTATAAGCACCGTGCCTATTTTTTTAAAAAAACCGGGTCTACATTTGTAGGCCCTTTTTTTTTTTTTTTTTTTTTTTTTTTATTTTTTTTTTATTTTTATAATTTTGTTTATATCAAAAAGCTATAAACCTGAAAGTGCGGAACAGAAAATATAAAGTTTAATATGTCAAACGCTTAAAACTGTCAAAAATACAGAACAGAAACTGACAAAAACTGTGCTGTACAGGAAAAAAAGGGGGACAAAAAGTGGGGGACAAGGCCCTGCCACCCTTGTCCCCCGGTATGGTTAGTATGCCCCTTAAAGTGTTAGTATGATTACAGTCCCCTATTTTAAATTCTATTGGGTCTGAACTGTGATTATTTGAAAAAAAGAAACATGGAGACAAGGCCAAAGGGCTTATAATCCAAATCTGGGAAGAATACAAGTCATAGTAAAAAAGTTTGGCCGGTAGTAAAAATTTTACAAGAATGTCAAACTGGAATCCAATTATCTATTCATATTTTTGTTGTCATACATGTTGTAAGAAAGCACAAACCCCACGTCAAAGGGAAAGATCTCCTACTTTATGTCTTTATCCAGCAACGTGAAAAAACATCATAAAAAGATGTAATTTTATAGGAACCAATTACTTGAACTCATTCACTTTTAATTTTTTGATGAAGATGTAATTCTATAGGAACCAGTTCTTCTATGTGAATACAACATATTTTAAAATCTATATTGTAGGAACCAAGATACTAGATTCATCACATCATAAAAACTAATCTCATCACATAAAATAATCGCATACACTTCTGAAATATAATCACATGCACTTCTATTTCAGACTTCAAAGAGTGTAAAGTATTACTCCGTACTAGGAAATTGTCAGCATATATTTATATAATAAAAGTACTAATCGAATACAAACACTATGCAATAATTGGTCAACCTGTGAACAAAAGAAACTCGCCAGATGTCAAACATATACAGTCACATACAAAATGACAACCCATAAGATCATGTGTAGTGGGGTGGTTGGGAGAGTGGGGGGTTGTTCGACACGTGGCATGTGGGGTAGGATGGGGCTTTGTTGGAAAAGTGGTGTAATGGAGAGTGGGGGGTTGTTTGACACGTGGCAGTACTTTTTTATTCTTTTTTATTTTTTTTAATAATAAAAACTAATTAATAATAGTGAATAATATAAATACAAATACAATTTTATTAAAATAAAATCTAAAACATTACAATAAAAAAAAAATGTCACACATAATTTAAAATAAAACCATTACAAATAAAACTAAAATTACAATTAAAAAAACGAAATCTACTAATCATCGGAATCGTCGTTAACGTCATCGTAATTGTTGTAGTTCTCCTCCTCCTCCTCATCGGACAACATTTTTCGGTTAACCCACGCTTCCTCAATCAAATCCGCCAATAGTGCGTGGTGACTCACGTGGCTTCGTACGTAGGCCGCTTGTTGAACGGCTTCTTCGGGGGTTAATCCCGGCAGTGGTTCGTTTTCTTCGCCCGGGTGATAATCTTGACAAAAGGCCCGTCCTTCGTCCTCTAATATCATGTTGTGTAGAATGAGGCACGCACGCATAACATCCTTAATCTTATCCTTCGTCCATAAACGACAAGGATTCGCCACAAACGCGAAACGTTTTTTGAGAACACCGAAACATCTTTCTATGTCCTTTCTTGCCGATTCTTGTACTTTTCTCCAGTTATCTTTTTTAGGATCGATCGGCTGTGACATCGTTTTCATGATGAACGAGTATTCCGGGTATATACCGTCACCCAAAAAGTAGCCACCTGGATGGAAGTTGTCATTAGCATAAAAACCAAGAGACGGCGCGGTACCTGAGATGATGTCCTCGAGGACGGGTGATTGCTCTAAAATGTTGATATCGTTAAGAGAGCCGGGGACACCAAAGTAAGCACTCCATATCCATAGATCGTATGAGCAAACGGCTTGAAGAACCAGCGTTGGACCTTTGTGGCTTCCCCCATGGTATTGACCTCGCCAAGCAGTTGGACAGTTAGCCCATGCCCAATGCATGCAATCTATACTACCCATCATACCGGGTATGCCATGAACCTCTTGGTGCACATCGTATATTTTCATCAAATCACTTTTTGTCGGCTTTCTTAAATACCTCTTCTCGTACAAGATTTTAATTCCTATTATATAAGAATAACAATAAATATATAACTACATAAATATATAAGAAAAAAATTAAATATATAAGAAAAACAATAAATATATAAAATATTTTTTTTTACCTATTGTAAAATGCTCAAGTGTGTCCCGACACGTTTTGTCGGCCATCTTTAAATACTCGTCATTGATGTCGGTGGAGACACCGTAACCGATCACCCGCATAGCAGCTGTGCACTTTTGTATCGACGTGAACCCCGGTATACCCAATCCGTCGGGTTTTTGTTTAAAGAAATCGAAATGCGCCTCCAAATCATTTGCGATACGCAAAAATAACCGTTTGCTCATTCTAAAACGGCGCCTAAATGCTCTGTCATCGTACGTTGGCTCCGTTGGGTGGAAATAATCTTTCATCAACCTTTCGTTGGCATCAAAACGGTCTCGATAAACTTTTAATCTTCTTTGGATCGGTTTTGGTGGGTTTTGAGCGACGTACGTAGCTACAGCCCCAGCAGCAACAGACACTGCTTCTAGTTCTCGGTCGGAGAAATCGTCATCCGAACTAGTATTAAAAATATTAAAAGACGACGAAGGAGAACCCATTGAATAAAAACTTGAAAGATTGTATAAAATTTTTTGATAGTAAATTGTGTTTGAGTTATTTTGGTGTAAAATATATATGTTTTTTTTTTGTATATATAGTGAAAAATGGGAAGGAAAAAACAAATAAAGGACCGTTGCATTATTTTGTTACCGTTTCTTTGATTTGCAACGTTCGAATTTCAGAAACAAGGACCAAATATGAAGCGCTGTCAGAACAGCTGGGGAACGGATATCTTAGCCAACAGCGCCCCTCCGTTTTGCGAAGGAGGGCGCTGTTGGGCGCTGTCGGGCAAAAAAAGAGGTGCAACCACGCCCAGTACGGGTGGTCTAATACTGTACACGATAGCGTGCTTTTATACATTTTACTCTTTCTTTGCTGTAGAAGAAATGTTGAATACCTTTATGTATCTTTTTGACAAAAATCCACCGTTGGTGGGTAAATTTGTCAAAAATCATCATCGGGGCCCGAAAATTAAAAAAATCGTTGCCGTGAGTTCAAATCTTAGGTTTTTAGGCCAAATGCGTCCCCTTGACCCGTTTTCTCTAGGTCAACATCCGTTTTGAGTTACATTAACGAGGGTATAATAGACAACTCACATTTATACTATACCTTAGTTCAAGCTAACCAAACAGTGAACGTTAGGGACCAACTGTAAATATGACTATGCAACTTGAGCGTATCTTCTCTGATACGCTATTTATTTTTGCGCGTGAACCAATAAACCCACCCACCAAACCCCATATACACACCATAATAACATAAACCCTTATCCAGACCATCACCTGAAAATCAAAAACCTCATTTCGAGAACTCAAAAAACCAACTCAAATTCCAACAATACCATGTCGTTTGGAGCTAATGTTATCACTAATATGCCAGATTATATTAGCAACATGCCAGATAATGTGATCACTAATATTATAAATCGTTTGGCAATAAAAGATGCGGTGAGGACCGATAGTTTAGCGAGAAACTGGAGGTTTAAGTGGACTTTGCTCATCGATGTCATAGTTGATGAGGATTTCTTTTATTATTTAACAAATAAGTCTGATTGGAGGCATGTAACTAGACTGTTACTTCAGCTTAAAGGTCCCATAAGAAGGTTTGTCTTATCCATAGAGCCCAAAACGCTTGTGGACAAGAAGGCTTGAATTATGAAGAGATTCAGGATTGTGCTTTTGTTTTTGGCTCGGGAAGGAATTGAGGAGCTCACAATTAGAAACTGGTATGGTGAACCACTTATATTGCCAACCCAACTTTACTCTCGCATGGAGTTGAAACATATGGAACTTCATTATTATACTTTTCCTACTTTGGTATTTTTTTTAGTAGTTTTCCAAATCTATTGAGCTTAGAATTGTGTTCTGTCAATTTTCAAAGCGATACATTTTGGGAGTTTATTGCTTGTTGTCCCTTACTTGAGTCTCTTAAAATGAATCGTGCTACTAAAAACGAGATGAGACTATTGGATATTGCAAAACTTAGGAATATGAAGAAGTTATATTTGTCATTCGGTGTTTGGAACCATGCGACGACAATCACAAATTCCAATATCTTTCACCTGACGAGTCTTCCAAAACTTGAGACCCTTACATTAGATTTTCAGGACTGCACAGTAAGACCAATTTGGGTTTTACACTTCAAATTACAGAATGTTAAAGTAATCTCTAACACTTATGAAATGTAATTTTTAAAACTTACGAAAAGTTGACCTTTTGTAGTTGTTAGCAGAAGGTAACTCCTTGATAAATGTCCTTGTGGCCTTTGTATCCCTCAAGACTCTTAAGCTATCTGGAGTGGATTTTGGGAATAGCGCAATGGTATCATTCATCATTGAAATGATTCGTGGATGTCCAAATTTGTAAATGCTAGAAATCAGAGTAAGTGGAATGCATATGTATCAAATAAATCATCTTAAATTGCCATGGTTGTGCATCTCAATACTATCTCATTTTGCAGGTTTCATACACACTTAGTGTTTTGCCTTTGGAAATTTATTCATTAGATTTAGACAGCAACACAATGAGGCCGGGGCAGCTTGAGAGTGTGGTGTTTCGATCTTTTCCTAGATCAGAGAATGAATTAACTATAATAAAGTTTATACTTGCGTGTTCCCCCTTGCTGAAGATAATTTATATCAGGGTCAGCGATTTGAGTGATGATGACTCTGAAAATATCAAGATGAATTGGGAGTTGGCTAGGAAGCTGTTGTAACTCCACCGAGCTTCCCTCACAACCTTAGTAGAGTTCTTTTAGTGGTTGTAGTTTATGTATGGGTTGAATACTCTATGACAATTAATCTTGTATAAAGTATTTTGCTATTTCTGTATATGGTTTGATTAAATTTAGCTTCTGCATATGTTGTTGGTTGTGCATATGTTGGTGATGCAAATGTCTAATTTAGGTTCTAAATATATGTTGGTTTCCAAATTATGGTAAATGGGAGTTTTGCCGGAAAAAGGCTGTGTTTCTTATGGATTTGCTAGTTTGACATTAGAAAGTCAAATTTCCATATAACATTTCCATTTGACTCTAGAAAGTAAAACTGCAATGCATGAGTCAAAAATTTAGCATTTTCATTTGACTTTAGAAGGTCAAACTGCAAATGGGAAATGCCATTTGCCATTTGCAGTTTGACTTTCTAAAGTCAAAATTGCAAATCCTTGAGTCAAATTGTGGTCCATTAGTTAAAATGGTAAATTGCATCATTTCCTCCATTTGGAGTTTGACTTTCTAAAGTCAAAATTGCAAATCCATGAGTCAAATTGTGGTCTAAAAATATTAGACATATAAATGAGTCAAGACTCAACTAGAAAGGAATTAGACAATATTTATTAGAGGTGTTTGGATATGATTTGCAAGTTTGACTTTAGGAAGTCAAACTCCAAATAGTTTTATGTATTTTAATCCTTAACTAAATAGTAAAGATAAAGTTGTCAAATTCAGGGACCAAATGTGAATAGTCAAGTTATTAATGGGCAGGAGTTTTAATTATGACAACGGCAACCTAGACAAATTCAAGGACCAAGTGTGAAAAAAATTCATTACTAGACCCCTTGACCGTCTCTTCCCTAAGATACTATTTACTTTTGCGCGCGAACCAATAAATCCATCCACAACCTATTTCCTCACACATTTTCCAATGTAAGATTTCTCTATATTGAATGAACTAATGGAGGTCGCTGGTTCATCCCGCTTACATGATCGTATAGGATTGTGGTTTGGGAAAGAGGCTGCAGTAGAAGGGTTTTTTGCAAAGCTAATTCGTGCCTGCATTGATCATCTCAAGAGGATGATCATCAAGCGTAGGGAGCTGATTCTAGAGAACGAAGCTTTGGGACCACGTGGTGTGGCGCTTGATAGTTTGGATGCTGAGAGAAACCCAGGCCAGGCACACCGACCTACTTGCTCTATTGATAAAGATTTTTGGTGAAACTGATGATGGTATTCGTAAGTAGGAAGGTTATGTTGTGAAAATGGCAAAAAATAATTAATTACTTTTGGGTATTTGAAGGGGTAGGTAAATGGGGTCTTTTGGTTGCTTGTTTTGGATAGTGTAGAAGCAGGTGAATGAATAAAAGAAACAACCTATATGAATGTGAAGTTTTGCCGCTTCAAGAAAGCTTTGGACTTTTTGCTTTGTATACATCAATGAACGGACATGGACACATGGCTTGTATAGTGTCAGCATAGTTTTAGAGTGTTAGAAAAATATTATCTTTAGTTACTCAAATGAGTTGAAGGGTTCAATTCTTATAACACCCTGATTCTCAAATATTTCTTATATGTAATTTACAAAGATATAAATTCAATCTTTAAGGTGTTTCATTTATTCATAAGTTTTGTTTCAATGTTTAATTTCATGTAAATAAATTGTACAAAAATGGGGTGTATTGTTGGTAATTCAATGCAATTCTCAATATGGTCATACTTGAAAAATGGAATTGGAGGTACGGAGTGTACTCTCATCCTGAACCTCCTTGGCTCAATAGTGGTATTAAGGAAATACGCTAACTGATGAGCTCATCAGAGAGTTCTACCATCCGGTGAGTGAATTCTGAGTAAGCACTCCATGGAGTAACTCATTATAAGGTTTAACCCTTCAGTGTGTTAACACTCATCAAGTGAGCATACTCATTGAAGGAGTAAAACTCAACAACAAGTATATTCATCAGCAAGTGCTTTCTAACAGCAAAAATACTCTTTAGTGAATAAGCTGCTAATGTGCTGGAGCTGATGATTTGTTACTTTGTTGGAGTTGTTTCTTAGTTACTTGTAATTGTTTTGACCTATTCAATGGGCGGTTTAAACGTGGATTAATGGCCCGTGATGAATTGGTCTTGTAAATAGTATTACTATTATTAAAGAAATTTTTGGGGGAGACTAATTGCCAGTTAATTGTCATAAATTCCTTTGTGTTGAGTATCACTCTATATAATAGGAACATATGCATGAGAAGAGGTATTGAAAACTCAAAACACTTAAGATAAAAAAGGGTTCTTGTGTTGTGCCAAAACCAAGAGCATAACATTATGAATTATTCCAAATATTTATTCGTGTAACCTAGATATATAAGATCAAATTTACATGATTCATTCTGATATCAAGCTACTGATTATCTTACTCTACTAGTAAATTGCCACAACATTATTCTCTCTACAACTTGAACAATACTCACTTTCTCATATTTTTTTTTGCATAAATAACACGAGAAAGTGAAAAATGAGCATCATCATCAATGGCGGAACATGTTTTAAAGGGACCAAATGCACAAATTTTTTTAACTATAGTATAAGAACGCAAAAATTAGAAGATATATTCTTATTTATCCAAAGATTGGCACTACTTTGGATTCTAGAAGATGTTTGTTGAGCTCGGCTTTCTTGGAATCCTAGGCGGGCTAACTCGAGAGTTATAATTTTTCTAGGTTGGGTTGTATCTTCTTGGTCCCATTGTTGTTGTTTACCAATTCTTGTTTGTTGTCCTTAATAGGTACCATTAATTTTATAATCAACAAGAAGACGTTTGTAACCAACCGTAAATTTTCAAACATTATTTTAATAATTAAAATTTACTTATTTTTACTTGACAATTTATTTGAGCATTTTGAGCTTATTTGACTATTTCAGAAAGTTATCTCGCACACTGTAGCAATACAGTAACCCTCCAAATCACTTAATTTTATCAAGAAAAGTAAAGTAATCACTTGCTGGAAATTTATTTACAAAACCAAGAAGTTATCTCGTTTTTCTGAAAAACGCGACGCAACACGCGTACCGACACCACAGAAGTAATGACTTAAATTTTATAATTAATTTTCGAAGTCAATGACCTTGTTTTTAAACCATTTTATAAAAACGTTTTCCATAAATATATTTCTCGTATTTTTACCAAACCGAGGGGTCACATTTAAAATTTAGCTCAACGGGACACGGGGTACACTTAATACACTTATTAATATTAATTATAGACTTTTCTCTTTTACCTATACACAACCACCGCCCCACTCACACCACATATTCAGATATATTTCTTTTCTCTCTTTCTCGATACTACCCATCACCTCCAAAGTTCTTTTCAGATTTAAAGATGATGCATCCCTCTCCATACTTTCTCTTCTTCCCATACCAGGTCACGGGATCGCCTAAAGCTTTACAACGGAAAGGGACTTCAGCTATAACCATTCACTCACAAGAGTTGACCTCAAAAGTAGGTCAAAAAACTACTTCTTTGATGCCTTTTTAATCCCATTCGAAGACCAAGGGGGAGGCATCACAAGCCCCCAACTCAAAACTCATCACAGTCTCCATCTCACTTCCTTCTTCCCTCCTCACCGACGCCACCCACACCCTATGCCGCCTCCTACGCCGGCCACCACCTCGGCTCTACCATCGTCAGCCACCAATACCATCTATACTGTGGGGAGATCAAGGAAGTACGAAGGTCGCGACTAGGGATTGGTGGTTCGAGTTGCACTCGTGAAGACACCACCACCGTTGTCCTCATCTCCTTCTTCTCCTTACCATTTTATCGGTATACTAGTCTCAAAAACTTGTTTAGTTAATTCCTTTTTATTCGAAGTGATTATGTTAAGGTTGTTTGTTATATTTTCGTGGATTAAAACAAGGTTAAACATAGTATTGAAAAAGATTGTGATTAATAATGGATTTTTAAAACATTTTAAACTGATTTCGTGTGGTAATCTTGAATGGAAATGGTGTTTGTGTGATTGACTTGGATTCGGATCGGGTCAACCAACCCGGCGTCGAACCGGTTCTTGTTTGTGTTCATCCTTGTTGGATTTTTGGTGTTCTTGGATGTTTTGTTGTAATTTTGGAATGTTTAGAATCTGTTGTGTTCATAACTAGACTAAGGTTCGGGTCGAAATTAAGGTTCAATGGTAGACGGTTTTGGTCTTGGATCGGGTAATTCCTTTTTCAACTCTTTTATCACAACAAACTTAGAAGATGTATTCCCATCTATTCAAAGATTGGCCCTGCTTTGGACGTACTCTATAACGCTTTCTTGGAATGTTAGGAGTAGTGTTATGTATTTCTAGCTCGGGTTGTATCTGATAACAACAAATAAGAACATTTATTTACCGTCAATATCCCACGATTAATGCTCGTTTTTATAGCATTTATACATTATTTGGTACATGATTGCTATCTATTTCGTTATGGTGTTAAATCTAGAGCTATGGAGGAATTATCGCAGAAAAGACCGGAAAACGCCATAAAAGAAGTCAAAAGAGAAGAAGTACGAATTTTATTCAAGACAAACACCGTATACCCCTATTCCTATATACGACGTATACATATTTTGTTAGGAATATAAATATTCATCTGAAGACTCGGTCACCCCGAGTATCTGTTAGCATTAACTAGCTCGTAGGATTATCAGTAATATTAGTATTAGTTTAGGTATTAAAGTATTCGTGGAGTGGGTCGGGTCTTTACCCACTGTCAGCTCACTCCACAGCCCACACGGGGCATCTATTAATGTACTATATATAGCCCTTCCCTCACAAGGGAAGGGTTGGACCTTTTCACATAATCTAATCTGATATCATTTCTCTCTCAACAAAGGCTCCAAACTCACTTTCTCTCTCTAGTTTTCTTACTTCTATTCGGCTAGATCTATAACCATACGTATGATATATGTTAGTGAACATCTTACATATTTACTTCGAAGAAATTTACTAAGTGTTGAAGACCATACGGCGTATACCCCATTCCAAGCTTACGCCGTATGGACCTGAAGATTGTGACGTGGCCATTGCATAGATGACCTATATGGCGTATACAGCCCAAATGGTATATGCCGTATAGATACACGGCCTTTGGCCTTTTTCAACTTAAATACCGATTTCCATCACACATTAGGTTACGCTTTCATAACCTACTTTCAAAGGACGTTTTCAAGAGGCAACAACACGAGTTCCTTGATCTCTTTGAGGAAATCGGTATTCAATATGGATTTGTACATTGGAGATGGTCTAAAATTGCTGATAATGACACGAGAGGAACTCGAGCTGGCAAAAGAAGTACCAGTACTATACTAAACATGGGATAAGGGGAGGAGGAGTCATGATTCCCAAATTTTCAACCCTCCCAAATTTGACCAATAAAATTATGCCAACTCATTTCAACCCTCCAGCCCTCCCAACCAATTTCACTCGCGCCCATGAGATTTCAGCCCTCCCAACTAATTTCACTCACGCCCATGAGATTCCAGCCCTCCCAAATTTCTTATTATTGTTGGCAGAATTTCATGCATTGGTTCAGTGCATTTCATGCATTATTTCAACGGTATGGCCAAAGGGTTGCCAACCCTCTCACCAGCCCTTTGAAGCCAACCCATTGAGGGCGGGGCGGTGTTACCGCCGGCATAGGCAAGCCCTTTGGTGAACTCGTTGGGCACTCCGCCTCCCCTAACATCTCCAATTATATTTGGGGTTCTACTATGGTAACACCCCCTATGGGGCTGTCCCATCTAACACCCCCTAGGGGTGTACCTTTTGTACCTTTTGTACGTTTTTGTCTTATTATGTTTTTTTTTGTCTTTTTTTTTTTTATTTTTTTTTTTTTTTTTTTTTTTTTTGTCTAAGCAGTTGCTAGTGTGTGTGTGTGTTTTTTTTTGTTTGTCTAACTTTTTTTTATAGTAAGTTTTTTTTTTGTCTAAGTTTTTTTGTTTTTTTTTGTCCAAGGTAATTTTGTCTAAGTTTTTTTGTTTTTTTTTTGTCTAACTTTTTTATGGTAACTTTGTCTAACTTTTGTCTAACTTTTTTTTTTTTTTTTTTTTTTTTTTTTTCTTTTTTTTTTTTTTTTTTTGTCTAACTTTTTTTTTTTGTCTAACCTTTTTAAGGCTGTATACTGAAGGTGAAGGACATTCACGGGCTCCATACTGAAAGACATTTGATTCCTTTTCTTTTGATTATAAACCCGAGCTCAACATGCAGTTTCACAACAAGCAGTTTCAACAACAAGCAGTTTCACAACAATCACAAAGCACTTTCACAATAAGCACTTTCAAATAAGCAGTTTCACAATCAGCAGTTTCACTTAAAAGCAGTTTCAAAATAAGCAGTTTCACTTAAAAACAATTTCAAAATAAGCAGTTTCACTTAAAAACAGTTTCACTTAAAAGCAGTTTCACAACATCAGTTTCACAACAAACAGTTTCACAACAAGCAATTTCACAACAAAAGCAGTTTCACAACAACAAGCAGTTTCACAACAAGCAATTTCACAACAAAAGCAGTTTCACAACAACAAGCAGTTTCACAACAACCAGCAGTCTCAAAGAAGCAGTTTCACAACACACAGTTTAAAAGAAGCAGTCTCAAAGAAGCAGTTTCACAACAAGCAGTTTAAAAGAAGCAGTTTCACAACAAAACCAGTTCTACGATGTCATCACCGTTCTACATGGACGAGGTATCATTTAACGCTATTACTTTCAAAATTTAAATGAGTTTCAAATTTAAGTAGTTTCACATAAGCAGTTAAACATAAGATGGCTCAGATTTTTTTTTACACATATGGCTGCAAATTTGAAGGTTGCAAAAGGTTTGCCGTCCGTTCGGTTATGCCACGCCAAATTATCGACAAGTTTATTTTTTATTTTTTTTAAATCATCATAGCCATCAAACTGCTTTTAGATCATAAATTGCATATTTGAAGGTTGCAAAAGGTTTGCCGGCCATTCAGTTAAATATAAGCAGTTAAACATAAGCAGTTTCACATAATAGCAGTTTCACATAAAAGCAGTTTCACAACAAAAGCAGTTTCATCACAAGCAGTTTCACAACAAGCACTTTCACAACAAAAGCAGTTTTCACAACAAGCACTATCAAATAAGCAGTTTCACAACAAGCAGTTTCAAATAAGCACTTTCACAACCAACATAAATTAGGTACAACCCCATAGGGGGTGTTACCATAGTAGTACCCAGCTTATTTTCAGAACAACCACTTTCAAATAAGCAGAACCAACATAAATTGGGACGTTATAACCAAGCATCCCCTATTTTTACAAAGGAGGCAACATAAGCAGAACCAACATAAATCAGTTACAATAAACCAACATAAAGAATCAGTTATATAAACCATAATCACCAACTTATTGTGAAACTGCTTATTGTGAAACTGCTAACTAAGACCCATTTTTAGATCTAACCACCATCAGAACCAAGCATCACGCGGGGTTAGATCTAAAAATGGGTCTAGTTTAGATCTTTTAGATCTTTTTTAGATCTAAAAAAAAGCACCAACATGAATCAGCACAACATCAAAGTTACCAAAAAGATATAAAAAGGGAAACCGCGTGTATTCAATACCACCCACCCCACAGATCATACCTTTTAGATCTAAAAAGATCTAAAAAAAAGATCTATAAAAAGGGTTGGTTTTACCACCAAAGCATCATCATCCCTTTTAGATCTTAAAAGATCTAAAAAAAATAGGGGGTGCTTGGTTATAAGAACCACCAATCCATCATTCTACAAACAAAACCACCATCAAAAACCACCCCACATATCATCCCTTTTAGATCCAAAAAGATCTAAAAAAAAGATCTATAAAAAGGGTCGGTTTTACCACCAAAGAAACAAAACCAACATCAGAACCACCATCAGAACCACCATCTAAAACCACCATCAAAAACCACCATAAAAAAAATAAGGGTTCTACTACGGTAAACCACCATCAGAACCAATCCATCCTTCTACAAACAAAACCACCATCAAAAACCACCAAGAAGAACACGGTTTTTGGGTGATTGAGTGAGAGAAAAATGAGAGAAAACAGAGAGTCAGAGAAAAGAGAGAGTGAGAGATGAGTGATTGAGTAAGAGGGTGAGTCACTATAATCACATGGGTTGGGTGGGATAGGAAAACTGTGGGTGGGGTGGTATTGATACACACGGTTTCCCTTTTGTTAACTTTTTTTTTTTTTTTTTTTTTTTCTTCCCCTAACGACAAAGTAAAAAAAAAAAAAAAAAAAAAATGTTATAATAAATTTATTTTAAAAAAAAAAGTAGCTAAAAATAGTTGCTATTATAAATAAATAAATAAAAAAGTTGTTATTGAAAAAGTTGTTTATAAAAAAAAAAAGTTGTTAAAAAAAAAAATTGTTATGAAAAAGTTGTTATAAAAAAAAAGTAGCTAAAAAAAGTTGCTAAAAAAAAAAAAAAAAAAAAAAAGTTGTATAAATTATAAAAAATAAAGTAAGATGTTAAAAACAAAAGTTGTAAAAGTTATAAAAAATAAAGTAAGATGTTAAAAAATAGAGTAAGTTGTTAAAAAAAATTGTAAAAGTTATAAAAAACAAAGTAATTTGTTAAAATAAATAAAAGTTGTTAAACGTTGAAATGTATTTTCAGGTGTTTAGTTCTCACGAGCAACTAACTGATTGGGTGCAAAATATAGCTTGAGGGATCGGTTTTGTTATTGTTAAAAAAAGAACCAAAACTGATAAGGGGTATTTGTACGCAATCCAGTATGGGTGTTCAAAGGGTGGGATTTATGTACGTGAAGGTTCTGAAGATGAAATTAAACGGCAAACCAGTACCTCTAAAACCGATTGTCCATTCAGATTAATGGCTAAATATTCACAAATACGAGGTTTTTGGAGGTTGAGGGTGAAGTGTGATGGGCATAATCATGATTTTGCAGAGTCGTTGCATGGTTTTCGATATGCAATGAGACTAAAGGAGGATGAGTTCGGTTTGGTGCATCAATTGACAGAGTATAACGTACGACCACGTCATATACTTTCGTCAGTAAAGGAGCTTAATCCGGATAATGTGTCTAGCATTAGAACTATATATAACGCACAAACTAAGATCCGTGGAACCCTAATAGGTGATAGAACTCCAATCCAAGTCCTTTACTCACATTTGCAGCATTCAGGGTATACATATTACGAGAGGGTAAATGACCTCACTAATGAGCTTGAGGAACTATTTTTTGTTCAACCCACGTCATATGCTTTATGGTGTACATTCCCTGAAATCATGCTGATGGACTCAACATACAATACCACATTGTTCAAATTGCCATTTTTTGAAATTGTTGGATTAACTTCAACAAACAAAACATTTTCAATGGCGTTTTGTTTTTTGGACAAAGAAAAGGGGCCTAATTTTCAATGGGTATTGCAATGTGTGAAGCAGGTGATAGAGGAAAGATATTACCCGCGTGTTATCGTCACTGACAGAGATTTAGCGTTGGTTGGGGCATGCAAAGTAG